>CM044563.2:593297-848297 GCA_024416835.2 Perccottus glenii
CAGGTCTAATCCAGGTCTAAACCGGGTCTGAACCAGGACTAAACCAGGTCTAATCCAGGTCTAAACCGGGTCTGAACCAGGTCTAAACCAGGACTAAAACCAGGACTAAACCGGGTCCAAACCAGGTCTAAACCGGTCTAAACCAGGACTAAACCAGGTCTAAAACCAGGACTAAACCAGGACTAAACCGGGTCTAAACCAGGTCTAAACCGGGTCTAAACCAGGACTAAACCAGGTCTAAACCAGGACTAAACCAGGTCTAAACCAGGACTAAACCAGGACTAAACCGGGTCTAAACCAGGTCTAAACCGGGTCTAAACCAGGTCTAAACCAGGTCTAAACCGGATCTGAACCAGGTCTAATCCAGGTCTAATCCAGGTCTGAGCCAGGTCTGAACCAGGTCTGAACCAGGTCTAATCCAGGTCTAAACCAGGTCTGAACCAGGTCTAATCCAGGTCTAAACCAGGTCTAAACCAGGTCTAAACCGGGTCTGAACCAGGTCTAAACCAGGTCTAATCCAGGTCTAAACCAGGTCTAAACTGGTCTGAACCAGGTCTAAACCAGGTCTAAACCAGGTCCGAACTGGTCTCATACCTGTTCTGTGATGGAGCTCTGGAGACCGGGGCTGACAATGAAGTGCACAAGTCCATGTCCAGCGCTGTTGCTTTAATGGGCGAGGTCTTCAGCGTCGCCGCGGTAACAGGTGAGTTCTTCTTATAGCTGCGACGCTCAGTCTGGTCCCGGTTTACAATTGGTTCCAGCAGGACTTCGTGAACTAGGGTTCTCGCTGAAGAGGACTCTGTATGGTCTTTGTGTTTCAACTGAGAAACTGGAATGTGATCCAATCTGTCTGAGGACCTAGTTTAGAGAAACTAGTTTAGACCTGGTTTAGAACCTGGTTTTGCCTTTTGGTTAGAGTGAGTCAAACCTGTTTGGTGCTGTGTTGGTTCCAGTGTGGCCCCCGTTACTGACTCCGTTCTGGACCTGGTTCAGTACCTGGTTCTGGATCTGGTTCTGGATCTGTGAGGCCCGGTTCATGGTTCGGATCCAGCTGTTCATGTCGTCTTGAGTGTCTGCGCTGAAGAAGTATGTCCTCATCCCGCCATGCTCTGCCTGTGAGCCAATCAGAGAGCAGCGTTTAGACAGAGCCAATCAGAGAGCAGCGTTTAGACAGAGCCAATCAGAGAGCAGCGTTTAGACAGAGCCAATCAGAGAGCAGCGTTTAGACAGAGCCAATCAGAGAGCAGCGTTTAGACAGAGCCAATCAGAGAGCAGCGTTTAGACAGAGCCAATCAGAGAGCAGCGTTTAGACAGAGAATTTTGTGAACTGTCTCTTCCCTAAAAAACTAATTAATATTAAAAAAGTTTAGTTCTGATGCAGTCCACCTTTATTCTTTATTAATAGAAAGTGTTTTTTTGCAGTGAATTCTCTCAAATATTCGGTTCTTAAAAGTCAGGTTTGAATCATATTTTATTAAGATTTAACCTCTTTTCACACAGAACCTTTTTATCTAAAGTTCATTATTGTCTCATTAAATGGTTTCTGCTGAAGTTCTGTTTGAAGGAAATTATTCTCATGACGTTCACTTTAAGTTAAAATGCTCCCTGTAATTTCAGTCTGTGTCCTCTGTTCGACCTTCACACCTCCCTGTTTCTTTTTGTCCAATCACAGCTCACTTCCTGTCTACTCTGGTCCAATCACAGCCCTCTCTGTGTGACTCTGGTTCTATTTGTGTCTCTGCAGCTGGACTCACAAACAGACACACTGAGAAACACAGCTCTGCCTCAGACAGCATCGAGAAACACATCCATGAAGGTAGATTTAAGACGATAATATTCGGACATGATGGAGTTTAAGACAAAAACCTCTGCAGAAAAGGCACTTCTAAATTTGAAACAATCAATGCTGCTGTACAGGCTTCAGCTTTTAAAGTAGTCTAAAAACAACAAATAAAACTGTAAAAATACAATAAAAGTGTAAAGTGTATCAATAAGAGCACAGTCTAATGTGGCTGTGCTCTTATTGATACTTCTGTCGCCTGAACTGCCCTAAATACTCTTTAAATAAAAGTTCATATTAAAGTCACTTTCAGCGAGAGTTACAGGCTTCTACTGCAGCTGAGTTTATTCATGAAAACTTTACAAATGAACAGAAAATTGTTCAGTCGATCTCTAGAGATTGTTTTCAATGTTTTCTTGGGTAAATGTGTCCAAAACTGTCATGGCCAGACCTCCAGGGTTTTAGGGGTTCAGTGATGAAGGTTGGGCCCAGAAACAGAGCCCCTTTCCTGGGCCCCGTCTGAGTCCAAGCACCTCCAGACTTCCAGAATTTTAATGCAACCTGCAAAATGTTTAACTCAGAAATAATACATTAACTCTTGATATTTGGTCCAGCCACAAACTGAACCTCAGAACACCCTTTTATTTGTATGAGACCAGAGCCTCCTCAGACTTAACTGAGTTTCATAAAGAGCTGTGTTCATGTGAACAGCTGCTGTTAAAGTCTATTTACACCTGTTACTCTCTGTGAAACACTCCAACGCTGCTCTGTTCCCAAAGGAGCCTCTGTTTTCCACTCGGCTTTCACAACAGACCAATAAACCCCATCTCAACAATGTTTACACAAAATACATAGAGTTCAATTAGTTACTCTCTCTCTGTGCATTAGCTCAGGTCAGTCACTCAAACAGAAAACTCATGAGCACCGTCCTCCTGGAGCCTGGAGCTCTGAGGGGCTCTGACCCCGGGGCCGACACCACACGAGGCAGTGTTGTGTGAGAAGCGTGTGTCATAGAGCGGTACCCTCCTTGGCTCCAGGGCCACAGCTTTATGCACTGTCCCAATCAAAAATATATACACCAGCTCTGGGTCTGCAAGACTATCGTGAATCATTTATAAAACCAACAGGAAGTGAGTTCTTATCTCTTCAGTTTGTCTCAGACACTTTTCTACAGCACCAGACGAAAGCACAGCCACAGTTACAGACTCTGTGACTCCAAACATCCGAATAAAACAGGTTTAAAGTGTTTGACAGAGGGAGAGCTGCTGGTGTTCACTGAAACTCTGCTGCAGCTCGTCTCAGAAGCTTCACTAACCACAGGACACTGGGCTTCGCCTCCAGCCGACAGAATGAAGCTGAGAGCTGGAGTTGAACACGTTCAGAGTAAATCCAGGACAAGTCTCAGTCTCGTGAGTCACTGAGTCGTATTTACTTTGACTGGTCAATCATTTATTTCAGCTTGTTACAAATTTACAGAATCAGACTAAAGGTGGATTTTAACAAAAGAGTATTTTTAATCGTACATTAAAGTGTTTTTAGTGAGTTTAGTTACAGAAAGTATCAGATAAAAGGACCTGAGCAGGTTCTTCTTCTTCTTCTTCTTCTTCTTCTTTAAGAAGAAGAAGAAGAAGAAGAAGAAGAAGAAGAAGAAGAAGAAGATAAACGAGGTGTTACCTTGAAGGCAAACTTGCGGCTGATGTGGTCCTCAGGTCCCACTGGAGACACCTGGTAACTGGGCAGAGGGATACTGCCCAGGACACTCTGCTCTCTGCTGTCTGCACCAACGGAGGGACAGAGGGAGGGACAGACGGAGGGACAGAGGGAGGGACAGAGGGACAGAGGGAGGGACAGAGGGAGGGACAGAGGGAGGGACAGAGGGACCGAGGGAGGGACAGACGGAGGGACAGAGGGAGGGACAGAGGGACAGAGGGAGGGACAGAGGGAGGGACAGACGGAGGGACAGAGGGAGGGACAGAGGGAGGGACAGAGGGACAGACGGAGGGACAGACGGAGGGACAGAGGGAGGGACAGAGGGAGGGACAGAGGGACCGAGGGAGGGACAGACGGAGGGACAGACGGAGGGACAGACGGAGGGACCGAGGGAGGGACAGACGGAGGGACAGACGGAGGGACCGAGGGAGGGACAGACGGAGGGACAGAGGGAGGGACAGAGGGACAGAGGGAGGGACAGAGGGAGGGACAGACGGAGGGACCGAGGGAGGGACAGACGGAGGGACAGAGGGACAGACGGAGGGACAGACGGAGGGACCGAGGGAGGGACAGAGGGACAGAGGGAGAGGAACAGAGGAGGGACAGAGGAGGGACAGAGGGACAGACGGAGGGACAGAGGGACAGACGGAGGGACAGACGGAGGGACAGACGGAGGGACAGAGGGAGGGACAGAGGGACGGACAGAGGGACGGACGGAGGGACAGACGGAGGGACCGAGGGAGGGACAGAGGGACAGAGGGAGGGACAGAGGGAGGGACAGAGGGAGGGACAGACGGAGGGACAGACAGAGGGACAGACGGAGGGACAGAGGGAGGGACAGAGGGAGGGACAGACGGAGGGACAGACGGAGGGACAGACGGAGGGACAGACAGAGGGACAGACGGAGGGACAGACGGAGGGACAGAGGGACAGAGGGAGGGACAGACAGAGGGACAGACGGAGGGACAGACGGAGGGACAGAGTGAGGGACAGAGTGAGGGAGACAAATAAAGAGGCGGTGGAAACAGGTTCAAATAACTCTCGATGAAAGCGGAAGCCAAACACAGCGTCTCATGGAGGAGACATTTTATAGAACTATAAATACAGGATCTGAGCAGGTTTTAGTTGGACTTAAACAGGTTTTAGTTGGACTTGAACAGGTTTTAGTTGGACTTGAACAGGTTTAAGTTGGATTTAAACAGGTTTTAGTTGGACTTAAACAGGTTTTAGTTGGACTTGAACAGGTTTTAGTTGGACTTAAACAGGTTTTAGTTGGACTTGAACAGGTTTTAGTTGGATTTGAACAGGTTTTAGTTGGACTTAAACAGGTTTAAGTTGGACTGAAACAGGTTTTAGTTGGACTTGAACAGGTTTTAGTTGGATTTGAACAGGTTTAAGTTGGACTTGAACGGGTTTAAGTTGGACTTGAACAGGTTTAAGTTGGATTTAAACAGGTTTTAGTTGGACTTGAACAGGTTTTAGTTGGACTTGAACAGGTTTAAGTTGGATTTAAACAGGTTTTAGTTGGACTTAAACAGGTTTTAGTTGGACTTGAACAGGTTTTAGTTGGACTTAAACAGGTTTTAGTTGGACTTGAACAGGTTTTAGTTGGATTTGAACAGGTTTTAGTTGGACTTAAACAGGTTTAAGTTGGACTGAAACAGGTTTTAGTTGGACTTGAACAGGTTTTAGTTGGATTTGAACAGGTTTAAGTTGGACTTGAACGGTTTAAGTTGGACTTGAACAGGTTTAAGTTGGATTTAAACAGGTTTTAGTTGGACTTGAACAGGTTTTAGTTGGACTTGAACAGGTTTTAGTTGGATTTGAACAGGTTTAAGTTGGACTTTAACAGGTTTTAGTTGGACTTGAACAGGTTTAAGTTGGATTTGAACAGGTTTAAGTTGGACTTTAACAGGTTTTAGTTGGACTTGAACAGGTTTTAGTTGGATTTGAACAGGTTTAAGTTGGACTTGAACGGGTTTAAGTTGGACTTGAACAGGTTTAAGTTGGATTTGAACAGGTTTAAGTTGGACTTTAACAGGTTTTAGTTGGACTTGAACAGGTTTAAGTTGGATTTGAACAGGTTTAAGTTGGATTTAAACAGGTTTTAGTTGGACTTGAACAGGTTTTAGTTGGATTTGAACAGGTTTAAGTTGGATTTAAACAGGTTTTAGTTGGACTTGAACAGGTTTTAGTTGGACTTGAACAGGTTTTAGTTGGATTTGAACAGGTTTAAGTTGGATTTAAACAGGTTTAAGTTGGACTGAAACAGGTTTTAGTTGGACTTGAACAGGTTTTAGTTGGATTTGAAGAGGTTTAAGTTGGACTTGAACAGGTTTTAGTTGGATTTGAACAGGTTTTAGTTGGACTTGAACAGGTTTAAGTTGGACTTGAACAGGTTTAAGTTGGACTTGAACAGGTTTTAGTTGGACTTGAACAGGTTTTAGTTGGACCTGAACAGGTTTTAGTTGGACTTGAACAGGTTTTAGTTGGACCTGAACAGGTTTTAGTTGGACTTGAACAGGTTTTAGTTGGACTTGAACAGGTTTTAGTTGGATTTAAACAGGTTTTAGTTGGACTTGAACAGGTTTTAGTTGGACTTGAACAGGTTTTAGTTGGACTTGAACAGGTTTTAGTTGGACTTGAACAGGTTTTAGTTGGACCTGAACAGGTTTTAGTTGGACTTGAACAGGTTTTAGTTGGACTTGAACAGGTTTTAGTTGGACCTGAACAGGTTTTAGTTGGACTTGAACAGGTTTTAGTTGGACTTGAACAGGTTTTAGTTGGACTTGAACAGGTTTTAGTTGGACCTGAACAGGTTTTAGTTGGACTTGAACAGGTTTTAGTTGGACTTGAACAGGTTTTAGTTGGACCTGAACAGGTTTTAGTTGGACTTGAACAGGTTTTAGTTGGACCTGAACAGGTTTTAGTTGGACTTGAACAGGTTTTCGTTGGACCTGAACAGGTTTTAGTTGGACTTGAACAGGTTTTAGTTGGACTTGAACAGGTTTTAGTTGGACCTGAACAGGTTTTAGTTGGACTTGAACAGGTTTTAGTTGGACTTAAACAGGTTTAAGTTGGACTGAAACAGGTTTTAGTTGGACTTGAACAGGTTTTAGTTGGATTTGAACAGGTTTAAGTTGGACTTGAACAGGTTTTAGTTGGACTTGAACAGGTTTTAGTTGGACCTGAACAGGTTTTAGTTGGATTTGAACAGGTTTTAGTTGGACTTAAACAGGTTTAAGTTGGACTGAAACAGGTTTTAGTTGGACTTGAACAGGTTTTAGTTGGATTTGAACAGGTTTAAGTTGGACTTGAACGGGTTTAAGTTGGACTTGAACAGGTTTAAGTTGGATTTGAACAGGTTTAAGTTGGACTTTAACAGGTTTTAGTTGGACTTGAACAGGTTTTAGTTGGATTTGAACAGGTTTAAGTTGGACTTGAAGGGTTTAAGTTGGACTTGAACAGGTTTAAGTTGGATTTGAACAGGTTTAAGTTGGACTTTAACAGGTTTTAGTTGGACTTGAACAGGTTTAAGTTGGATTTGAACAGGTTTAAGTTGGATTTAAACAGGTTTTAGTTGGACTTGAACAGGTTTTAGTTGGACTTTAACAGGTTTTAGTTGGACTTGAACAGGTTTTAGTTGGATTTGAACAGGTTTAAGTTGGACTTGAACGGGTTTAAGTTGGACTTGAACAGGTTTAAGTTGGATTTGAACAGGTTTAAGTTGGACTTTAACAGGTTTTAGTTGGACTTGAACAGGTTTTAGTTGGATTTGAACAGGTTTAAGTTGGACTTGAACGGGTTTAAGTTGGACTTGAACATGATTTAGTTGGATTTGAACAGGTTTAAGTTGGACTTTAACAGGTTTTAGTTGGACTTGAACAGGTTTTAGTTGGATTTGAACAGGTTTAAGTTGGACTTGAACGCGGTTTAGTGGACTTGAACAGGTTTAAGTTGGATTTGAACAGGTTTAAGTTGGACTTTAACAGGTTTTAGTTGGACTTGAACAGGTTTTAGTTGGATTTGAACAGGTTTAAGTTGGATTTAAACAGGTTTTAGTTGGACTTGAACAGGTTTTAGTTGGACTTGAACAGGTTTTAGTTGGATTTGAACAGGTTTAAGTTGGATTTAAACAGGTTTAAGTTGGACTGAAACAGGTTTTAGTTGGACTTGAACAGGTTTTAGTTGGATTTGAAGAGGTTTTAAGTTGGACTTGAACAGGTTTTAGTTGGATTTGAACAGGTTTTAGTTGGACTTGAACAGGTTTTAGTTGGACTTGAACAGGTTTTAGTTGGACTTGAACAGGTTTTAGTTGGACTTGAACAGGTTTTAGTTGGACTTGAACAGGTTTTAGTTGGACCTGAACAGGTTTTAGTTGGACTTGAACAGGTTTTAGTTGGACCTGAACAGGTTTTAGTTGGACTTGAACAGGTTTTAGTTGGACTTGAACAGGTTTTAGTTGGATTTAAACAGGTTTTAGTTGGACTTGAACAGGTTTTAGTTGGACTTGAACAGGTTTTAGTTGGACTTGAACAGGTTTTAGTTGGACTTGAACAGGTTTTAGTTGGACCTGAACAGGTTTTAGTTGGACTTGAACAGGTTTTAGTTGGACTTGAACAGGTTTTAGTTGGACCTGAACAGGTTTTAGTTGGACTTGAACAGGTTTTAGTTGGACTTGAACAGGTTTTAGTTGGACTTGAACAGGTTTTAGTTGGACCTGAACAGGTTTTAGTTGGACTTGAACAGGTTTTAGTTGGACTTGAACAGGTTTTAGTTGGACCTGAACAGGTTTTAGTTGGACTTAAACAGGTTTTAGTTGGACCTGAACAGGTTTTAGTTGGACTTGAACAGGTTTTAGTTGGACCTTTGAACAGGTTTTAGTTGGACTTGAACAGGTTTTAGTTGGACTTGAACAGGTTTTAGTTGGACCTGAACAGGTTTTAGTTGGACTTGAACAGGTTTTAGTTGGACCTGAACAGGTTTTAGTTGGACTTGAACAGGTTTTAGTTGGACCTGAACAGGTTTTAGTTGGACTTGAACAGGTTTTAGTTGGACCTGAACAGGTTTTAGTTGGACTTGAACAGGTTTTAGTTGGACCTGAACAGGTTTTAGTTGGACTTGAACAGGTTTTAGTTGGACCTGAACAGGTTTCAGTTGGACTTGAACAGGTTTTCGTTGGACCTGAACAGGTTTTAGTTGGACTTGAACAGGTTTTAGTTGGACCTGAACAGGTTTTAGTTGGACCTGAACAGGTTTTAGTTGGACTTGAACAGGTTTTAGTTGGACCTGAACAGGTTTTAGTTGGACTTGAACAGGTTTTAGTTGGACCTGAACAGGTTTCAGTTGGACTTGAACAGGTTTTGGACCTGAACAGGTTTTAGTTGGACTTGAACAGGTTTTAGTTGGACTTGAACAGGTTTTAGTTGGACTTGAACAGGTTTTAGTTGGACTTGAACAGGTTTTAGTTGGACCTGAACAGGTTTCAGTTGGACTTGAACAGGTTTTTTAATTGAAAAGAGTCCTTAAGATGTCTGTATGTTTTTTAAACAAAGCCTCAAAGGTCAGAGGTCGACAGTGTGACCCTGCTGTCGTCCAGGAAATAAAAACTCAACAATAAAGATTCAAGGCAGGTTTTAAAAATATAAGAAGAGCACTTTGAGAAACGATGGAGCAGCTGATGGAGTTTATTGGTCTCTGTTTTAATCTTGGTTTGGAGGGAGTTATTGTTTCCTACAAACTAAACTTCGTATTCCTGAGTAAGAACAGTGTCGTCACTGATCACATGACCTCAGACGAGGAAGGGTCAGGGTCGATGCTGCTGCAACAAAATAAAAATAACTGAAGGACTTGAAGGAGACTTCCCTAAAAAGGACTCGACACTCGCTCAGAGTTTATCTACAGTTTCCAACACTTCAACACTCAGATAATACTCTCACACTGAACACTGAGAGAGCAACACTGAGGCCCTGAACAGGGTCAGAGGTCAGAGGGGTCACAGAGGTGATATAGTGTGAAAGGCCTTTACCTTTGTAATAGAAGAGACAGAACTCGGCCAAAACGAACCACTTCCTCTTCCACAAACGCATCCCACTGCTGTCCTGCAAAATACACACCGGAACACAGGAAGGTCATGGGTTCCAACCCTCCTCCCACCGACCAAACACACTGTCCCTTTAAGGTTTATCACCAACATCAGCCTGAACTATTATCTCTAGTACTCTCACAAAACGGGACTAAAATGTGTCTCGTAACATTAACCCATGTAGTGTTTGTAATTGCCTGAACCCCGGGAAAAATCAATATCCGGGAGAGTTGGCCGTACTTCCTGCTTCGCTGTGGCTCGGCTTTGATACGGCAAGTTCTAAGAGTCTCACGTGACTTTATACTAACAAGACTTTGGAAGATAGTACTTAAATTCAGCAATACGTCTTGTTAATAATGTTCTTTTGAAGCTCCTTCAAATAAATAGATAAATGCTAACCGCTGCATCTATTTATTTAAAATGGCCTTATTTACGATTTATTTGATGACTGTTTTCGGACGGAACCTCATTAAACTGGTAAAACTGGTCATTTTTAGTTATACTGTTAAAATATAAAGCTTTGATTCAAATACTTTAAATTCGGCTTTAATCTAATGCCGCTATTTCTGTTCTTTTTGTGTGTTTTTGAAAAAGTGTTTGTGCCTATTAGCTCAAGGGTAATTGAACATGCTAAATTGCTAATGCTAAATTGTCCATGGTTATTACTATGGCTTTTAGAGATAAGGGGAAATAATTGTGACCTGATGGAGTAAACTTTATTGTATTTTTTTTAATTGAATGTTAAGTTATGAAACTGAAAATGAATGTTACCGGTAACTTCAAGACTGAAACGATGATTTACTTTAAACCCCTGAATATTGATTTATTCTTGACCTTGTTTTCAGGTCAAATTTATGTTTTATTTTTTGTTAGAATTTGCACTGAACTGTTTTTGAACAAAACCGAAGAGCAACTTCTTAGACCTGCTAGAAGGGTCCAACCTGGAACTAAGGGACCGCAACCTAACCCTGTATATTTATTATTAATAGTAAAACAATCTCGTTCATTAGCTCATTAGTACACAAATAAGCGCTACACTGGTCTAGTCCTGGTCTAGTCCTGGTCTGGACTGGTACCTGTTTATAGAGCCATCCTCTGACCTCCACTGGGATGTTTGGGTTTCTTTTTATCGACTGCTGTCTTTTTCCAAAAGTGTGGAGCTTCCCACTCGACCGGGACAGACTCTGGAGACACACAGAACATCATCTGTTTCTAAATAAAACACACTGCTGTCATTTCTTCAACTGACTTTCATCATCGTCTGATCGAGCCTGTTTAGTTCAGAAAATAAACCGTGGTTATTTTATTTTTGTAGTAGTCAGTGTTTCAGTCAAGTCTCCTGCTCATCTGTCCAATCAGAGCAGAGCCCCGAGGTTTTATTAGAGTCTGTATAATCTCTGTGTAAACTGTCTCCGGTCAGCGCTCGGGCCCCGTCACCGCTCGGGTCCCGTCACCGCTCGGGCCCGACGCTCGGGCCCGTCACCGCTCGGGCCCGTCACCGCTCGGGTCCCGTCACGCTCGGGTCCGTTCTGCGCCGCTTCGGCCCCGTCACCGCTCGGGCCCCGTCACCGCTCGGGTCCCGTCACCGCTCGGGTCCCGTCACCGCTCGGGTCCCGTCACCGCTTCGGCCCCGTCACCGCTCGGGCCCCGTCACCGCTCGGGTCCCGTCACCGCTCGGGTCCCGTTACGCGACCGCTCGGCCCCGTCACCGCTCGGGCCCCGTCACCGCTCGGGTCCCGTCACCGCTCGGGTCCCGTTACGCGACCGCTCGGCCCCCGTCACCGCTCGGACCCGTCACGCTCGGACCCGTCACCGCTCGGCCCCGTCACGCTCGGACCCGTCACCGCTCGGGCCCGTCACGCTCAGCCCCGTCACGCGACCGCTCAGGCTGCGTCACCGCTCGGCCCCCGTCACCGCTCGGCCCCCGTCACCGCTTCGGACCCGTCACGCTCGGACCCGTCACCGCTTCGGGCCCGTCACCGCTCGGACCCGTCACCGCTCGGACCCGTCACCGCTCGGCCCCGTCACGCTGGACCCGTCACCGCTCGGACCCGTCCACGCGACAGCTCGGACCCGTCACCGCTCGGACCCGTCACGCTCAGACCCCGTCAGGCGACAGCTCGGCCCCCGTCACCGCTCGGGCCCCGTCACGCGACAGCTCGGCCCCCGTCACCGCTCGGACCCCGTCACCGCTCGGACCCCGTCACCGCTCGGCCCCCGTCACCGCTCGGCCCCCGTCACCGCTCGGGCCCCGTCACGCGACAGCTCGGCCCCCGTCACCGCTCGGACCCCGTCACGCGACAGCTCGGACCCCGTCACCGCTCGGGCCCCGTCACCGCTCGGGCCCCGTCACCGCTCGGGCCCCGTCACCGCTCGGGCCCCGTTACGCGACCGCTCGGCCCCCGTCACCGCTCGGACCCCGTCACCGCTCGGACCCCGTCACCGATCGGACCCCGTCACCGCTCGGACCCCGTCACCGCTCGGGCCCCGTCACCGCTCGGCCCCCGTCACGCGACCGCTCAGGCACACGTCACCGCTCGGCCCCCGTCACGCGACCGCTCAGGCACACGTCACCGCTCGGCCCCCGTCACGCGACCGCTCAGGCACACGTCACCGCTCGGACCCCGTCACCGCTCGGGCCCCGTCACCGCTCGGAACCCGTCACCGCTCGGAACCCGTCACCGCTCGGACCCCGTCACCGCTCGGGCCCCGTCACCGCTCGGGCCCCGTTACGCGACCGCTCGGCCCCCGTCACCGCTCGGACCCCGTCACCGCTCGGACCCCGTCACCGCTCGGCCCCCGTCACGCGACCGCTCAGGCCCCCGTCACCGCTCGGACCCCGTCACCGCTCGGCCCCCGTCACCGCTCGGGCCCCGTCACGCGACAGCTCGGACCCCGTCACCGCTCGGGCCCCGTCACCGCTCGGGCCCCGTCACCGCTCGGCCCCCGTCACCGCTCGGGCCCGTCGCGACCGCTCAGGCCCCGTCACCGCTCGGGCCCGTCACCGCTCGGGCCCGTCACCGCTCGGACCCGTCACGCTCGGCCCCCGTCACGCGACCGCTCAGGCCCCCGTCACCGCTCGGACCCCGTCACCGCTCGGCCCCCGTCACCGCTCGGACCCGTCCACGCGACAGCTCGGACCCGTCACCGCTCGGGCCCGTCACGCTCGGGCCCGTCACCGCTTCGGCCCCGTCACCGCTCGGGCCCGTCGCGACCGCTCGGCCCCCGTCACCGCTCGGACCCCGTCACCGCTCGGACCCCGTCACCGCTCGGACCCCGTCACCGCTCGGGCCCCGTCACCGCTCGGCCCCCGTCACGCGACCGCTCAGGCACACGTCACCGCCGGACCCGTCACGCTCGGCCCCGTCCGCGACCACCGCTCAGGCACACGCGTCACCGCTTCGGACCCCGTCACCGCTCGGGCCCCGTCACGCGACAGCTCGGACCCCGTCACCGCTCGGGCCCCGTCACGCGACAGCTCGGCCCCCGTCACCGCTGGGACCCCGTCACCGCTCGGCCCCCGTCACCGCTGGGACCCCGTCACCGCTCGGACCCCGTCACCGCTCGGGCCCCGTTACCGCTCGGACCCCGTCACGCGACAGCTCGGGCCCCGTCACCGCTCGGACCCCGTCACGCGACAGCTCGGGCCCCGTCACCGCTCGGACCCCGTCACGCGACAGCTCGGCCCCGTCACGCGACCGCTCAGGGCCCTGGTCATGACCTGGTTTAGAACAGGTTTTGTCTGTACCTTTGAGGAGGAGCTGACGTTGGAGGTGTCGCTGATGGAGGACAGTTCTGCTCCAGGTTTAGACATGACCTGAGTCTTCAGGGACCTGTGAGAGAAACTGTTTAAACAATCAATAAATCAATAAAAAAAACAGGAATCAGGGAATCAATTCAGGACTAAATCAAGACTGAACCGGAACAAACCTAATCCCATTCCTAACCTGGACTAAATGAGGTCTAAAACAGGTCTGGACTAGATCTAAGCCTCTGATAAACCCGGGTAAAAGCAGGACTCGTCTGAAATTGTGCTCGACAGAAGTGTAGGCTGCTGCTGCCTCAGGTTTCTCTCAGAAAACTTTTACTGAAAGAGTTCCATTAAAATTGAAGAACAGCTGTAAATGTCAGTGTTTCTGATAATTATCCTCCGTCTGTCGTTAAAAACACTCCCACACTTCCTCCTGCAGCTCAGAGCCCGACTCAGGGTTTAACAGAGCTTTTATCAAAACGAACAGCACTAAAAGACTAGTGTCTACTGTAAACCAGGACTAAACCAGGTCTAAACCAGGACTAAACCTGGTCTAAACCAGGACTAAACCAGGACTAGACCAGGACTAAACCAGGACTAAACCAGGTCTAAACCAGGACTAAACCTGGTCTAAACCAGGACTAAACCAGGACTAAACCAGGACTAAACCAGGACTAGACCAGGACTAAACCAGGACTAAACCAGGTCTAAACCAGGACTAAACCTGGACTAAACCAGGTCTAAACCAGGACTAAACCAGGACTAAACCAGGACTAAACCTGGTCTAAACCAGGACTAAACCAGGTCTAAACCAGGTCTAAACCAGGACTAAACCAGGAGTAAACCAGGACTAAACCTGGACTAAACCAGGACTAAACCAGGTCTAAACCAGGACTAAACCAGGTCTAAACCAGGTCTAAACCAGGACTAAACCAGGAGTAAACCAGGACTAAACCTGGACTAAACCAGGCCTAAACCAGGTCTAAACCAGGTCTAAACCAGGACTAAACCAGGAGTAAACCAGGTCTGAACCTGGACTAAACCAGGACTAAACCTGGACTAAACCAGGACTAAACCAGGACTAAACCTGGACTAAACCAGGTCTAAACCAGGACTAAACCCAGTGTTGGGAAAGTTCACTTTCTACATGAACTAGTTTAAAGTTCAGTTCACAAATTTTAAAATGAACTAGTTCAGTTCATAGTTCAAACTTCAAAATTTTGAACTAAGTTCACAGTTCCAAAAATGAACTAGTTCATAGTTCTTTTTTTCCATATGTTGCTGCGAGCTATTATTTTTCAAAATTATTGCCACAGCCCATATACAGTAGAATCACAGACAGCAATTATTTTATCAGTTTTAACAATGAAGCTATGCGTCAGATTTAATTTTCATATCCAATTTTCAATCCTTATCCAACCAGGGTTTACATTAGCATTGAGGGGACATTGTTGCTTTAATGCTTTGTTGCTGTCCATTCACTCCACACTAGTAGCAGCTGCAGCTTTCAACCCTACAGTACATTCTCAAGAACATGAGGACAAACGTGCTGCTTGAATGGTATTTTTTAATGCGGAATTATTCAAAGAAAAACAGGACAGTAATCATTAAGGTGAAAACGTTTTTAAATGTTAATAATTTTCCATTGTCCACATGCTAAAACAGAATATTGGAATCCTGGAAAAATAGACCAGGCAGGTTCAACAAACAAGTTACATGAATGAATTTAAATGATCATACGCCTTACTACATGCTGCTGTCGCCTCCATGCTTTATTTTTTTATTTTTTGATGACGCGTCACGCATGCGGCGGACGGCGGTGCGACACAGGTGGCTGGTGTTTTTCCGCTACATATTAAGACCCGTTTGCGGTGTGTTTTAGCCGGGTTTTCGCCTGGAAGGCTCTATAGAAATCTGGCACCCTATTGAACGAAGTTAACCTGAGAGAGTGTGCCGTTCACAGACACCAGACTGAACGAGTTCACAGTAACGTTCATCAGGCAGTAATACAGCCCGTTCAGTTCACGTTCGCCCAAAATATGAACGAGTTCATGAACTATCGTTCAATGAACGCGTTCAGGCACAACACTGACTAAACCAGGACTAAACCAGGACTAGACCAGGACTAAACCAGGTCTAAACCAGGACTAAACCAGGAGTAAACCAGGTCTGAACCTGGACTAAACCAGGACTAAACCAGGACTAAACCAGGACTAGACCAGGACTAAACCAGGACTAAACCAGGTCTAAACCAGGACTAAACCTGGACTAAACCTGGACTAGACCAGGACTAAACCAGGACTAAACCAGGTCTAAACCAGGACTAAACCAGGTCTAAACCAGGTCTAAACCAGGACTAAACCAGGACTACACTAGGTCTAAACCAGGACTAAACCAGGTCTAAACCAGGACTAAACCAGGTCTAAACCGGGACTAAACCAGGACTAAACCTGGACTAGACCTGGACTAAACCAGGACTAGACCAGGACTAAACCAGGACTAAACCAGGTCTAAACCAGGACTAAACCAGGTCTAAACCGGGACTAAACCAGGACTAAACCTGGACTAGACCTGGACTAAACCAGGACTAGACCAGGACTAAACCAGGACTAAACCAGGTCTAAACCAGGACTAAACCAGGACTAAACCAGGTCTAAACCAGGACTAAACCAGGACTACACTAGGTCTAAACCAGGACTAAACCAGGTCTAAACCAGGACTAAACCAGGACTAGACCAGGACTAAACCAGGACTAAACCTGGACTAAACCAGGACTAAACCTGGACTAAACCTGGACTAGACCAGGACTAAACCAGGACTAAACCAGGACTAAACCAGGTCTAAACCAGGTCTAAACCAGGACTAAACCAGGACTAAACCAGGACTAAACCAGGTCTAAACCAGGACTAAACCAGGTCTAAACCAGGACTAAACCAGGTCTAAACCGGGACTAAACCAGGACTAAACCTGGACTAGACCTGGACTAAACCAGGACTAGACCAGGACTAAACCAGGACTAAACCAGGTCTAAACCAGGACTAAACCAGGACTAAACCAGGACTAAACCAGGTCTAAACCAGGTCTAAACCAGGTCTAAACCAGGTCTAAACCAGGACTGAACCAGGACTAAAACAGGTCTAAACCAGGACTAAACCAGGACTAAACCAGGACTAAACCAGGTCTAAACCAGGTCTAAACCAGGTCTAAACCAGGTCTAAACCAGGACTGAACCAGGACTAAAACAGGTCTAAACCAGGACTAAACCAGGACTAAACCAGGTCTAAACCAGGACTAAACCAGGACTAAACCAGGACTAAACCAGGTCTAAACCAGGTCTAAACCAGGTCTAAACCAGGTCTAAACCAGGACTGAACCAGGACTAAAACAGGTCTAAACCAGGACTAAACCAGGACTGAACCAGGACTAAAACAGGTCTAAACCAGGTCTAAACCAGGTCTAAACCAGGTCTAAACCAGGTCTAAACCAGGACTAAACCAGGACTAAACCAGGACTAAACCAGGTCTAAACCAGGACTAAACCAGGTCTAAACCAGGACTAAACCAGGACTAAACCAGGACTAAACCAGGTCTAAACCAGGACTGAACCAGGTCTAAACCAGGACTAAACCAGGACTAAACCAGGTCTAAACCAGGTCTAAACCAGGTCTAAACCAGGATTAAACCAGGTCTAAACCGGGTCTAAACCAGGACTAAACCAGGACTGAACCAGGACTAAAACAGGTCTAAACCAGGTCTAAACCAGGATTAAACCAGGTCTAAACCGGGTCTAAACCAGGACTAAACCAGGACTAAACCAGGACTAAACCAGGTCTAAACCAGGACTGAACCAGGTCTAAACCAGGACTAAACCAGGACTAAACCAGGACTAAACCAGGTCTAAACCAGGACTGAACCAGGTCTAAACCAGGACTAAACCAGGACTAAACCAGGACTAAACCAGGTCTAAACCAGGTCTAAACCAGGTCTAAACCAGGATTAAACCAGGTCTAAACCGGGTCTAAACCAGGACTAAACCAGGACTAAACCAGGACTAAACCAGGTCTAAACTAGGACTAAACCAGGACTCACGGTTGCTGCAGGACGAAGGCTGAGGTCTTTCCGGTCTCCGGGTGGATGAAGGTGGTCCTCCTCTCGTTGTGACTGAAGACAAATAGAGAAAGACTGGGTTAGACCAGGCTTAGACCTGGTCCTGGACTGAGCTGCAGCAGCAAAGTGTGAAATGTCCCACGGGCCACTCCCGAATAAATCCTCAGACGTCATTGAAGCCAGAGAAATAACTCTGTGATAACCCTCACATATTTGTAGATATCCAACCAAAATCTGAAAAAACTGTTTAATTTAAACAAAAGTCTTTAGAAAACCCCAAAACAGTAAACATTCAAATTAAAACCTATTAAAACAAAAAAAAACACATCAAATCTGTCAAAATTAAAGCTGGAGAAGTTCATTTTGAACCAATTAAAACCTGTTCTAGTCCAACTAAAACCACCTAAAACCTGAATAGGTCCAGCTGAAACCTCACAACACTTCATCCAAATCAAATGAAAAATTAAAAACCAATTCTATCAGCAATTTCAAACCTGTTTTAGCTCAAATATTTCAGCTTTACCCTCAGTTTAAACTCTTTGTGTTGGTCTCCAGCTGTGGATAAACTCTGGCAGAGGATTGGTGTATTATTGGTCTCAAAGTCTGGTTTAACTTAGCAATAATCCAGATTATTAATGTTGCTGTCCATGTCACAGAGAGAAGAGCAGGTCAGATGTAAACCAACAGGAGTCAGGCCCAAACTGTGAACTCAGCACAAACCAGACTCAGGTCTTTGTGTCGGACCTGGACTGGATCAACAAACATCACGTGCCTCAGTCAGACACAGACCTTTATTTTAGCTTTAGGATTAAAGCCAGGAAAGGGGACACACTTCCTCTGACGTCCACCAGAGGGACACACTTCCTCTGAGGTCCACCAGAGGGACACACTTCCTCTGACGTCCACCAGAGGGACACACTTCCTCTCCTCTGAGGTCCACCAGAGGGACACACTTCCTCTGACGTCCACCAGAGGGACACACTTCCTCTGACGTCCACCAGAGGGACACACTTCCTCTGAGGTCCACCAGAGGGACACACTTCCTCTGACGTCCACCAGAGGGACACACTTCCTCTCCTCTGAGGTCCACCAGAGGGACACACTTCCTCTGACGTCCACCAGAGGGACACACTTCCTCTGACGTCCACCAGAGGGAGCAGAGAGTTGGCACGTTGTTCTCCAAATCCATCTAAAACCTAATATACAAAACCTTCAGGTCTAAACCCAGACTAATTAAGGTCTAGACTTACTAGGTCTAGGTGAAAATCAAATCCCAGCCGAGACTAAAACAAGACC
The DNA here is from genome assembly GCA_024416835.2 of Perccottus glenii. Classification (NCBI taxonomy): domain Eukaryota; kingdom Metazoa; phylum Chordata; class Actinopteri; order Gobiiformes; family Odontobutidae; genus Perccottus; species Perccottus glenii. The sequence goes on from CM044563.2 coordinate 612,026, forward strand.
AAACGCATCAGACTGTGTTTTTGTCCGGAGACAGGGACATACTCTGCTGTCGTGTTGTTGTGTGGACACAGAGTCTGACACTGTTTTAGTGTTCTTTGTCCTGCTGCTCCATTAGTCTCCATTAGTCTCCATTAACTCTCGTCAGTGTCGCTCTGCTGCTGAAAGAACAGGTCACTCTCCAACAGAAACTCTTATAAAACCCACTAAAACCTGAGGAAAAACCTCTGACGATGCAGAGAAAGAGAGACACCTCTCAGACACACCCAGGACACATCTGTAAAAGCTCCACAAATCCATCTAAAATCAGATTTTTAAAAACTCTAACAGCTGAAGGAAGTGTAGATGGGTCCAAGGGATGTTTTAATTCTAGTTCAAAGTGCGTCACAAAGATGGAGGGGTTTAAAGTGTATCAGAGTCAGATCGAGGAGGAAGGTGTTTCTGAATAATCACCAAAGACGAGATGTGAATAAAAACCCTGGAGGCTGTTCCAGAAAGACTGCTTTATGAAACAAGTCGGGAATCATAAAATGCAGGACTAAACCAGGACAATATCAGATTCAAGTACAATGTTAATTAAAGCCGCAAGCGGCGGTAAAGGCCCTCGCCTCCCTTGAGACCGCGGGGACACATGCACTCGGAGGATTGCATTTCGTGCTTTAAAGCGTAAACTTCACGGTAATGTCAAATAACCGGGCCTGTGCTACTGCTGGGGCCTGCTACACCACCTTGTAATTTAGAGTTAAAGGTCTCCACAATCCCTGGTTTTCCTGGGAGCTGTCTGAACCTTTGAAAATAATAGATTATGCTTGGGCTAAGGAGAGAAAAACAAAGTACTGGCTGGAGATTTGAGATGACTCAGGAATCGCTGCACCCCCCCTGTTTAAAAAGGCAAAATGTAAATATAACTTGTCTAAAAGTACAAGGTTACAAGTTCCAAAGGATTCTGAGGAGTTTTCTAAGACTCTAGCCGTGGCTCTGGAGGGGCCTCCTCTAAAGGAAGGATCCTGGCAATTGGGAAATGGCATTTACAGTGGGGATCGAAAGTTTGGGCACCCCAGGTAAAAAATTTTATTAATGTGCATGAAAACGCCAAGAAAAGATGGAAAAATCTCCATTAGACATCCTTATAATAACTCAAAAAAAGTTAGATTTTATTTCCATCATTTACACTTTCAAAATAACAGAAAACAAAAAAATGGTGTCTGCAAAGGTTTGAGCACCCTGCAGTTAATACCTTGTACTGCCCCCTTTGGCAAGCTAGGACCTGACAGTGTCATGGATTGTTCTCAATCATCGTCTGGATAGACCAGGTGATGTCAATCTCTAAGGTTTGAAATGCCCAGACTCATCTGACCTTGCCCCAACAATCAGCACCATGGGTTCTTCTAAGCAGTTGTCTAGAAAACTGAAACTGAAAATAGTTGACGCTCACAAAGCAGGAGAAGGCTATAAAAAGATAGCAAAGCGTTTTCAGATGCCAATATCTTCTGTTCGGAATGTAATTAAGAAATGGCAGTCATCAGGAACAGTGGAAGTTAAAGCAAGATCTGGAAGACCAAGAAAAATATCAGACAGAACGGCTCGCAGGATTGTGAGAAAAGTAAGTCTACCCACGTTTGACTGCACGATCCCTCCAGAAAGATCTGGCAGACACTGGAGTTGTGTTACACTATTCCACTATAAAGAGATACTTGTACAAATATGGACTTCATGGAAGAGTCATCAGAAGAAAACCTCTTCTACGTCCTCAACACAAAAATCAGCGTTTGACAAGCCTGATGCATTTTGGAAACAAGTTCTGTGGACCGATGAGGTTAAAATAGAACTTTTTGGCCGGAATGAGCAAAGGTATGTTTGGAGAAGAAAGGGCACAGAATTTAATGAAAAGAACCTCTGTCCAACTGTTAAGCATGGGGTGGATCGATCATGTTTTGGGGTTGTATTGCAGCCAGTGGCACAGGGAACATTTCACGAGTAGAAGGAAAAATGGATTCAATAAAATTTGAGCAAATTTTAGATGCTAACTTGATGCCATCTGTGAAAAAGCTGAAGTTAAAGCCATGGCCTTCACAATCTCCTGACCTCAACATAATTGAAAATCTATGGATAGACCTTAAAAGAGCAGTGTGTGACAGACAGCCCAGAAATCTCAAAGAACTGGAAGACTTTTGTAAGGAAGAATGGGCAAAGATACCTCAAACAAGAATTGAAAGACTCTTGGCTAGTTACAAAAAGCGTTTACAAGCTGTGATACTTGTCAAAGGGGGCAGTACAAGGTATTAACTCTGCAGGGTGCCCAAACATTTGCAGACACCATTTTTTTTTGTTTTACTGTTATTTTGAAAGTGTAAATGATGGAAATAAAATCTAACTTTTTTGACTTATTATAAGGATGTCTAATCTGTCATTTGATGCCTTTTGGAGATTTTTCCATCTTTTCTTGGCGTCTTTATGCACGTTAATAAAATTTTTTACCTGGGGTGCCCAAACTTTTGATCCCCACTGTATTTCCCAAAGAAATGGCTGCCTCTCACAGACTCATTACGACCACAGCCACAAATGTATCAAAAAACAAATTGATAACTTTTTTGGGCTTTTTTGGAACACGTGTCTAGATGATACTCACCAAATTTGGAGCTGTTTAGATGAAAAGCCTTTAGCACAAGGGGTGTGATTTAGGTGGTCACGCATTCCACCCAACATAGTAGATTTTCTGTTGAGTTTACAGTATGGCTGTAATAAACTTTTATGTTTGCCCTGAGGTGTCCTATGGATGTACCAAGTTTTGTATTTCTACATTGGAAAAAAGTTACTTTCACTTTCCATAGGCCCAATGTATTTTGATTTTGTAGGGGTCGCCACTGAGTCATTTTTCTTTTTTTTTTTTGGCGACTTCAAATGCATAAATTTTTCGCCGAGCTTGAAGTCTGGGACCAATAAAAATGACTTTTCGTTAATGTTCACTGGGTCAAATTTAGGATAATTTTGGGAAAAAAATAAATAAATAAAATCCGAGCAAAAACAATAGGCCCTCCCGATCATCACCGGCTCGGGCCTAATAAATAAAAATAATTTAACCAGGATTAATTATGTCAAAGGAAAATGAGTTATTTGGCTGATATTTGTCTCTGCTTCATCAGCCGCTGCTCGACAGTTCGTTCTTCCTGCTCCTGGAGGAGGAGACACAGTTTGGTTCGACTCTGGTCCTGTGCAGTGCCTCGTTCGACTCAGAGGCTGGAGGGTGTGGCACAAATCCACTGCACATCTCTGATTTTTATGTTGTGAGTAAGATCTCTGCAGGGGTCAGAGGTTACAATAACTCTTCTCTGAACCACACATGACCTTTGACCTTGCACCTGCTGCTCACATGACTCTGAAGACTACAGCGTAAAGACAACCCACTGCAGACCCTTCCTTCTGACCCTTGAACCTGTTTCTGTGTTCTGCAGCTGTTTCTCTCTGAAGCCTTTAAATAGAGCAGACCTTTGACAGATCAGACTCCCACTCACTGCTCTTCAAACAGCTCTCAGCCAATCAGCAACGACCACTCAGAAAACCAACCAATCAGTGAGTGCGAGTCTGGAGGAGTGTAAACTGTCACATGTGTCTGTAATTCTGTTATTTGCATTTGTTTTCTGTGAATTTAAAGTCCATCGTTTGTACGTTTTATACAGCTGCAGCCAGCACCTGGTTTAGACCTGGTTTAGACCTGGTTTAGACCTGGTGTAGACCTGGTTTAGTCCTGGTGTAGACCTGGTTTAGTCCTGGTTTAGTCCTGGTGTAGACCTGGTTTAGTCCTGGTTTAGTCCTGGTTTAGTCCTGGTGTAGACCTGGTTTAGTCCTGGTTTAGTCCTGGTTTAGTCCTGGTGTAGACCTGGTTTATACCTGGTTTAGTCCTGGTTTAGACCTGGTTTAGACCTGGTTTAGTCCTGGTTTAATCCTGGTTTAGACCTGGTTTAGACCTGGTTTAGTCCTGGTGTAGACCTGGTTTAGTCCTGGTGTAGACCTGGTTTAGTCCTGGTTTAGTCCTGGTTTAGTCCTGGTTTAGACCTGGTTTAGACCTGGTTTAGTCCTGGTTTAGACCTGGTTTAGACCTGGTTTAGTCCTGGTTTAATCCTGGTTTAGACCTGGTTTAGACCTGGTTTAGTCCTGGTGTAGACCTGGTTTAGTCCTGGTGTAGACCTGGTTTAGTCCTGGTTTAGTCCTGGTTTAGTCCTGGTTTAGACCTGGTTTAGACCTGGTTTAGTCCTGGTTTAGTCCTGGTGTAGACCTGGTGTAGACCTGGTTTAGACCTGGTTTAGTCCTGGTGTAGACCTGGTTTAGTCCTGGTGTAGACCTGGTTTAGTCCTGGTTTAGTCCTGGTTTAGTCCTGGTGTAGACCTGGTTTAGTCCTGGTTTAGTCCTGGTTTAGTCCTGGTTTAGTCCTGGTGTAGACCTGGTTTAGTCCTGGTTTAGTCCTGGTTTAGTCCTGGTGTAGACCTGGTGTAGACCTGGTTTAGACCTGGTTTAGTCCTGGTGTAGACCTGGTTTAGTCCTGGTGTAGACCTGGTTTAGTCCTGGTTTAGTCCTGGTTTAGTCCTGGTGTAGACCTGGTTTAGTCTTGGTTTAGTCCTGGTTTAGTCCTGGTGTAGACCTGGTTTAGTCCTGGTGTAGACCTGGTGTAGACCTGGTTTAGACCTGGTTTAGTCCTGGTGTAGACCTGGTTTAGTCCTGGTTTAGTCCTGGTGTAGACCTGGTTTAGTCCTGGTTTAGTCCTGGGGTTTAGTAGACCTGGTTTAGTCCTGGTGTAGACCTGGTTTAGTCCTGGTTTAGTCCTGGTTTAGTCCTGGTGTAGACCTGGTGTAGACCTGGTTTAGACCTGGTTTAGTCCTGGTTTAGACCTGGTTTAGTCCTGGTTTAGTCCTGGTGTAGACCTGGTTTAGTCCTGGTGTAGACCTGGTTTAGTCCTGGTGTAGACCTGGTTTAGTCCTGGTTTAGTCCTGGTTTAGTCCTGGTGTAGACCTGGTTTAGTCCTGGTGTAGACCTGGTTTAGTCCTGGTGTAGACCTGGTTTAGACCTGGTTTAGACCTGGTTTAGTCCTGGTGTAGACCTGGTTTAGACCTGGTTTAGTCCTGGTTTAGACCTGGTTTAGTCCTGGTTTAGTCCTGGTGTAGACCTGGTTTAGTCCTGGTGTAGACCTGGTTTTGTCCTGGTGTAGACCTGGTGTAGACCTGGTTTAGTCCTGGTTTAGTCCTGGTTTAGACCTGGTTTAGTCCTGGTTTAGTCCTGGTTTAGTCCTGGTTTAGTCCTGGTTTAGACCTGGTTTAGACCTGGTTTAGTCCTGGTTTAGACCTGGTTTAGTCCTGGTTTAGTCCTGGTTTAGTCCTGGTTTAGTCCTGGTTTAGACCTGGTTTAGTCCTGGTTTAGTCCTGGTGTAGACCTGGTGTAGACCTGGTTTAGTCCTGGTTTAGTCCTGGTGTAGACCTGGTTTAGTCCTGGTTTAGTCCTGGTGTAGACCTGGTTTAGTCCTGGTTTAGTCCTGGTTTAGTCCTGGTGTAGACCTGGTTTAGACCTGGTTTAGTCCTGGTTTAGACCTGGTTTAGTCCTGGTTTAGTCCTGGTGTAGACCTGGTTTAGTCCTGGTGTAGACCTGGTTTAGTCCTGGTGTAGACCTGGTTTAGTCCTGGTTTAGTCCTGGTGTAGACCTGGTGTAGACCTGGTTTAGACCTGGTTTAGTCCTGGTGTAGACCTGGTTTAGTCCTGGTTTAGTCCTGGTGTAGACCTGGTTTAGTCCTGGTTTAGTCCTGGTTTAGTCCTGGTGTAGACCTGGTTTAGACCTGGTTTAGTCCTGGTTTAGACCTGGTTTAGACCTGGTTTAGTCCTGGTGTAGACCTGGTTTAGTCCTGGTGTAGACCTGGTTTAGTCCTGGTGTAGACCTGGTTTAGTCCTGGTTTAGTCCTGGTTTAGTCCTGGTGTAGACCTGGTTTAGTCTTGGTTTAGTCCTGGTTTAGTCCTGGTGTAGACCTGGTTTAGTCTTGGTTTAGTCCTGGTTTAGTCCTGGTGTAGACCTGGTGTAGACCTGGTTTAGTCCTGGTTTAGACCTGGTTTAGTCCTGGTTTAGTCCTGGTTTAGTCCTGGTTTAGTCCTGGTTTAGACCTGGTTTAGTCCTGGTGTAGACCTGGTGTAGACCTGGTTTAGACCTGGTTTAGTCCTGGTTTAGTCCTGGTGTAGACCTGGTTTAGTCCTGGTTTAGTCCTGGTGTAGACCTGGTTTAGTCCTGGTTTAGTCCTGGTTTAGTCCTGGTGTAGACCTGGTTTAGACCTGGTTTAGTCCTGGTTTAGTCCTGGTTTAGTCCTGGTGTAGACCTGGTGTAGACCTGGTTTAGACCTGGTTTAGTCCTGGTTTAGTCCTGGTGTAGACCTGGTTTAGTCCTGGTGTAGACCTGGTTTAGTCCTGGTTTAGTCCTGGTGTAGACCTGGAGTAGACCTGGTTTAGACCTGGTTAAGTCCTGGTGTAGACCTGGTTTTGTCCCTGTTTAGACCTGGTTTAGACCTGGTCTAACTGCGTCTGTAACTGGTTTAATGTAACACTGTCCTGCTGCTCACATGTCCATGAGACAAACGTATTCTGACCTGTTCGTTCAGCAGCTCACAGACACACGTCCAGACTCTGCTCCAAAAATAACCTCCTGTGAAAGTGCTCAGAAAGAGTTGTACCTCGGTCCTTGTGCTTTCTGTTCTGTCCCAGAGTCAGATGCACTGTTCTCTGGAGTTCACTGAGTCCTGAGCCTAGAATACTCTCAGACACATATATACAGCTGATGGGGCCACAAATATAGTCCTGTCACTGAAGCCTGTGGATACCATTCTGTCCGACCTACATACGTATTTGCTTTAGTGCCAGCAGTTATATTATAGAATTAAAAAGAAAGATAAGACCAATGCTGACGAAACAAAGCTAAAAATGACATAAGTCACGTGAGTAAAGCAACAACAGGAGAACATCATCCCTCCAGAAAGAACAGCAGACTGGGCCTTTTCTTTTTAACTGTTCATGAAAGACAAACATTATTCAGGTTATTCAGGAACGTCTGAAATTCCAGTTGGACAAAGACAGTCATCTGAGTGTCTCCAGTGTGTCTCTGGGACAATCAGCCGTTAGTATTAAGTTTGATAAATACACCAGAGTCTGTGACAGTGGGCAGCAGCAGAAACTCAGCTGGCTCTGAGGTGCTCTGCGTTTCCTGGAAAAAACAGATCGAAAATAAAAATAAATAGGGAGCACCACACATTTCCTTTATTTGGACTTGTTTTGTGGATAAGGTTTTGGACAGTTTTAAGAACGAACGTGAAAATACAACGTATAAGCTCAATAAGATGCAATTTGACAATGAACAAAAAGAAGAACTACTTTCTTAGCTTTCTCCACAAACACGTCCCTCATGAGTACAGAGGATTTATATTTACTTTACACATAAATCCAGCTGAACCTGTTCTGTTAGCAGCTGCAGTTTGGTCCCACTCGTCTCTTTGGACAAATATAAACCTCCTCCTCCGCACAGAGAAAAAACAGCTGAGTCTGGTCCCTGCAGCGGAAACATGAACAAAACCTTGGAGGAGCGTCGTTAAGACGAGAAATACAGGTTTGAATAAAGAAATACAGGTTTGAATAAAGACGGGGAGCTTCCTGTTCCTTCCACAGAAGCTCATTGTGTTGACTCAACTGTAAAGACTTCATTAGCTTCATTAGCTCGAACACAAAACAAACACGTGCCAAACCAAGGCTGGTTTTCAGATTCTTTAGAGACAAAAGAGAGGAAGGTTTGTCTTCAACCACAAGAGGCCTGGACAAACACAGAGAAAGAACTAAACCTAGAAGAGGTCCGTTCTCTAACAACAGCTCAAGTTCAGACCTGGTTTAGACCTGGTTTAGACCTGGTTTAGACCTGGTTTAGTCCAGGTTTAGACCTGGTTTAGTCCTGGTTTAGTCCTGGTTTAGACCTGGTTTAGACCTGGTTTAAAACTGGTTTAGACCTGGTTTAGACCTGGTTTAGACCTGGTTTAGACCCGGTTTAGACCTGGTTTAGACCTGGTTTAGTCCTGGTTTAGACCTGGTTTAGACCTGGTTTAGACCTGGTTTAAAACTGGTTTAGACCTGGTTTAGTCCTGGTTTAGTCCTGGTTTAGACCTGGTTTAGTCCTGGTTTAGACCTGGTTTAGACCTGGTTTAGTCCTGGTTTAGACCTGGTTTAGTCCTGGTTTAGACCTGGTTTAGACCTGGTTTACACCTGGTTTAGACCTGGTTTAGTCCTGGTTTAGACCTGGTTTAGCCTGGTTTAGACCTGGTTTACTCCTGGTTTAGACCTGGTTTAGCCTGGTTTAGACCTGGTTTACTCCTGGTTTAGACCTGGTTTAGACCTGGTTTAGACCTGGTTTAGTCCTGGTTTAGATCTGGTTTAGACCTGGTTTACACCTGGTTTAGACCTGGTTTAGTCCTGATTTAGACCTGGTTTAGACCTGGTTTACTCCTGGTTTAGTCCTGATTTAGACCTGGTTTAGTCCTGGTTTAGACCTGGTTTAGACCTGGTTTAGACCTGGTTTAGTCCTGGTTTAGACCTGGTTTAGTCCTGGTTTAGATCTGGTTTAGACCTGGTTTACACCTGGTTTAGACCTGGTTTAGTCCTGGTTTAGTCCTGGTTTAGACCTGGTTTAGACCTGGTTTAGTCCTGGTTTAGACCTGGTTTAAAACTGGTTTAGACCTGGTTTAGTCCTGGTTTAGACCTGGTTTAGACCTGGTTTAGTCCTGGTTTAGACCTGGTTTACACCTGGTTTAGACCTGGTTTAGTCCTGGTTTAGACCTGGTTTAGACCTGGTTTAGTCCTGGTTTAGTCCTGGTTTAGACCTGGTTTAGACCTGGTTTAGACCTGCTTTAGACCTGGTTTAGACCGGTTTAGACCTGGTTTAGTCCTGGTTTAGATCTGGTTTAGACCTGGTTTAGATCTGGTTTAGACCTGGTTTAGTCCTGGTTTAGACCTGGTTTAGACCTGGTTTAGACCTGGTTTAGACCTGGTTTAGTCCTGGTTTAGACCTGGTTTAGTCCTGGTTTAGACCTGGTTTAGTCCTGTTGGGGATTAGGGCTCTATTTGAAAAAAAATCCTAGTTAAGGATATAGTGCACGGGCCTACTGACCTGATGAATAGAGGAAGAAAACCTGTAGGTCACCTGGGGGTCCAGTCAAATCCTGCCTGAATTTTACCACCAGAGGCCAGAGGAGAGGCATTTTTTACTGGTGTGTGTTTTTTTGTTTAGCACAGGCCTATTGGGGGGGGCATAAAGCAGGTCATCCATAGTGCAGTCTTGGTGCTGTTTAAGTGCTATCAGTCAAGTGCTTAATAGGAAATATCAAATCAATTAATAAAATAAAAGTTAGTAAAAGTAAAAATAAAACCTTGTTAGTAATCACACAGTTAGTCAAACCATTGTCCGAGACTTGATCCATGGATTCCCGCTAATGTGCTGTTCCTGTAGGTCTGTGTCTGTGTGTATGCTGTACATATGAGTAGAACGATTAGATCCCTCTCCATAGAGCCAGGTCCCACTGACATTACTATAACATGCCTCAGGTAAGTGCGTCTAGTTTTTTAGATTCAGTAATAAGTGCTATAAGGAAGATTGCTTCATACAATAAATAAACATTAAAAATATTAAATAACATGAGCAATAATTATTAAAAAAAACACACCAAAACACAAGTTATTTACAATATACACAATGGTTTTACTGAGGGAGGTATAGTCAGAAATCGTGTCAATGAAAAGGTGGCAATACTGGAGAGTGGTTCAGGTTCTACTCAAATCAGAGACAGGTGTGGACCTGGTGGAGAAAGAGTTTTATGGGCAAAGGTTAGGGATGGGTAATGGTTAAGGTTAGGGATGGGTAACGGTTAAGGTTAGGGATGGGTAACGGTTAAGGTTAGGGATGGGTAACGGTTAAGGTTAGGGATGGGTAACGGTGATGGTTAAGGTTAGGGATGGGTAATGGTTAAGGTTAGGGATAGGGTAATGGTTAAGGTTAGGGAAATATTGAGGGTTATGGGAGAAAAAAAGTAAATAAATAAAAATTAAAATAACAAAATAAAGTAAAGGGAGGGGGTGGGGTTTTGTGTTATTGATTACTTGTCATTTAAACCTCTAGGGGCTAGTGTGGCCAGGTTTTGTATCAGATTCTTTCTGCTCTCTTCCTCTGGCCTATGGTCCAGTGGTCGTTGTGCTCGACTCCGGTGATGATCAGGTGAGTTGTGGGATGGATGAGGAAGTGTGTGACCAGAGATGTGTTCTGTCGACCTTCCCTAATATTGTACAGGTGTTGTTTTAGCCGGGTTTGAATTGTATGTTTGGTTTCTCCTGTAGTGCTTATTGCAGAAGGTGCAGGTGATGACATAAACTGTGTTAGATGTTTGTAGTGCGAGTGTAACGGGGACTGGTTTAGACCTGGTTTAGACCTGGTTTAGACCTGGTTTAGTCCTGGTTTAGACCTGGTTTAGACCTGGTTTAGACCTGGTTTAGACCTGGTTTAGACCTGGTTTAGTCCTGGTTTAGTCCTGGTTTAGACCTGGTTTAGTCCTGGTTTAGACCTGGTTTAGTCCTGGTTTAGTCCTGGTTTAGACCTGGTTTAGACCTGGTTTAGACCTGGTTTAGACCTGGTTTAGTCCCGGTTTAGTCTCGGTTTAGACCTGGTTTAGACCTGGTTTAGACCTGGTTTAGACCTGGTTTAGACCTGGTTTAGACCTGGTTTAGTCCCGGTTTAGTCTCGGTTTAGACCTGGTTTAGACCTGGTTTAGACCTGGTTTAGACCTGGTTTAGTCCTGGTTTAGTCCTGGTTTAGACCTGGTTTAGACCTGGTTTAGACCTGGTTTACATTTACATTACATTTACATTTAGTCATTTACAGACGCTTTTATCCAAAGCGACTTACAAGTGAGGATAACAATGGAAGCAACTTTAACAACACAAGGTACAAAAAGCATAAGTGCACGAAAAACTAGTCAGTTTAAACCCAGCGCAGTATACGATGCTAAGTATAAGAGAATTTTTTTTTTTTTTTTTTTTTTTAGAAAGGAATCGATAGAAAGGAAGTAGGGCTCAGTGTTTGTCAGTCAGGTTTAGACCTGGTTTAGTCCCGGTTTAGTCTCGGTTTAGACCTGGTTTAGACCTGGTTTAGTCCTGGTTTAGACCTGGTTTAGACCTGGTTTAGACCTGGTTTAGACCTGGTTTAGACCTGGTTTAGTCCTGGTTTAGTCTCGGTTTAGACCTGGTTCAGTCCTGGTTTAGTCCTGGTTTAGACCTGGTTTAGTCCCGGTTTAGTCCTGGTTTAGTCCTGGTTTAGACCTGGTTTAGACCTGGTTTAGACCTGGTTTAGTCCTGGTTTAGTCCTGGTTTAGACCTGGTTTAGTCCTGGTTTAGTCCCGGTTTAGTCCTGGTTTAGACCTGGTTTAGACCTGGTTTAGTCCTGGTTTAGACCTGGTTTAGTCCCGGTTTAGTCCTGGTTTAGTCCTGGTTTAGTCCTGGTTTAGTCCTGGTTTAGACCTGGTTTAGACCTGGTTTAGACCTGGTTTAGACCTGGTTTAGTCCTGGTTTAGTCCTGGTTTAGACCTGGTTTAGACCTGGTTTAGTCCTGGTTTAGACCTGGTTTAGACCTGGTTTAGACCTGGTTTAGTCCCGGTTTAGTCCTGGTTTAGTCCTGGTTTAGACCTGGTTTAGACCAGGTTTAGACCTGGTTTAGACCTGGTTTAGTCCTGGTTTAGACCTGGTTTAGTCCCGGTTTAGTCCTGGTTTAGTCCTGGTTTAGTCCTGGTTTAGACCTGGTTTAGACCTGGTTTAGTCCTGGTTTAGACCAGGTTTAGACCTGGTTTAGACCTGGTTTAGTCCTGGTTCAGACCTGGTTTAGGCCTGGTTTAGACCTGGTTTAGTCCTGGTTTAGTCCTGGTTTAGTCCTGGTTTAGACCTGGTTTAGACCTGGTTTAGTCCTGGTTTAGACCTGGTTTAGACCTGGTTTAGTCCTGGTTTAGACCTGGTTTAGACCTGGTTTAGACCTGGTTTAGTCCTGGTTTAGACCTGGTTTAGACCTGGTTTAGACCTGGTTTAGACAGACACAGACCTAAACTGAACCGGACTCTGATGAAAGAAGAGGAGGAGATCCAGGAAAAGAACTAAAATCTAAACAGGGTTCAGTAAAAACATTCTTCTGTGAACGATGCTAACCTCAGAAACAGAAAATCCACGAAACAGGAAGTCAGACTCAGAAAAAGACCAGTTCAGAGATCGAACCCACGACCCACGACCTTTCAGCTGAGAACGAACACAAAGGCGTTTCTCACTCATCTGTCTGAGGTGAGCAAACCCTGATCAACAAACGGCGAGGGTTCGATTCCCAGGAAACACTCTCAAAACAGAAACCCTCAGACTAGTTCATTATTGGATAAAACCATAGATAGTATAAATATGGATGATATTCGCCCATTGGTCCCCTATATATTGTCATTATGAATGGGCAATAAAATGGCCGTTACATCCGGGCTTTTCGGGTTTTACTCCATAGTAAAACAATAGTTTTTAGATAGCATAAACCAACGTAATTTTCAAAAATTCACCCCCCCCCCAGAGTTGTCACGTAGTAAAAACTTAGCTCTAGAGACCAGAGCCATCTTTTGTACCAGGCTGTAAACATGAGTTTTACTCTTGTAAAGTCGCCATTGGGTTTCTCCTTATATTTCTGCTTTTGGAGCCTGCCCTCTGGTGGACGGAGGTATATCGCTGTATTTTGCTGTAAAATCACCGTATGGCGGCGCCCTTACACGACGACCATTTAAGAGGTACCATGTGAGAGGCTTGGATAAAACTCACATATTTACCTTTAAACGTGTTCAGGTGATGATAAAGTGAGGGTTACCTGCAGGAGTCGCCGTAGAACAGTCCGTTCAGAGGAAAGTGATGGCAGTGGCTCGTCTCGCGCCACATTTTCACTGATTATCTGTTTCTTTAAACCTCTGTCTGTCTCTGAGTCTCACACCTGTGTTTCCACGGCAACCACAGGTGAGTCAGCTGCAAACACCTGGATAAGAGTCTGAGAGAAAAAACGCCTCAAGGCTGGAACACGTCATCTTCACTGAAGCTAGTCCAGGAAAACAAATCCTGGTTTAGACCCAGTTTAGTCCTGGTTTAGACCTGGTTTAGACCTGGTTTAGTCCTGGTTTAGTCCTGGTTTAGTCCTGGTTTAGACCTGGTTTAGTCCTGGTTTAGTCCTGGTTTAGTCCTGGTTTAGACCTGGTTTAGTCCTGGTTTAGTCCTGGTTTAGTCCTGGTTTAGACCTGGTTTAGACCTGGTTTAGTCCTGGTTTAGACCTGGTTTAGTCCTGGTTTAGACCTGGTCCTGGTTTAGTCATGGTTTAGACCTGGTTTAGTCCTGGTTTAGTCCTGGTTTAGACCTGGTTTAGACCTGGTTTAGACCTGGTTTAGACCTGGTTTAGTCCTGGTTTAGTCCTGGTTTAGTCCTGGTTTAGACCCGGGTTTAGTCCTGGTTTAGTCCTGGTTTAGACCTGGTTTAGTCCTGGTTTAGTCCTGGTTTAGTCCTGGTTTAGACCTGGTTTAGACCTGGTTTAGACCTGGTTTAGACCTGGTTTAGACCTGGTTTAGTCCTGGTTTAGTCCTGGTTTAGACCTGGTTTAGTCCTGGTTTAGTCCTGGTTTAGTCCTGGTTTGGACCTGGTTTAGTCCTGGTTTAGTCCTGGTTTAGTCCTGGTTTAGTCCTGGTTTAGACCTGGTTTAGTCCTGGTTTAGTCCTGGTTTAGTCCTGGTTTAGACCTGGTTTAGACCTGGTTTAGACCTGGTTTAGACCCGGTTTAGTCCTGGTTTAGTCCTGGTTTAGACCTGGTTTAGTCCTGGTTTAGTCCTGGTTTAGTCCTGGTTTAGTCCTGGTTTAGACCTGGTTTAGTCCTGGTTTAGTCCTGGTTTAGTCCTGGTTTAGACCTGGTTTAGACCTGGTTTAGACCTGGTTTAGACCCGGTTTAGTCCTGGTTTAGTCCTGGTTTAGACCTGGTTTAGTCCTGGTTTAGTCCTGGTTTAGTCCTGGTTTAGACCTGGTTTAGACCTGGTTTAGACCTGGTTTAGTCCTGGTTTAGTCCTGGTTTAGACCTGGTTTAGTCCTGGTTTTGTGTCTTGCTCCAAAACTCATTATTTCCAAATGATTCAAATTTAAAATTTAAATCCTTTTTTCTTCACAGAAAAAGAATGCTCTCTTTTCCCGTCGTCCTCAAACGCCTCCTGTACCTCTTGCTGCTGTTTTCACCTGTTTCCCTCCGACTCTCTCTCTTGCTCTGGTCCCAGCCTGGAGGCGGTTCAGTCCAGACTCAGTCCAGACCCAGACTCAGTCCAGACCCAGACTCAGTCCAGACCCAGACTCAGTCCAGACCCAGACCAGACCAGATCCATGTTTGGAGCAGAACGAGGCTGAGGTCTGTCTCTGAGGCAGGTTCCTTTTCGGTTTGAGACACAAACCGAACAGAGCCGAAACAGAGAGAAACAGAGAGAAACAGAGAGAAACAGAGAGAAACAGAGAGAAACAGAGCAGGTCCCGCCTCTCGCTCAGAGGAACACATGAAGAGAGAGAAAGTGAAGCACACTCATTGATTTGTATTTTTGTTCTAATGTTTGTGTTTTACATAAATCAGTTTCAAATCGCAAATGTGACCTCCTGAACGTATTCCAAACTCACCAGAATTTGCCCAAAAATCAAGTATGGCACATCAGCGCCCCCTGGAAAAGTGGAACTACATTGCGCCTATGGGAGCCGGGCAAACACTCACAAACTTTGGTAAAAATATTGGGCATGAAAAGACAGACAAAAAATATTGTTACGGCAATATTGCTCGACAAATAGAAAGTCAGCCATCTTGGATCAAAAATGTCAAAATATTGACTTTTTTTGTAGTATTTTTCTCCTACTATGGATTTTAACTGACAGAGCTAAAACTCGCTCGACATAATCTAGACGAGTGGGGCATCTAAAGTAATCTAACTTCTTCGTAGATGAAACACGGTTTCCGAGCGGCAGTGCGTCAACGTTAATGTTAACTTTTTTATGATCGGTCGCACTGATCAAAAATCCAATGGTGTTGCCGTGGCGATGACTGGCACACATATTCATGTCACACTAAAAAAAAGTATTTTGGAGGTCCATCCTATCATTGACCGTGTTGTCATGGCAACACCATAAAACCTGTTCAAAAAAAAAAAAAAAAAAAATCCTCTACAGAGGTGAGAGCAGATCCGTCGCTGGCTGACGAGCTTAACACTTTCTACGGCCGCTTCGAAAGCAATCAAAGCAGTGCGAGTCTGCCGAGCAGCGCGTCAGGGAGCAGCAGTCAGAGCAGCGATCATCATGCGATCACCGTGTCGGAGGACGAGGTTCGGAGGGCACTAAAGCGAGTGAATGTAAGGAAAGCAGCTGGACCTGATGGGATTTCTGGCCATGTTCTGCGGTCCTGCGCTGATCAGCTCGCTGGTTTGTTTACATCCATTTTAATGAGTCTCTTGCCACATCGGTGGTTCCCACCTCATTCAAAAAATCGACCATCATCCCTGTGCCAAAAAACAATAAACCCTCTTGTCTAAATGACTATCGTCCAGTTGCCCTCACATCAATAGTCATGAAGGTCTTTGAGGACTGGTTAAAACGTCATCTGCTCCTCCATCCCGGATACTTTGGACCCCCTTCAGTTTGCTTATCGCCCTAACAGATCCACAGATGATGCCATCTCTCACATCCTGCACTCTTCTCTCACACACATTGACAGCAATAACAGGAACTATGTAAGACTGCTATTTATTGACTATAGCTCAGCTTTTAATAAAGCTAGCTTCCAAACTCATAGACCTCGGACTGAATCCTTCACTCTGCGACTGGACCCTTGATTTCCTCACCGGCAGACCTCAAGTGGTGAAACTAGGCCAGTACACCTCCAGCTCCATCACACTGAACGTAGGAGCCCCACAGGGCTGTGTCCTGAGTCCCCTGCTCTACTCCTCTACACACACGACTGCGTGTCCTCGCACAGCTCCACATCCATTATCAAATTCGCTGATGATACTGTGGTTCTGGGCCTCATTCACAACAATAATGAGACCGCATACTTGGATGAGGTAGAGAAATTAACATCATGGTGCCAGGACAACTGCCTCTCTCTGAATGTGAGCAAAACAAAAGAACTGATTGTAGACTTCAGGAAGACGCAGCAGCAGCCCTACACTCCTCTTACAATAGGCGGGACCCTGTGGAGAGGGTGAGTAGCTTCAAGTACCTTGGTGTAAACATCTCTGAGGACCTGACTTGGACTACTCACACTCAAACTCAGGTAAATAAAGCCAGGCAAAGACTGTACTATCTCGCGACAGCTGAGGAAATTCAGGGTCTCACCAGCAATCCTGAAAACTTTCTATTCTGGAGCTATAGAAAGTATATTGACTCAATGTATCTCTGTGTGGTATGGGAACAGCTCCAGTCAAGACTGCAAAGCCCTGCAGAGAGTTGTGCGCTTAGCTGAGCGCATTTCAGGGTCTGCTCTCCCTCTCTGCAGGACATCTACCACAAACGCTGCAGAAGCAGAGCTGCAAAAATCATCAAAGACTCCACCCACCCCAGTAATCATATTTTCACTCTGCTGCCATCTGGTAAGCGCTACCGTAGCCTGATGGCAAAACTGAGAGACTTAGGAGGAGTTTTTCCCACAGGCCATCAGGCTCTTGAACTCTAAACCAGCTACCTCACATTGACACACTGACAGTGTCACTCTGTTTTGCTACAAACTGTTTTGCACATTTGCTTCCTGCACCTTCCTGTGTATCTTAATATTTAAGACCACAGCTAAATGCATATATGCACACTGTACATCCCTGTACATTTTTTAATATTTTAAGTCTACAGTTTACATTCATGTACATTATTTTGCGATCTAGATTTATTCCCACATTACACACTTTTTATATTTTTTATATTTTATTCTTATATTTTTTATTGTTTACTTTTATCTTATTCTTACATAGCTACATTTATGTATATTTTCATCTGTGTGTTTTCCTTAATAATTGCACTGTCCATGGAGCGGACCTGACTCACATTTCACTGCTGGTTATATATGCTGTATATAATTTTGTATGTGACAAATAAAAATCTTGAATCTTGAATCTTGAAATTAATAGAAAGAGATTCAATACATGGAACAAAATTTTAATATTTTTTGGCAGAAATTTATAAAATTTTGCACACATGTCCAGGGCCCTACAAGAAACAAAAAAGCCTATGGGACCCATGTCCCAACTTCAACTGTGTTTCCGTGACAATGGCTTTTTTTTCTTTGTATTATATGTTTGATAAAGTTTGCTGCTCCGTGTGAGGAAGGTCTTTAACCTCGGCTCAGTGTCTCTGGAGGAAATCTGTTCTCAGCAGAAGACACAGAAGGTCAGTGCGGTCCGTTTGAACAGGTGTGAAAGCTAAAAAGGTGGGTCTGGTCCAGTTCCAGTCAGATTGTGATTCAAGCAACTGCAGAAATAACACACATCCAACGGAACAAAAAGAACTGAGCCAGGAGCCTCCACCGTCGTGTTCGACTAACCACTGCTTTAGCTCTTTGATAGAATAAGGCAAAGCAATAGCACGATTCATACACTGGGTCATTCAAAGTGCTTTACAGGAATAAAAGTCAAATTTAAAATACAATTAGACAAGTTTTAAAATAAGAAAGATGTAAAATCTTTTAATAGAAAGTGACAAGCCTGGAGCAGAATCTGGAGTCAGTCTGAGGCTCTGTCGATGAAAACAGAAGCTAAAGACCGGCTTTCTTTTGAAAAGGTCTTGTGTGATAAACGGAGGACGTGGAAGCGTTGATAGTGACACACTTTTGTTTTCTCTGACATCACTGTCCCACGTTTAAAATGAGTTAATAATGAGACTCTCTTAGGCTCCTGCAGGTTTTCACTACGTCCTACTCTCCATTTCCTTCAAAAACCTCCTCTACACCAACAGAGGGCGCTGTTCAAAACAAGAATAAAGAAGATCACAAAAAAACCCAAAAGAACAGTCTTACCCAGAGCTGCTCAGGTCCCAGGTGAAGAGCTGGTCCTGGTTTATTCGGGTCAAGACTCGGGTTTTGGGCCGACCGCAGAGTCGTTTAACAAAAAACAGTTTGTGTCCGTCCTCGACAGAAGACGCTCTGCTGCAGCAGGTCCCCATCGTCACAGAATCTGACCAAAAACTGCTCCAAATCTCACCTGACTTTAACAAACCAGTGTGAGCTCTGACAGGCCTTCTCTCTGAGACTTTGGCTCAGAGAAACTCTGAGAAAAGGACAAAACTGAAGATTTAAAAACTGTAAAAGTGAGTTGATCTCTTTCAAAACTCACTAAAACACTTTGGAGAAGGAACAAAAACATTGTTTGAAAAATGTTCAATTTTTTTTGACTGCATAGGTTTCTAATTCAAGAATGAGAAATATTCATAAAATAAAGTCACAAATCCTTCTGAAAATAAGAAAATGGTGACAAAACCAGAATTCAAACTGGTCCAAATCCTTCTGTTATTTAGACAAACTGCTCACAGTGAAAAGATGAGTTGATGGAATCTGAGCAGAATCTGGGCTGATGGAGCAGCAGGAGGCGGCGTCTCCCACCAGCCTCTTTTGTACAAAGTGTTGTTGTTTTGTCTAAAAGCCGTCTTTGTGCCGTGGCCTTAGACTCAGACGGACACAGGCTTTAACCAGAACAACTACAGGAACTATTCCAGGAAAAGAACAAACTGTGGACACTGAGAATGATCCAGAAGACTTTGATTTATCATGTGTGCAGTGGAAAAACACAACCCTCTACTTCTTTGACAGATGAAGAATATTTGAATCCAAACTTTAAATGGATGTAACATTTGGCAGATCCAGGAGGTTGTTTAACGGACTTTAGAGATGTTTAGAGTTCAGCCTGAGGCGCTTTAAAGCTGCACGGTCCGGTCCAGACTTTAGGACTTTCCCTTTTGGGCTGAACCAGATCTTCAGGTGAAATCTCCAGGACCTGGTTCAGACCAATATTAGACTTTAGACCAAATACAGGAAGTGACGGCCGATTAAACTCATGAAGAAGACAGAACACATGATTTATAAACCAGGTCTAAACCAGGTCTAAACCAGGTCTAAACCAGGTCTAAACCAGGACTAAACCAGTTCTAAACCAGTTCTAAACCAGGACTAAACCAGGACTAAACCAGGTCTAAACCAGGTCTAAACCAGTTCTAAACCAGGACTAAACCAGGACTAAACCAGGTCTAAACCAGGTCTAAACCAGTTCTAAACCAGGACTAAACCAGGACTAAACCAGGTCTAAACCAGGTCTAAACCAGTTCTAAACCAGGACTAAACCAGGTCTAAACCAGGTCTAAACCAGTTCTAAACCAGGACTAAACCAGTTCTAAACCAGTTCTAAACCAGGACTAAACCAGGACTAAACCAGGTCTAAACCAGGTCTAAACCAGTTCTAAACCAGGACTAAACCAGGTCTAAACCAGGTCTAAACCAGTTCTAAACCAGGACTAAACCAGTTCTAAACCAGTTCTAAACCAGGACTAAACCAGGACTAAACCAGGTCTAAACCAGGTCTAAACCAGGACTAAACCAGGTCTAAAGCAGGACTAAACCAGGACTAAACCAGGTCTAAACCAGGTCTAAACCAGGTCTAAACCAGTTCTAAACCAGGACTAAACCAGTTCTAAACCAGTTCTAAACCAGTTCTAAACCAGGACTAAACCAGGACTAAACCAGGACTAAACCAGGTCTAAACCAGTTCTAAACCAGGACTAAACCTGGACTAAACCAGGTCTAAACCAGGTCTGAACCAGGACTAAACCAGGTCTAAACCAGTTCTAAACCAGGACTAAACCAGGACTAAACCAGGTCTAAACCAGGTCTAAAGCAGGTCTAAACCAGGTCTAAACCAGTTCTAAACCAGGACTAAACCAGGTCTAAACCAGGACTAAACCAGGTCTAAACCAGTTCTAAACCAGGACTAAACCAGGACTAAACCAGGTCTAAACCAGTTCTAAACCAGTTCTAAACCAGGACTAAACCAGGACTAAACCAGGACTAAACCAGGTCTAAACCAGGTCTAAACCAGTTCTAAACCAGTTCTAAACCAGGACTAAACCAGGACTAAACCAGGACTAAACCAGGTCTAAACCAGTTCTAAACCAGTTCTAAACCAGGACTAAACCAGGACTAAACCAGGTCTAAACCAGGACTAAACCAGTTCTAAACCAGGACTAAACAAGGACTAAACCAGGACTAAACCAGGTCTAAACCAGGACTAAACCAGTTCTAAACCAGTTCTAAACCAGGACTAAACCAGGACTAAACCAGGACTAAACCAGGACTAAACCAGTTCTAAACCAGTTCTAAACCAGGACTAAACCAGGACTAAACCAGGTCTAAACCAGGTCTAAACCAGTTCTAAACCAGGACTAAACCAGGTCTAAACCAGGACTAAACCAGGACTAAACCAGTTCTAAACCAGTTCTAAACCAGTTCTAAACCAGGACTAAACCAGGACTAAACCAGGACTAAACCAGGTCTAAACCAGTTCTAAACCAGGACTAAACCAGGACTAAACCAGGACTAAACCAGGACTAAACCAGGTCTAAACCAGGTCTAAACCAGTTCTAAACCAGGACTAAACCAGGACTAAACCAGTTCTAAACCAGTTCTAAACCAGGACTAAACCAGGACTAAACCAGGTCTAAACCAGGTCTAAACCAGGTCTAAACCAGTTCTAAACCAGGACTAAACCAGGTCTAAACCAGGACTAAACCAGGACTAAACCAGGACTAAACCAGTTCTAAACCAGGACTAAACCAGGACTAAACCAGGTCTAAACCAGGTCTAAACCAGGTCTAAACCAGTTCTAAACCAGGACTAAACCAGGTCTAAACCAGGACTAAACCAGGACTAAACCAGTTCTAAACCAGGAAGGTAGTAGGATCGATTCCTTTCGCCCCACAGTTCATACTGTCGTTGTGTCCTTGGGCAAGACACTTAACCCACCTTGCCTCCAGTGACTGTAACACTGGTAATGTAATGTAAGTCGCTTTGGATAAAAGCGTCTGCTAAATGAATAAATGTAAATGTAAATGTAAACCAGTTCTAAACCAGGTCTAAACCAGGTCATGATTTTATTCAAGCACTTTTTAGGATCTATTATTGTTTTCAAGTACATTTCAGTCCTCGAATCTGAGTCTGAATTTCAAGAACTTTCAAGAAGCGTGGGAACCTTGAAAAACAACTGAACCTTGTCGAAATATGTTTCTCATTTCAAAGATTCTCGTGTTTGTATGTTTAGAGTTTGTTCGACTCAGATAAATTCACAGAAACAAACATGGTTTTATCAGGAAACAGAAGCAGCAGACAGTGGGCTTAGGTGTGGGCTGCTGTTACCACGGCAATGGAGACTCAGGTAAACAGGAAACAGAGAGAAACAGAGGGAGGTGGACCTTTAAAGAGAGACTCAGAGACTGGACTGACCACAGGCTTCAGCTTCAGAGAGAAATACGACCCAGACCTGACGCAGCAGAAAACACAGAGAAAAATCTGACTCAAGTCATTTTAGATTAACTACAAATGAACAATGGAGGAAGGGATGTGGGTTAAAAAAAAAGACTACAACCAAGTTTTTTTGTCAACAAATGATCTGTTTCACAAAAACTAACTCCATAAAGCGTAAACTCAATGAGCTTGGAAAATGTAACTGTTTTTAAACTTGTACACATTGACTGTAAATATTATTTGTTTTGTTGATGTCATGTATGTTTTTAAGTTGTATGTAAATGCTGTTGTCTCGGCCAGGTCACTCTTGAAAAAGAGATTTTTAATCTCAATGAGTCTTTTATCTGATTAAATAAAGGTTAAATAAATAAAAATATGATTCAGATCAGAGGAAAGTCCCCCATGTGTCCTGGGTCTCCTCTCCACCAGCCTCGGGACCAGGTCCAGAGTCCGGACAGACCAGGACCTTTCTCCTCATTCGTTTTTTTCTTCCTGTTCAAAAACCCACTGATGATGACACTAACCTTGAAGCCCACCAGTTGCTTTTGATAAATAAATAAAAATGAGTCACAGAGAAATGGAAGATCTTTATGAAAAAAATATATATATGAGTGAATGGATGTAAAAATAACAAAGATCTTGTTTCACAAAGACTGTCTGAGGAAACAGACTCTCAGAGGGACAGAAACTCTGTTCATTCATCAGTCTGTTTCTCTTTTCCTGAGGCTGTGGGCTTTACTTGACAGTCCAAGAACTGTCCAAGAACAGTCCAAGAACAGTCTAAGAACAGTGCAAGAACAGTCCAATGAACAGTCTAAGAACAGTGCAAGAACAGTCCAATGAACAGTCCACAGAACAGTCCAAAGAACAGTCCAAGAACAGTCCAAAGAACAATCCAAGAACAGTCCAAGAACAGTCCAAAGAACAATCCAAGAACAGTCCAAGAACAGTCTAAGTACAGTCCAATGAACAGTCCAATGAACAGTCCACAGAACAGTCCAAAGAACAGTCCAAGAACAGTCCAAAGAACAATCCAAGAACAGTCCAGGAACAGTCTAAGAACAGTCCGAGAACAGTCCAAAGAACAATCCAAGAACAGTCCAGGAACAGTCTAAGAACAATCCAAGAACAGTCCAAGAACAGTCCAAAGAACAATCCAAGAACAGTCCAGGAACAGTCTAAGAACAATCCAAGAACAGTCCAAGAACAGTCCAAAGAACAATCCAAGAACAGTCCAAGAACAGTCCAAAGAACAATCTAAGAACAGTCTAAGAACAGTCCAAGAACAGTCCAATGAACAGTCCACAGAACAGTCCAAGAACAGTCCAAAGAACAGTCCACTGAACAGTCCAAAGAACAATCCAAGAACAGTCCAAAGAACAGTCCAAGAACAATTCAAGAACAGTCCAGAGAACAGTCCAAGAACAGTCCAAAGAACAGTCCAGAGAACAGTCCAAGAACAGTCCAAAGAACAGTCCAAGAACAGTCCACAGAACAGTCCATGAACAGTCCAAAGAACAGTCCAAGAACAGTCCACAGAATAGTCCAAAGAACAGTCCAAGAACAGTCCACAGAACAGTCCAAGAACAGTCCAAGAACAGTCCACAGAACAGTCCAAATAAAAATCCACAGAACAGTCCAAGAACAGTCAACAAAACAGTCCAAGAATAGTCCAAGAACAGTCCAAGAACAGTCCAATGAACAGTCCACAGAACAGTCCAAGAACAGTCCAAGAACAGTCCACAGAACAGTCCAAGAACAGTCCAAGAACAGTCCACAGAACAGTCCAAATAAAAATCCACAGAACAGTCCAAGAACAGTCAACAAAACAGTCCAAGAACAGTCCAAGACCAGTCCAAGAACAGTCCAATGAACAGTCCACAGAACAGTCCAAGAACAGTCCAAGAACAGTCCAAAGAACAATCCAAGAACAGTCCAGGAACAGTCTAAGAACAGTCCAAGAACAGTCCAAGAACAGTCCAAAGAACAGTCCAAAGAACAGTCCAAGAACAGTTCAAGAACAGTCCAAAGAACAATCCAAGAACAGTCCAAAGAACAGTCCAAGAACAGTCCACAGAACAGTCCAAGAACAGTCCACAGAACAGTCCAAATAAAAATCCACAGAACAGTCCAAGAACAGTCAACAAAACAGTCCAAGAATAGTCCAAGAACAGTCCAAGAACAGTCCACAGAACAGTCCAAGAACAGTCCACAAAACTGTCCAAGAACAGTCCAAGAACAGTCTAAGAACAGTGCAAGAACAGTCCAATGAACAGTCCACAGAACAGTCCAAAGAACAGTCCAAGAACAGTCCAAAGAACAATCCAAGAACAGTCCAAGAACAGTCCAAAGAACAATCCAAGAACAGTCCAAGAACAGTCTAAGTACAGTCCAATGAACAGTCCAATGAACAGTCCACAGAACAGTCCAAGAACAGTCCAAAGAACAACCCAAGAACAGTCCAGGAACAGTCTAAGAACAGTCCAAGAACAGTCCAAAGAACAATCCAAGAACAGTCCAGGAACAGTCCAAAGAACAATCCAAGAACAGTCCAAGAACATTCCAAAGAACAATCTAAGAACAGTCTAAGAACAGTCCAAGAACAGTCCAATGAACAGTCCACAGAACAGTCCAAGAACAGTCCAAAGAACAGTCCACTGAACAGTCCAAAGAACAATCCAAGAACAGTCCAGGAACAGTCTAAGAACAGTCCAAGAACAATCCAAGAACAGTCCAAAGAACAGTCCAAGAACAATTCAAGAACAGTCCAAAGAACAGTCCAAGAACAGTCCAAAGAACAGTCCAAGAACAGTCCACAGAACAGTCCATGAACAGTCCAAAGAACAGTCCAAGAACAGTCCACAGAACAGTCCAAGAACAGTCCAAGAACAGTCCACAGAACAGTCCAAATAAAAATCCACAGAACAGTCCAAGAACAGTCAACAAAACAGTCCAAGAATAGTCCAAAGAACAGTCCAAGAACAGTCCAAGAATAGTCCAAGAACAGTCCAAGAACAGTCCAAGAACAGTCCAAAGAACAGTCCAAGAACATTCCAAGAACATTCCAAAGAACAGTCCAAAGAACAGTCCAAGAACAGTCCAAAGAACAGTCCAAAGAACAGTCCAAGAACAATCCAAGAACAGTCCAAAGAACAGTCCAAAGAACAGTCCAAGAACAGTCCAAGAACAGTCCAAACAACAGTCCAAAGAACAGTCCAAAGAACAGTCCAAAGAACAGTCCAAGAACAGTCCAAGAACAGTCCAAAGAACAGTCCAAAGAACAGTCCAAGAACAGTCCAAGAACAGTCCAAAGAACAGTCCAAAGAACAGTCCAAAGAACAATCCAAAGAACAGTCCAAGAACAAACAAAGAACAGTCCAAAGAACAGTCCAAAGAACAGTCCAAGAACAGTCCAAAGAACAGTCCAAGAACAGTCCAAAGAACAGTCCAAGAACAATCCAAGAACAATCCAAAGAACAGTCCAAGAACAAACAAAGAACAGTCCAAAGAACAGTCCAAGAACAGTCCAAAGAACAGTCCAAAGAACAGTCCAAGAACAAACAAAGAACAGTCCAAGAACAAACAAAGAACAGTCCAAAGAACAGTCCAAAGAACAGTCCAAGAACAGTCCAAAGAACAGTCCAAGAACAGTCCAAAGAACAGTCCAAGAACAATCCAAGAACAATCCAAAGAACAGTCCAAGAACAAACAAAGAACAGTCCAAAGAACAGTCCAAGAACAGTCCAAAGAACAATCCAAAGAACAGTCCAAGAACAAACAAAGAACAGTCCAAGAACAGTCCAAGAACAGTCCAAGAACAGTCCAAAGAACAAACAAGAACAGTCCAAAGAACAGTCCAAGAACAATCCAAGAACAATCCAAAGAACAGTCCAAGAACAAACAAAGAACAGTCCAAAGAACAGTCCAAGAACAGTCCAAGAACAGTCCAAAGAACAGTCCAAGAACAGTCCAAAGAACAGTCCAAGAACAATCCAAGAACAATCCAAGAACAAACAAAGAACAGTCCAAAGAACAGTCCAAGAACAGTACAAAGAACAGTCCAAAGAACAGTCCAAGAACAGTCCAAGAACAGTCCAAGAACAGTCCAAAGAACAGTCCAAGAACAGTCCAAAGAACAGTCCAAAGAACAGTCCAAAGAACAGTCCAAGAACAGTCCAAGAACAAACAAAGAACAGTCCAAAGAACAGTCCAAGAACAGTCCAAAGAACAGTACAAAGAACAGTCCAAAGAACAGTCCAAGAACAGTCCAAGAACAGTCCAAGAACAGTCCAAGAACAGTCCAAAGAACAATCCAAGAACAGTCCAAAGAACAGTCCAAAGAACAGTCCAAAGAACAATCCAAGAACAGTCCAGGAACAATCCAAGAACAGTCCAAGAACAGTCCAAAGAACAATCCAAGAACAGTCCAAGAACAGTCCAAAGAACAGTCCAAGAACAGCAAGGGTAATCAGCAAACCACAGAGAAGATGTTCATTCGAAATCTAAGGTCTCGATTTAAAATCCTGAATCCTCTTTGTCCGAGACAAGACAAGACCAAGTAAAAATGCATTTGAGTTTGAGACGAGAACACAATAATTGATCCTCGATCAGTTTCAGTTTTGTGTCAATGAGCTAGCTGAGTTTTCTCTGAATAAGGCCTGAACACATGTTTTCCACAGGTTCCAGCGTCAGAGCCCAGGAATGTGACACCGACAGGAGACTATCATCAGACTGAGCTCACAGGAAATACTCTGAGGAGGCCGGGACAAGAACAGGACAAGACCGGGACAGGCCTAGAGCTAAACCAGAGCTAATAGCCTGAGGACAAACCCTTAGGAAAGATCTGAGGGAAACAGTGAGCTCATCACCATCACCTGAAGAGAGCGTCTGCTATTGTCTCAAGTCTCTTTCAGTTAAAATTTCTCAATGACATCATCAGCATTTTATCACCTTAAACACATTTCTAAAGTCAGAGGATGATGTCTGAACCAGACTCAGATTTATCCAGGCTTTCATCTCCAGCAGGTTAGACTAAACCCGGCCCAGAGTCCGGACTAACCCTGACCCAGAGTCGGGACTAAACCCGGCCCTGAGTCCGGACTAACCCTGACCCAGAGTCGGGACTAAACCCGGCCCAGAGTCCGGACTAACCCTGACCCAGAGTCGGGACTAAACCCGGCCCAGAGTCCGGACTAACCCTGACCCAGAGTCGGGACTAAACCCGGCCCTGAGTCCGGACTAACCCTGACCCAGAGTTTGGACTAACCCCGGCCCAGATGAGTTTCAACACAAAAACCTGGCCTCACTCCTCTTGACAACTGAAAGTGTTTTATCTGTATTATTCTAATTATGGAATTAATCAGATCCAAAGTTTTCTTATGTAATTTTAATGAGTTGTCCTACATGAATAAAATCACCTGCTGCTATCAGAGAGGAACTAAGAGCTTGTCTGAATTATCAGTGTGTGCTGCTCTCAGTGAGACACCTGTGTTTACTCCAGCTCTTTATTTCAGAGTCAAGTGAAGGTGACTCTGGACAAACACAGCTGCAGATAAACTCCACCAGACACGGATATGAGCACATTCCTCTGCAGCTGCTTCACTGAACACACCTGGCTGCCAATCAGAGCAAAGGAAACACACCAGCAGCCAATCAGAACAAAGGAAACACACCAGCAGCCAATCAGAACAAAGGAAACACACCAGCAGCCAATCAGAGCAAAGGAAACACACCAGCAGCCAATCAGAGCAAAGGAAAAGAGTACAGTCTAATTATTTCATCTTTTTATGTTTATCTTTAATAAAAGGGGGCGACTGTGACCCATAAATATATTCAGCCTTTACAACAACACAATTTTAACATGAACAAGGTCCAATATCTGACTAAACCTGTTCAAATCCAAATGAAACCTGTTTAAATCTATATTAAAACAATCACACATGATGAGTGCAGGCACACAGAACACACATCAGGATATTCATGAGAGAAACTATATGTGGCTCCTACAGAAAGGTTTCAGAGAGAAGTCTCACCTCTGCCTTCTCTGCACATGAGGCCCAGGGCTTTGGGTTGATTTATTTGGAAGATTTTCCTCTTTCTGTCAAGGGGTTTGATCAGAGACACTTTAATGAATGGTTTCACTTTTGTTTAATCACTACTTTGGTTCTTCAGCAACATGACTCATACAGACTTCAAGAAAAAACAGTTCAAATCCAGCTAAAACCTGTTCAAATCCATCTAAAACCTGTTCAAAATCACATAAAACCTGTTCAACTCCATCTAAAACCTGTTAAAATCCACATAAAACCTGTTCAAATCCAACTAAAACCAGTTCAAATCCACATAAAACCTGTTCAAATCCACCTGGAACCTGCTCAAATCCATCTCAAACCTGTTCAAAATCACATAAAACCTGTTCAAATCCACCTAGAACCTGTTCAAAATCACATAAAACCTGTTCAAATCCAACTAAAACCAGTTAAAATCCACATAAAACCTGTTCAACTCCATCTAAAACCTGTTCAAAATCACATAAAACCTGTTCAACTCCATCTAAAACCTGTTCAAAATCACATAAAACCTGTTCAACTCCATCTAAAACCTGTTAAAATCCACATAAAACCTGTTCAAATCCAACTAAAACCAGTTCAAATCCACATAAAACCTGTTCAAATCCACCTGGAACCTGCTGAAATCCATCTCAAACCTGTTCAAAATCACATAAAACCTGTTCAAATCCACCTAGAACCTGTTCAAAATCACATAAAACCTGTTCAAATCCAACTAAAACCTGAAACAGCATTGAATCAAAGCCAAAGCAGTCACTTGAAGGTCAAACTGATATCACCTGAGTGTAACCACCTGCACAGGTGTAACTCTCAGGTGTGACATAGATGTGACTCAAGTGTAGTGCAGGTGTGACTCAAGTGTAGTGCAGGTGTAGTGCAGGTAAGACTCAGGTTTAGTGCAGGTGAGACTCAGGTTTAGTGCAGGTGAGACTCAGGTTTAGTGCAGGTGTAATGCAGGTGAGACTCAGGTTTAGTGCAGGTGTAATGCAGGTGAGACTCAGGTTTAGTGCAGGTGAGACTCAGGTGTAGTGCAGGTGTAGTGCAGGTGAGACTCAGGTTTAGTGCAGGTGTGACTCAGGTTTAGTGCAGGTGAGACTCAGGTGTAGTGCAGGTGAGACATAGGTTTAGTGCAGGTGAGACTCAGGTGTAGTGCAGGTGTAGTGCAGGTGAGACTCAGGCAGGTGAGACATAGGTTTAGTGCAGGTGAGACTCAGGTGTAGTGCAGGTGTAGTGCAGGTGAGACTCAGGTTTAGTGCAGGTGAGACTCAGGTTTAGTGCAGGTGTAGTGCAGGTGAAGTGCAGGTGTAGTGCAGGTGAGACTCAGGTTTAGTGCAGGTGTAGTGCAGGTGTAGTGCAGGTGTAGTGCAGGTGTAGTGCAGGTGGCAGGTGAAGTGCAGGTGTAGTGCAGGTGTAGTGCAGGTGGCAGGTGAAGTGCAGGTGTAGTGCAGGTGTAGTGCAGGTGTGACTCAGGTGTAGTGCAGGTGTAGTGCAGGTGTGACTCAGGTGTAGTGCAGGTGTAGTGCAGGTGTGACTCAGGTGTAGTGCAGGTGTGACTCAGGTGTAGTGCAGGTGTGACTCAGGTGTAGTGCATGTGTGACTCAGGTGTAGTGCAGGTGTGACTCAGGTGTAGTGCAGGTGAAGTGCAGGTGTGACTCAGGTGTAGTGCAGGTGTAGTGCAGGTGTGACTCAGGTGTAGTGCAGGTGTAGTGCAGGTGTGACTCAGGTGTAGTGCAGGTGTAGTGCAGGTGTGACTCAGGTGTAGTGCAGGTGTGACTCAGGTGAAGTGCAGGTGTGACTCAGGTGTAGTGCAGGTGTAGTGCAGGTGTGACTCAGGTGTAGTGCAGGTGTAGTGCAGGTGTGACTCAGGTGTAGTGCAGGTGTGACTCAGGTGTAGTGCAGGTGAAGTGCAGGTGTAGTGCAGGTGTAGTGCAGGTGTAGTGCAGGTGAAGTGCAGGTGTAGTGCAGGTGTGACTCAGGTGTAGTGCAGGTGTAGTGCAGGTGTGACTCAGGTGTAGTGCAGGTGAAGTGCAGGTGTGACTCAGGTGTAGTGCAGGTTTAGTGCAGGTGAGACTCAGGTGTAGTGCAGGTGTAGTGCAGGTGTAGTGCAGGTGTAGTGCAGGTGGCAGGTGAAGTGCAGGTGTAGTGCAGGTGTAGTGCAGGTGTGACTCAGGTGTAGTGCAGGTGTAGTGCAGGTGTAGTGCAGGTGTGACTCAGGTGTAGTGCATGTGTGACTCAGGTGTAGTGCAGGTGTAGTGCAGGTGTGACTCAGGTGTAGTGCAGGTGTAGTGCAGGTGTAGTGCAGGTGTAGTGCAGGTGTAGTGCAGGTGTGACTCAGGTGTAGTGCAGGTGTAGTGCAGGTGTAGTGCAGGTGTGACTCAGGTGTAGTGCAGGTGTGACTCAGGTGTAGTGCAGGTGTAGTGCAGGTGTAGTGCATGTGTGACTCAGGTGTAGTGCAGGTGTGACTCAGGTGTAGTGCAGGTGTGACTCAGGTGTAGTGCAGGTGTAGTGCAGGTGTGACTCAGGTGTAGTGCAGGTGTAGTGCAGGTGTAGTGCAGGTGTAGTGCAGGTGTGACTCAGGTGTAGTGCAGGTGTGACTCAGGTGTAGTGCAGGTGTAGTGCAGGTGTAGTGCAGGTGTAGTGCAGGTGTAGTGCAGGTGTGACTCAGGTGTAGTGCAGGTGTGACTCAGGTGTAGTGCAGGTGTAGTGCAGGTGTGACTCAGGTGTAGTGCAGGTGTGACTCAGGTGTAGTGCAGGTGTAGTGCAGGTGTGACTCAGGTGTAGTGCAGGTGTGACTCAGGTGTAGTGCAGGTGTAAAGTAATAGGACTCACTCAATGAAGTAGCTGGCCCCGTCGCTGGTGTAGCCCTCCTCCCAGCCTCGAGGCAGGTCTGGAACAAGAAGCACAGAAACAATATCAGGTCTGGAAAAGGTGAACAGGAGCTAGACTGAAGGAAGGATCTGAACGAGAAGTGTCCAAAACATAAGGCAAGGATGTGTTATTTTTGATTTAAGCTCCACTTTGATACTCGTTAATCTACATTTACCAACATCCTTTTGTATCGTCTCAGAGCAACATTCAGAACACATCCTAAGGTTTACGTAGGTAGGTAGGAAGGAAGGAAGGAAGGAAGGAAGGAAGGAAGGAAGGAAGGAAGGAAGGAAGGACAAACATTAACACTTTTCTGTTGGGTTAGTGTCAGAAAACTCCCTGCTCCATCTAGTGGCACACAGAGGTATAACAAGTGGCCAGTGTTACGCATTAACAACAATAATGTATGTTATATATTCATTAACCATAACAAACATGATGAGGTTATAATCATGTAGTTATACTATAGCAGCACAGTAGCTATAGTGTAGAAGGAAACTAGGAGAAGACTGAGGAGGCTAAGGAAGGAAGGATGTAGGAAGTAGCTAATACCTAAAGATATAGAAGTGTAAAATAGAGTAGCCCATTTGTTCATATTGCAGTTTTAATAGGAGGAAGGAAACTAGGAGACTAAAGAATAAAAAAAGTAGAGAAGAGGGAAAGACATAGGAAGTAGGAAACAGGCAATAAATGGGTAATCCCTCACAGAGGTGCAGCTGAGTTTTAATAGAAGTAAACAATGAAGGAAAAGATAGAGGAGGCTTAGGAATGAAGTGGGAAAGGACGCAGGGAGTACGTTAGGAAACAGCTGAGACAGTAGCAGGTAGTTAATCCCTCTTTAAAGCCACAGACTGTAGTCTGAATCCCGCGGAGACGCTCCTCCAGAGGAAGCTCCGGAGACTCCGGGCAGCGCCGGGAGGGTGGCCGCTCTGAGGGCTCACCTGTGCGGATCGTGTGTCCGGAGTTGACCGTGAGGCCGGAGCGTGGGTGGAGCCAGGTGGTGGTCCGGCTCTGATCACTGTGAAAACAACAACACACACCTGTTACTCCGGAGCCGCAGGGCCGCGCACGGTGACCGGGGGCGCGCACGGTGACCGGGGGCTTCGGCGGGACTCGACGAGACTTACCTGATGAAGAAGACCCGTCCGTCCGCGCGCACCCCGTAAGACCAGCGCTCGGGCAGAGAGTCCGCCATGATCCAGACTGAGACCGGCGGGAGCGAGCACCGAGGCGCGTTCACGGAGCGGCGGAGGAAAGAGAGGAGGGACTAGTACAGGTGTAAGACAAGGTCCAGGACTAAACCAGGTCCAAACCAGGTCTAAATGACCTCTAAACCAGGTCTAAACCAGGACTAAACCAGGACTAAACCAGGTCTAAACCAGGACTAAACCAGGTCTAAACCAGGACTAAACGAGGACTAAACCAGGACTAAACCAGGACTAAACCAGGTCTAAACCAGGTCTAAACCAGGTCTAAATGACCTCTAAACCAGGTCTAAACCAGGACTAAACCAGGTCTAAACCAGGACTAAACCAGGTCTAAACCAGGTCTAAACCAGGTCTAAATGACCTCTAAACCAGGACTAAACCAGGTCTAAACCGAGACTAAACCAGGTCTAAACCAGGACTAAACCAGGACTAAACAAGGTCTAAACGAGGACTAAACCAGGACTAAACCAGGACTAAACCAGGACTAAACCAGGACTAAACCAGGTCTAAACCAGGACTAAACCAGGCCCAAACCAGGACTAAACCAGGTCTAAACCAGGACTAAACCAGGACTAAAGCAGGACTAAACCAGGTCTAAACCAGGACTAAACCAGGACTAAACCAGGTCTAAACGAGGACTAAACCAGGTCTAAACCAGGTCTAAACCAGGACTAAACCAGGATTAAACCAGGTCTAAACCGAGACTAAACCAGGACTAAACCAGGACTAAACCAGGTCTAAACCGAGACTAAACCAGGACTAAACCAGGTCTACACCAGGTCTAAACCAGGTCTAAACCAGGACTAAACCAGGACTAAACCAGGACTAAACCTGGCCCAAACCAAGTCTAAACCAGGACTAAACCAGGACTAAACCAGGTCTAAACCAGGACTAAACCAGGTCTAAACCAGGACTAAACCAGGACTAAACCAGGTCTAAACCAGGACTAAACCAGGACTAAACCAGGACTAAACCAGGTCTAAACCAGGACTAAACCAGGACTAAACTAGGTCTAAACCAGGACTAAACCAGGTCTAAACCAGGACTAAACCAGGTCAAAACCAGGTCTAAACCAGGACTAAACCGAGACTAAACCAGGACTCAACCAGGACTAAACCAGGTCTAAACCAGGTCTAAACCAGGACTAAACCAGGTCTAAACCAGGTCTAAACCAGGACTAAACCAGGACTAAACCAGGACTAAACCAGGTCTAAACCGAGACTAAACCAGGTCTAAACCGAGACTAAACCAGGTCTAAACCAGGTCTAAACCAGGACTAAACCAGGTCTAAACCAGGTCTAAACCAGGTCTAAACCAGGACTAAACCAGGACTAAACCAGGACTAAACCAGGTCTAAACCGAGACTAAACCAGGACTAAACCAGGACTAAACCAGGTCTAAACCAGGTCTAAACCAGGTCTAAACCAGGACTAAACCAGGTCTAAACCAGGTCCAAACCAGGACTAAACCAGGACTAAACCAGGTCTAAACCAGGTCTAAACCAGGACTAAACCAGGACTAAACCAGGTCTAAACCAGGTCTAAACCAGGTCTAAACCGAGACTAAACCAGGACTAAACCAGGTCTAAACCAGGACTAAACCAGGTCTAAACCAGGTCCAAACCAGGACTAAACCAGGACTAAACCAGGACTAAACCAGGTCTAAACCAGGTCTAAACCAGGTCTAAACCAGGACTAAACCAGGACTAAACCAGGTCTAAACCAGGACTAAACCAGGTCTAAACCAGGACTAAACCAGGTCTAAACCAGGTCTAAACCAGGTCTAAACCAGGTCTAAACCAGGACTAAACCAGGTCTAAACCAGGACTAAACCAGGCCCAAACCAGGACTAAACCAGGTCTAAACCAGGACTAAACCAGGACTAAACCAGGTCTAAACCGAGACTAAACCAGGTCTAAACCGAGACTAAACCAGGACTAAACCAGGACTAAACCAGGACTAAACCAGGCCTAAACCAGGACTACACTAGGTCTAAACCAGGACTAAACCAGGTCTAAACCAGGTCTAAACCAGGTCTAAACCAGGATTAAACCAGGTCTAAACCGAGACTAAACCAGGACTAAACCAGGTCTAAACCAAGACTAAACAGGACTAAACCAGGACTAAACTAGGTCTAAACCAGGACTAAACCGGGTCTAAACCAGGACTAAACCAGGACTAAACCAGGTCTAAACCAGGACTAAACCAGGACTAAACCAGGTCTAAACCAGGACTAAACCAGGACTAAACCAGGACTAAACTAGGTCTAAACCAGGACTAATCCAGGTCTAAACCAGGAATAAACCAGGTCTAAACCAGGAATAAACCAGGTCTAAACCAGGACTAAACCAGGACTAAACCAGGTCTAAACCGAGACTAAACCAGGTCTAAACCAGGTCTAAACCAGGACTAAACCAGGACTAAACCAGGTCTAAACCTGGTCTAAACCAGGACTAAACCAGGACTAAACCAGGTCTAAACCGAGACTAAACCAGGTCTAAACCAGGTCTAAACCTGGTCTAAACCAGGACTAAACCAGGTCTAAACCAGGACTAAACCAGGACCAAACCAGGTCTAAACCAGGACTAAACCATGACTAAACCAGGTCTAAACCAGGTCTAAACCAGGACTAAACCAGGTCTAAACCAGGTCTAAACCAGGTCTAAACCAGGTCTAAACCAGGACTAAACCAGGTCTAAACCGAGACTAAACCAGGTCTAAACCAGGACTAAACCAGGACTAAACCAGGTCTAAACCGAGACTAAACCAGGTCTAAACCAGGACTAAACCAGGTCTAAACCGAGACTAAACCAGGTCTAAACCAGGTCTAAACCTGGTCTAAACCAGGACTAAACCAGGTCTAAACCAGGACTAAACCAGGACTAAACCAGGTCTAAACCGAGACTAAACCGGGTCTAAACCAGGACTAAACCAGGACTAAACCAGGTCTAAACCGAGACTAAACCAGGTCTAAACCAGGACTAAACCAGGTCTAAACCGAGACTAAACCAGGTCTAAACCAGGTCTAAACCTGGTCTAAACCAGGACTAAACCAGGTCTAAACCAGGACTAAACCAGGACTAAACCAGGTCTAAACCGAGACTAAACCAGGACTAAACCAGGACTAAACTAGGTCTAAACCAGGACTAAACCGGGTCTAAACCAGGACTAAACCAGGACTAAACCAGGTCTAAACCAGGACTAAACCAGGACTAAACCAGGTCTAAACCAGGACTAAACCAGGACTAAACCAGGTCTAAACCAGGTCTAAACCAGGACTAATCCAGGTCTAAACCAGGAATAAACCAGGTCTAAACCAGGACTAAACCAGGACTAAACTAGGTCTAAACCAGGACTAATCCAGGACTAAACTAGGTCTAAACCAGGACTAATCCAGGTCTAAACCAGGACTAAACCAGGACTAAACCAGGTCTAAACCGAGACTAAACCAGGTCTAAACCAGGTCTAAACCAGGACTAAACCAGGACTAAACCAGGTCTAAACCTGGTCTAAACCAGGACTAAACCAGGACTAAACCAGGTCTAAACCGAGACTAAACCAGGTCTAAACCAGGTCTAAACCTGGTCTAAACCAGGACTAAACCAGGTCTAAACCAGGACTAAACCAGGACTAAACCAGGTCTAAACCAGGACTAAACCATGACTAAACCAGGTCTAAACCAGGTCTAAACCAGGACTAAACCAGGTCTAAACCAGGTCTAAACCAGGTCTAAACCAGGTCTAAACCAGGACTAAACCAGGTCTAAACCAGGTCTAAACCGAGACTAAACCAGGTCTAAACCAGGACTAAACCAGGACTAAACCAGGTCTAAACCGAGACTAAACCAGGTCTAAACCAGGACTAAACCAGGTCTAAACCGAGACTAAACCAGGTCTAAACCAGGTCTAAACCTGGTCTAAACCAGGACTAAACCAGGTCTAAACCAGGACTAAACCAGGTCTAAACCAGGTCCAAACCAGGACTAAACCAGGACTAAACCAGGACTAAACCAGGTCTAAACCAGGTCTAAACCAGGTCTAAACCAGGACTAAACCAGGACTAAACCAGGTCTAAACCAGGACTAAACCAGGAATAAACCAGGTCTAAACCAGGACTAAACCAGGAATAAACCAGGTCAAAACCAGGACTAAACCAGGACTAAATCAGGACTAAACCAGGTCTAAACCAGGTCTAAACCAGGTCTAAACCAGGACTAAACCAGGACTAAACCAGGACTAAACCAGGACTAAACCAGGAATAAACCAGGTCTAAACCAGGACTAAACAAGGACTAAACCAGGTCTAAACCGAGACTAAACCAGGTCTAAACCAGGTCTAAACCTGGTCTAAACCAGGACTAAACCAGGTCTAAACCAGGACTAAACCAGGACTAAACCAGGTCTAAACCAGGTCCAAACCAGGACTAAACCAGGACTAAACTAGGACTAAACCAGGTCTAAACCAGGTCTAAACCAGGTCTAAACCAGGACTAAACCAGGACTAAACCAGGTCTAAACCAGGTCTAAACCAGGACTAAACCAGGTCTGAACCAGGTCTAAACCAGGTCTAAACCGAGACTAAACCAGGTCTAAACCAGGACTAAACCAGGACTAAACCAGGTCTAAACCGAGACTAAACCAGGTCTAAACCAGGACTAAACCAGGTCTAAACCGAGACTAAACCAGGACTAAACCAGGACTAAACCAGGTCTAAACCAGGTCTAAACCAGGACTAAACCAGGTCTAAACCAGGTCTAAACCAGGACTAAACCAGGTCTAAACCAGGTCTAAACCAGGACTAAACCAGGTCTAAACCGAGACTAAACCAGGACTAAACCAGGTCTAAACCGAGACTAAACCAGGACTAAACCAGGTCTAAACCGAGACTAAACCAGGTCTAAACCGAGACTAAACCAGGATTAAACCAGGTCTAAACCAGGTCTAAACCAGGTCTAAACCAGGTCTAAACCAGGACTAAACCAGGTCTAAACCAGGTCTAAACCAGGTCTAAACCAGGTCTAAACCAGGATTAAACCAGGTCTAAACCAGGTCTAAACCAGGTCTAAACCAGGTCTAAACCAGGACTAAACCAGGTCTAAACCAGGTCTAAACCAGGACTAAACCAGGTCTAAACCGAGACTAAACCAGGACTAAACCAGGTCTAAACCAACACTAAACCTGGTCTAAACCAGGACTAAACCAGGTCTAAACCAGGTCTAAACCAGATCTAAACCAGGACTAAACCAGGTCTAAACCAGGTCTAAACCGAGACTAAACCAGGTCTAAACCGAGACTAAACCAGGTCTAAACCAGGTCTAAACCAGGTCTAAACCAGGTCTAAACCAGGACTAAACCAGGTCTAAACCAGGTCTAAACCGAGACTAAACCAGGACTAAACCGAGACTAAACCAGGACTAAACCAGGACTAAACCAGGTCTAAACCAACACTAAACCAGGTCTAAACCAGGACTAAACCAGGTCTAAACCGAGACTAAACCAGGACTAAACCAGGACTAAACCAGGACTAAACCAGGACTAAACCAGGTCTAAACCAACACTAAACCTGGTCTAAACCAGGACTAAACCAGGTCTAAACCAGGTCTAAACCAGGTCTAAACCAGGACTAAACCAGGTCTAAACCAGGTCTAAACCAGGTCTAAACCAGGACTAAACCAGGTCTAAACCAGGTCTAAACCAGGTCTAAACCAGGTCTAAACCAGGACTAAACCAGGTCTAAACCAGGTCTAAACCAGGACTAAACCAGGTCTAAACCGAGACTAAACCAGGACTAAACCGAGACTAAACCAGGACTAAACCAGGACTAAACCAGGTCTAAACCAGGTCTAAACCAGGACTAAACCAGGTCTAAACCGAGACTAAACCAGGACTAAACCGAGACTAAACCAGGACTAAACCAGGACTAAACCAGGTCTAAACCAGGACTAAACCAGGTCTAAACCGAGACTAAACCAGGACTAAACCGAGACTAAACCAGGACTAAACCAGGTCTAAACCAGGTCTAAACCAGGTCTAAACCAGGTCTAAACCAGGTCTAAACCAGGACTAAACCAGGTCTAAACCGAGACTAAACCAGGACTAAACCAGGACTAAACCAGGTCTAAACCAGGTCTAAACCAGGTCTAAACCAGGACTAAACCAGGTCTAAACCGAGACTAAACCAGGACTAAACCGAGACTAAACCTGGTCTAAACCAGGACTAAACCAGGACTAAACCAGGTCTAAACCAGGTCTAAACCAGGACTAAACCAGGTCTAAACCGAGACTAAACCAGGACTAAACCGAGACTAAACCTGGTCTAAACCAGGTCTAAACCAGGTCTAAACCAGGACTAAACCAGGACTAAACCAGGTCTAAACCAGGACTAAACCAGGTCTAAACCAGGACTAAACCAGGTCTAAACCAGGTCTAAACCAGGACTAAACCAGGTCTAAACCGAGACTAAACCAGGTCTAAACCAGGACTAAACCAGGTCTAAACCGAGACTAAACCAGGACTAAACCGAGACTAAACCTGGTCTAAACCAGGACTAAACCAGGACTTTGTTACATGACCTAATCTTCCTGCAGGACATGTTCCTGGACAGTGTCCAGTGCAAGAACAAACAGGACCTGCTTTGAGGCTGAAAACTGTGAAAACATTTGCCTTTTTGTTGTGTTTTTACTCAAGAACACATTTTTAAACATTCAAAATGATCTCCAGTGTTTATTTTCTACTGCAACACCACTGATCTATAACTGTGTAAATAATATTCCTATAACATTCACATGCTCACTACTCCATCTAGTGGTACACAGCAGAAAAAGGGGCTGTTGTACCACATACTAGATGATTTTTGGAGATTTTAGATGGTTTCAGAGAATAAATTGTACAACTGTATATATAAATTTTATGGTATTTATTTATTTAGGTTTCTTTTTAGGCAGGAAAAGGTAAAAAACAATCGAGCCTGGCTCAGAATTGTATGTGAATGCTATTGAGAGCTTTAGGTTAACGAAGGTGATGGGATTGGATAAATGGCTCCTAGATGAATAATAGTACATACATTCTGTTTTCTTGATATTAACTGTTAAATGATAATCTAGCAGCCATTCATGTAAACACTGTAGATCTGTGTTGAGTTTGGTTAATGGTGACAGTGTTTGGGCCAGATTCAAAAATAAGCATATAACAGAAAAACAGAAGAATTTTGAAAAATGAAGCACATGAGGAAGCTCGTTAATGTACATAAGGAAGAGTAAGGGACCTAAAATACTGCCCAGTGGAACTCCCATAGAACAGACAAGTGTGTGTGTGTGTGTGTGGGGCGTTTATGCTATTATATGTTTTACTATGGAGTAAAAGCCGAAAACCCTACAACCTATCTATGATACCAATCCGGTGACATAAGATAAGGTAAGTGGGTTTTAGGGTATTAGCTTGTATATTTCAGGGATATTTTTGGTTATTTGTTTATATTTTATTCACAATACTTCAAACCACTTATTTACTGAAACAGAAACTTGTAAAAGTTTGTCTCTATGTGAAATAAATTTTTGCTCATAGTCATTTTTGTCACCGTCATGAGTCTCTGCGTCACTTCCTGCGCAGGCGCAGAAGGCCCTTAGGTGTCGCGTGGGCCTCTCTCTCTTCCACCGCCGCCATCATGGGTCGCATGCACGCTCCCGGGTAAGCGCAGAATTTCCCCAAAAAGTCAACTTTTCACAAAATTAGCCGTGTCTTCAGGGTGGATTACGGTTTAGGAACACGTTATACATCAAAACAGACTAAATGTGAATAAAAATTTAACCCCGAAGCGAGAAAAGAGCTTAAATAAACGCTGCATCGCATGGAGCTAAAGGTGGTGTTCTTTAGCTTTCCGCGGTTAGCTTCATCTCAGAGCAACATCTTAAAACTTAAATTCGAATTTCTGGGTTTAACATTCCCCAGACCAGTGTTAATTCACTTCAGAAGTATTGTCAAAGCGTTTAAATTCTTCAAATATGGGTACTTCCCCGTAATTGGAGCAAAAATGTTCAGACTGCGTTAGCTTTAAGCAGCAGGATTTTCATTGAACGCCACTGATGCTTTTATTTAAACTGCTCAGTTTATCTGCCTTCAACCTGTTCTGTCTGAGTCCCGTGCATTTTGTAAATGACTTTAAAGCTAGTCTTAGATTGAGCCCTTTATGTTGACACACTTTCATCTGTCGTTTGGTCCATTCTGAAACTGATTATACTTTAGCCGCATGTGTCTAAGTTTAAGATAGAATTTGTGTCGAATGTTACCTTTACCTGCAGCCAGGGTCAGTCAAATGGTTTACTTGCACTGTTTTAGAAGTATGATCTCTTTTTTCTTTCCACAGAAAGGGCTTGCAACAGTTAATAACCACTGGACATACACTTCAGCTGATCCTGCTCTGAGTGTCACAGAGCGACGGCAACGCGTTGTACTTGATAAATATTGAGTAGCCTATAATAAAAGTACATCCCACACCTTTGACTGGCTCCATCTTGTCATGTTTTGAGAGTCCTGCTGTGCGTTACGGAGACATGAGTGCATGAGTTGATACTACATCCGCTCATTTGTTTGAGGCAGACAGCAGTGACTGTTCTGTCGCTAAAGGGGCCAGTGTACAGTGTTTTCTCCTGCTTTGTTGTTGCTGGTTCAGTTTTTACAGTTTGAGTGTCTGTCAGTGTTAAAAGCCTGTTTGTTTCAGTGGCTAAAGCTGACGTCTGACGATGTGAAAGAGCAGATCTTTAAACTCGCCAAGAAGGGTCTCACCCCGTCTCAGATCGGTCAGTCACATTGATTTTACAATGGTTTAGAGTTTTGTGCCTCAATATTGTAATTTCTACCCTTAAACCCTTCAGATGTATTTATTTTAAACCTCTCGGTTGTGTCTGATCCAGGTGTGATCCTGAGGGACTCTCACGGTGTGGCCCAGGTCCGCTTCGTCACCGGAAACAAAATCCTGAGAATCCTGAAGTCCAAAGGTCTGGCCCCTGATCTGCCCGAGGATCTGTACCACCTGAT
This sequence comes from Perccottus glenii, assembly GCA_024416835.2. Taxonomy (NCBI): domain Eukaryota; kingdom Metazoa; phylum Chordata; class Actinopteri; order Gobiiformes; family Odontobutidae; genus Perccottus; species Perccottus glenii. The sequence goes on from CM044563.2 coordinate 652,799, forward strand.
CAAGAAGGCTGTGGCCGTTCGCAAACACCTGGAGAGGAACAGGAAGGTAAAGAGTTAATACAGGAGCACTTGGAGAGGAACAGGACCAGAGTTGACCCATTTATCACCACAGTCAGTCTTTGGCGACTAAGACCTTGTTCTGAAGTCGGATGATGCTTTTTAAATTGAAAATAAAATGTAAATGTTTGTCCAAATGCTGCGACAAAAGGTGGGTCTCCAGCAGGTGGCAGCATTTGTTCATAATTATGCCTGAAGCAGAAAAAGGGAACTGTGAAGTTCTGGTGCACATAAGTTATCAGATGTATAAAAGTTTTAATTTTGTAGCTGTTCTTGAAGTAGCTCTGGGGTTTGATGTTTAAGGTGTTTAGTTGTTTGTTCAGTTCTTACTCTAAAAAAAGAGCTGTAAATGTACTGCCGGGGCGGCAGTAGCTCAGTGGGTAGAGCGGTAGAAGGTAGGTGGTTCGATTCCCGCTCTCCCCACAGTTCATACTGTTGTTGTGTCCTTGGGCAAGACACCCACCTTGCCTCCAGTGACTGTAACACTGGTAAATACATTAGAACAATGTAAGTCACTTTGGATAAAAGCGTCAGCTAAATGAATAAATGTAAATGTACCAGTGTTGTGTCTTTGGACAGTTTTCTTAAATCCTGTTCACTCTTTTAGGATAAAGACGCCAAGTTCCGTCTGATTCTGATCGAGAGCAGGATCCACAGATTGGCTCGTTACTACAAAACCAAGAGGGTCCTGGCTCCCAACTGGAAGTAGTATGTACCACACAACTTTCTGCTTTAGACGCTTTCTCTCAAAAATGCAAATGTACTAGGTTCTCTAACAAAGCTTTCTAAATGTAGGTTTATTTAAACATTCTTTATTGTAAACATCTTGTTACCGTGAATGAAAGTTAGTCCAGAGCCTTGTGTGTATATGTGTGTGTTATATATATATATATATATATATATATATATATATAACCCTAACACACACAAGGCTCAGGTTAGTCAAGTAAAATCTTTGAACAGGATCCAAAGCTAACCTCGTGTTGAAGCTGCACAGTTCATTGTCCTGCTCCGTCGGTGGGGGCAGTGATATTTCTACTGTGCCAGAGTAAAACTGGAGGTAAATTAGCAGAGCGGCTGAGAGTGCCTCCTCTGCCAGTCCCCTTCAAACACAAACCCTACAGTGAGCTTTTCAAACCAGGACCAGGCTCTTAATGCTCTTCTAAAATATTGACCAACTTGACTGCACGCTTTACCGATCTAATCTCTGATTAACATAAATAATAATTACTATGTTATATTATAATTAATATAAATCCTAATGCTCTGTTTCTTAGACTTTCAGAGTTCAGAAAAAGATTCTCCAAAACTTCTACGGCTAAAATTTTAAATTCTATAATCTACTTTTGTTTGGTCCACTTAATTCTTTTGAGGCTGTTTGAGCAGCTTCTAATTTAGTTAAATGTAGAAATTTAAATTTAGCCAAATTTTATATTCTCCAAATCAATGTTTCCAAACTTTTAAAATTAGCCATATTTTAAACCATCAAAATGATTCTTGACCCTGTTCTGTTCTTGTAATTTCTGGCTTTTATAAATTTCATTCAGCTTGCTCAGTTTTCCTTTAGTGGCATTCCTAACTTCATAACACTATTGACTAACTTTATTAAATAAAATCCTGACGAATGTATAGAGAAGTACTTGTTTCTAAACAGGGTCAGGGTTCAAAAGTGGGTCATGGGAGATTATCTTTAAGGACTAAACCAGGTCTAAACCGAGACTAAACCAGGACTAAACCAGGTCTAAACCGAGACTAAACCGGGACTAAACCAGGACTAAACCAGGACTAAACCAGGACTAAACCAGGTCTAAACCAGGTCTAAACCAGGTCTAAACCAGGTCTAAACCAGGTCTAAACCAGGTCTAAACCAGGTCTAAACCAGGTCTAAACCAGGACTAAACCAGGTCTAAACCGAGACTAAACCAGGACTAAACCAGGTCTAAACCAGGACTAAACCAGGACTAAACCAGGACTAAACCAGGACTAAACCAGGACTAAACCAGGACTAAACCAGGTCTAAACCAGGACTAAACCAGGTCTAAACCAGGTCTAAAGAGATTATCTTTAAGGTTGCAAAAAAAATCTAAAATACATGAATGTTATGAGTCGGTGGGTATTTGCTGTAAACAGAGCTGCTTTATTAAATTGGTAATGGTCAGGAAGCGAAGAATAATAAAAATAACAAATTTAATATCAATTCATTGGCACTAAAGAAAAATGTATAAAAGACTAAATTACCCTAGAAAAGCAAAATGGGTCACTTATTTGGAATTTTGAAATATAGGTTCATTAGTTTCAGAACCTCTGCTCTAATGCTGTTATCAAAGATTAATGTTGGAAATGTCAAAGTGGATTTATTTTCACTTTTCCTTTAACTGGTTTGAATGACAGCTTTCACTTTTTGTTCCTCGTGTCACCGGAGTTTTGTCTAACGTCAGTTTTCTGTCTCTTACAGCGAGTCGTCCACAGCCTCTGCTCTGGTGGCATAAACTTCTTTTTGGATAAATAAACATGTTAAATAAGACTCTCGGCGTCTGTCTCATGTTTAAAACCTTCCAAGTCACTGTTAATGCTTTGTTTTCGTGGCAGACGCTGACTCAATAGTTACAGCACATTCACTTGAAAATAAATTCCCAAGCCTTTAATTCTCAGTGTGTAATACAGAAATGTCTGAAGATTATGCAGCTTGTGTTTTACAAAGATGTGTTTTAAGTAATCACAAAATGTTTAAACTAAATATCTTAAGTGTTTAAACTCATTTACACTTAGAGCTGCTTTAGTCTCTGGTGTTTCTTTTGTAGGTGCTCAGAATAAATGAGATTACACACAAAGGGCAAAGTTCAGAACCTCACTAATGCTGTGACCCTGATGTAAAGTTCTGAAGAATCAAGACCAATGTAAAATACAGCACTTAAAACCAGCCTTTTACATCAGGTCTATGGATCTACTTGATGTAAAAGAAAATGCCCTTGGGTGTCTTCAAACACAAAGCATTTCCTGCTTATCCAGACAGAACAGTTTATGTAGTTGCTCTGGGAGCGCAGCTGTAAACACGTCCTTTTTGAAAAATCCAATGTAAGACCAAGTATTTACCTGTAAACAATGGGTTTGTTATTGTAGATGTACATTAGTCTCACATTTAAAGTTTGAAGTCGTTTAATTTGCACATTTTATTGCATCCTTGATTTATTCATCTTGAACAGCATTTCATGTCATGTCGACCTCTGAGAGTCCATTCCTCACTTTTTACCGATAAAAGCAACTTTTAGTCACAAGTTAGAGTATCTTTGGGGAAAAAGGAATATCGATTTGTAAAGCTAATCATTTCGCTTTTAATGCCCGCGTTAACTCGTTTCTGGAAGGTGTCACTGAAGGAAATTACCGGCAGTTTCCGTGCGTCACACGTTGCGTAACTCCGTGGGCGGAACTTGACAGTCAATGGGCGGGAGAATCAGTGAGAGGCAGCAGCGATAGCCAATCAGAGGTGCGCTTGACGTCAGCTGTTTGTTTTAAAGAGCAGGGTGTTGCAACCGTTTGTCATTCAGCTTCACTACGACAACAGAAAACATGGAGAACAAATCTGCGACAAAACACGAGAGATTCTGATCGAAGCCCGAAAAATGGTTCAAACCTGTCTGAAAATGAAGCGACAGCACGTTAACGCTTGTCTGTTACCGAGAAATACGAGAAGCCTGTTGGATTTTGCCGAGGAATACCAGAATACGTGAGGATTTTTTAAACAAAGCGCCGTTGTGTGAAGAGAAAAAAAACATGGCGACGAAAGAGAGGCTCGGTTCGGAGAAGGCTCTGGAGCGGTTCGGCGGAGGAGGGATGGCGCTTCTGCCCTGGACCAGACACATGCTGACGGCTCTGTGGGAACAGGTCCGGCTCCTGGTGCAGGTCATCTATTACACCTTTATCTCAGGTAACAGTCCGCTATTACACCTTTATCTCAGGTAGAACCTCCTTCGCGGTAATAACTCATAACAATGTCTCTTATGCCTAATATTTTCGATTAAACGCATTTTTTAACCAAATAAAATTAGGCTTTGACAAATCAGCTTTACTATTAGCTCTGTGGTCATTTACAACTATTAAACGTATTAAAAACCAATAACATTTCTTCACGTACCTCGAGTCTACTATTTTAGATTAACGAAAAAAAAAAATCACAAATTGCAAGATTAGTGTTATTTCTATTCGTTAAACAAAACGGTAAGTACTAATATTAATCACCAGTCTCTTTTTATAGATTGACTAGTTTGGACATGCCTTGGTAAAACTAAAGCAAGACAAACCGAACACAGGGTTTAAGTTGTCAGTAAACGGAAATAAATGGTGACTAAATGTTTATGAAGGCACAAAGGTCAAACCGAAGCAGTCAATGATTCCAACAGTTCAGTTCAGTTCATTTCACGGTTGGTCCACTTGTGAAGCTACAAAATATTTAAAAAAACATGATAATTCTGCTGAGTGTTGCACAGATATGAGAGATTGTGGAGTAAAAAATTAAATTTAGTTTAAATCTACAAAGAAATGCAATGCTTTGGATTGATCTGTTCCAAACTAAAGTAGACTAAAGACTAAAACAGGACTTTATGAACATTTAATTTGGTTCCGTTGCTTCAGAGTGAATCTCAGAACATACGTTTGTGATTATATTGTGGAGCTCTAACGGCTGATGTTGGGCTTCAGTTTTCCAGATGTTCCGGTTCGAGGTGCACGTGCGGATCACAGACGAGTCGGGACCTCACTCAGACCCAGACCCGTTTCTGTTCTCGTCCCTGTTCTCCGAGGAGTCGGGCCCTAACCCCGCGACCGAGGCCCTGCTGTCGTCTCTGAGGGCCGACGAGCTCCGCTGCGACCCCGAGGCCCCCATCTTCCTCGGACACAAGTGAGTATCAGGATAAATCCGACACGCGGGGGTTTAGGGAGGGTCCTGGGCTCAGACTAACTCCTGAAGCAAAACCACAGTGAAGAGTTTGAGGGATTAATGTTAACCAGGAATGTAGTGTATCAGGTTCAGCAGAAAAGACTAGCCTCATGTTCTGCTGACAGCACACATTATTATCACCATTAAAATCCTCAAATCTGCTTAAAGATCATTTTTGTTTTCATAAAGTCATTAGTCAGAACTAGTCACATGACCCTGACAGAGGTTAATCTCAGACACATGAGCAAGAGCTGTTACTGTTGGACTCAACGAGGAAATAAACCCAGAAGAGAAATCCATCAGTGTGAGCCTCGGGGCCCCAGTGTGAGCCTCGGGCCCCAGTGTGAGCCCCGGGCCCCAGTGTGAGCCCCGGGCCCCAGTGTGAGCCTCGGGCCCCAGTGTGAGCCCCGGGCCCCAGTGTGAGCCCCGGGCCCCAGTGTGAGCCCCGGGCCCCAGTGTGAGCCTCGGGCCCCAGTGTGAGCCTCGGGGGCCCAGTGTGAGCCTCGGGCCCCAGTGTGAGCCTCGGGGCCCCAGTGTGAGCCTCGGGCCCCAGTGTGAGCCTCGGGGGCCCAGTGTGAGCCTCGGGGCCCCAGTGTGAGCCTCGGGGCCCAGTGTGAGCCTCGGGGGCCCAGTGTGAGCCTCGGGGGCCCAGTGTGAGCCTCGGGGCCCCAGTGCGAAGTTGTGAAGCTACACATTAAAGATAATTTTATTTCCGCAGTCATTTAACAAACATAAAACTTGGTGGAGCAACTGTGAAAAAGCAGCTAAATCTGTCTCTTTTCCTCGTCAGGCACCAGTCGAGTTGGACGGTGGGCGACTGGAACATCTTTGTGTCGAGCAGTGAGCCCCTTTCTTCAGACGAGGAGCGCAGCGGCGCCTCCCACTGGAGCAGCGAGGAAGAGCACAGCGGAGTGGAGTTCGACAGCGACGAGAGCAAAGCACTGTGGGAGTCTCTGTCCAACTCCAACGACCCCTACAACCCCTTCTGCTTCTCCGCCTGCATTTCCACCAGCAGCAGCAAGGCATTCTGGGAAATGCAGTCCCAGTCTGACGATCACTGTAGTCCGGGTTATAGAGGAGTTAGAGCAGAAGAGACAATGGGCTGGAGTCAAACGAAACAAAAATCGACTACAGCTGACACCACAGAAGATGAGTGCAAGGCATTCTGGGAGACTGGGTCCAAATCTACTGATGTTTGCAGTTTAATTTGTGATTCCAGTAAGGAAGATTTGGAAGAAAGTCATTTGTTAGATTTAAATGTGGAAGATGGTGAGGAGGACAGCAAGGCATTCTGGGAAACGGAGTCCAGTTTAAGTAATATTTGTAGTTCAAATAGTTATTCACCAAATAAAGATTTAGAGGAAAGTCATAAAAGTAATGTCCTGGGTTTAAGTCTAGAAACTATGACGGTAAAAAATACAGATGAAGAGAGCAAAGCATTCTGGGAAAGGGAATCCAAATTAAACCACGTTCCAACAAACCCTGAAGAAATGTGGCTTAGTCAAACAAAAAAGAATCAGTCTGAGGGTGGACTCCCAGAGGACAACAGAGGGTTCTGGGAAACGGAGTCCAAATGCAGTGACTTTTCTGGAGACACGAGCAGGAGTCGGGACAAAGCATTGACTCTGGGGAAGTTCTGGGAGCGTGGCTCTGACTCGAGTGAGTCCGGCTCAGAACAGGACTCTAAAGGTTTTCCAGTGAGTCGCTCCGACAGCTCCGACAGCTGGAGCGGGTCCGAGAGCTCCGAGCACAGGGAGGACGACGAGCTGCTGTGGGAGTTCTTCACCAACGAGAACGACCCCTACAACCCTCTGTATTTCAGCGCCACCGAGAGAACCGAGAGGAGACAGACCGAGGAGGAAGAGGAGGAGCTGTGGAGGGCACTGACACACAAACAACACCACCCACTCAACTTCAAGGCTTTAGGAAACCAGAGAGCTGCGCAACAAAAACAGGATTCTAAAGAGGACTGTGGAGGAAATCTGAGGCCCAACCGGAGACCGAAAGGAACCAAACCCAGACTAGGACCGAGGAGAGTCCAGCCACACAGACATCCACCCCTCATCCATCGACCCTGGAAGAAACCCTGTCCGTCTGCAGAGGAACCGGACAGGACGGGGACGACTCACAAACCTCAGAAGAAGGTGAGTGGCAGGTGCAATCTCTCTCGTGTGTTTAACGCCTGGCCTGGACAACAGTCAGTGTTTCATCAGAAGCCTCTCTCTGATTGGTCGGTTTATCAGTGTTTTGTTTAAATGATGCCGAGTTAATAGTTTAGCCATGATCCACAGTTAAACCAGAGTTTTAAACTGCAGCCTCTGATTGGTTCTGACTCACTCCAGTCCTGAGCTGTGATTGGTCAGCTGTGACAGAAACCTTTCATCAGACTTGACTCGGCTCTGTTTCACTGAGGTCATGTGACCCTGTTACCGTGACATCAGTCAGACGGCTGTTGCTAGGGAACCGTAAACACCAACAACAGTCTGAGCTGGTCTTTAACACTCGTTTGAACACCTGAGATTATTCAGCAGCCGCCCCGTGTTTTTGTTAATAACCTCTTTTCATCTACCTGAGCTCACCTGGGAGAATAAATGTCAAAGTGTAATTGTTTCCGTTTTGTCTCAGGTGCGTTTCTCGGACCAGGTGCTGGTTCACGTGATGCGTTCGTGGCCCTTCGCTCGACGGGCGTCTCGGCGAGGTCCGTGGGAGGAGGCGGCGCGGGACCGAGACCGCTTCAAGAGACGCATCCAGGAAACGGAGAAGGTCATAGGTCACTGCTTCAGTCCGGAGAACAGAGACCGGGTCAGGGCCAGACTCGGACTGGACCAGGACTAAAACTGGACTAAAGAGGCCTTGGTGGCACTGTTCTGCACTGACTCTTCAAACTGACCTCAGATCTGCCTTATTGTCAGAAACTGAACCGGCTCATTCTCCAGAAACCTATTCAAAGAATCAAACCTCGACTAAAGCAGAAACTGAGCCAGAAAAACACACCTTCTGAGCCTACACTCACCTGTTATTGATACTTTATTCAAGTTCTCTCTCTCACACGAACGACCTGAACCCACACTCTGCTTTAGCTCCGTCCACAGAAATGAGGTTTATTTCAAAATATGGTGGTGCTTTTTGTAATCAGCTGCTCTTTACCAGCCTCCATGTTTCTTTTAACTTAATTATGTGAGTGATTTAATACTTTGTGTTTATGTTTGAAGAGTTTAGTGAAGAAACCTCTCTGAAGTTCACTTTGATAGAAACAGGACTTTGTTTCTAAAATGATGTTGAGCAGGTTTTTGTGTAAAATGTTTGAAGCTGGTGACTTGTTTCTGGAAGAAAACCTCGACTAAAGCAGAGACGGATTTAGACTTTTACAAACACCAACCTGTTCTTTTCTAAAATCAGTTCAAATTTAACTCTGAGTTGTTTTTGGAGAATGAGCTGTTTATTTATTTTTATTAAAACCTTGAATGTTTTTAAAGTGACTTTGTGCAATATTTGTACCAATTTTTTTATTGAATGTAGTCAGTGATATATTTGTTTTATATCGTGTGATGGTTTTGCACAAATGCCTTTTTTGTGATTTATGTAAAAAAAACTGTAGAAAATCAGTGCTTTAATAAAACCTGTTAAAATCAGATCAGTTTCAATCATTCTCAAGTTCAGCAAATGATGGAGCCAAAGTTTCTGAAATAGTGTCAGATTTAAAAGAGCCCATGATCTATTAATGAAATACATATCCATCCTCTAATGAGTGTCATGTGACCAGACCCAGGACAATTAGAAGCACCTGGTTCTGAACGCAGCTCCGGTGTCTGAGAACTACTCCCCTGACCCCTGACCCCCGAAGATACATTTGGGTAAGTGCTGTAACGGTGCGGACAGGTGGACGGGGCGTTAGTCTCCACCTGAGCGGACAGGTGGACGGGGCGTTAGTCTCCACCTGAGCGGACAGGTGGACGGGGCGTTAGTCTCCACCTGAGCGGACAGGTGGACGGGCGTTAGTCTCCACCTGAGCGGACAGGTGGACGGGCGTTAGTCTCCACCTGAGCGGACAGGTGGACGGGACGTTAGTCTCCACCTGAGCGGACGCAGAAGCTGCTGTAATGATGTCGTCAGGTGGAGGTGAAAACACAGATGATGAAACCCGTTCCTTTGGGATGAAATTCACTTATGGTCGGTGTGTTTCTGCTGCAGGTGAGCAGCCAGCCTCTGTTACCATGACAACCAGCCGCACAGCTCACCTGACGCAGGTGAAGGGTTAGTCAAAAAACTCCAAACCTTTGAGAAGTTTAACAGAGTTTGATAAAAATGTATAAAAAGAATGTAATGCTCACGTCATTTCCATCATGAAATAAAGCTCAAGCCTTTAATATTAAATACATGTTAATATTTCTATAAGTGTGTTTATTATGGTGTAGTTTCATAAATAATCCACTGTAAACAATAAAAATACTGAGTCTGTTGCATCAGGGTCTGGTCCTGGTCCAGACCTGGTCTTAATTGTGTCTCCAGAGACTCTCGCTGCTGCAATCAGCTGCAACACTTACACCGCTGTCTCCACGGCAACGGCAGGAGAGCGGGTCGCCACGGAGACGAGGAAGAAAAGTGGAGTCAAGTAAAGATGGTAAGGAAGAAAGGAGGTAGGAAGAGGAGAGCAGGAAGCAAGGGAAGGAGAAGAAAAGGAAGGAGGTGAGGAGGTAAGGGAAAGAAAAATACAGTTGAACAAACAAGGAAAGAAAGTAGAAAAGTATATAGGGGACAAGGAGGCTGAAGACGAGGCAATGAGGAGGCAAGGAGATGAGCTGAGGAAAGGAGGAAGGAGACAAAATGAAGGAAAAGAAGGAAGACAAAGAAGGTACGAGGTGAAACATGAGGAAAGGTAGAAAGGAAGTAGTCGAGGAGGGAAAGGGACTAGGAGGTATTTCTGGGATATTTGGGTCAGAGTCAGAACACACTGCTCCCCCTGGTGGACAAACTGAGCACTTACGGCTTGAGGCGTTGTCATGGAAACAGCAGCAGTCATAAACACGTTTAGTCAGAGTCACGTGACACAGTGTTTGGATCATGAGGTAAATAAACATGGATGTAATCCGCCCATTGGTTCTATTCACTGATATTGTCGTTATGACAGAGCAATAAAGTTACATCCAGGCTTTTACTCCAGAGTAAAACAATAGTTTTTAGATAGCATAAACGAACATATTAATCCCCCCCCCCCCTCCAGAGTTGTCCTGTAGTAAAAACTTAGCTCTAGAGACCGGAGCCATCTTTTGTACCAGGCTGTAAACATGAGTCGAGTCGACATGAGGAGCCTTTTTAAAGTTTTTATTTAATAAAATCAGTTCAAAACAAAAATACAGACTAATACTAATAATATTTAAAACACTCTGCTCTAAAATAAACGATTGGTCCGAGAACAGGTCACAAAAAACAAACCGAGGCAGAAAGTGAGGTTCAGCCTGGATTCACACCGGAAACGACCAAGACTTTCAAAATAAAAGAAATCTCTCTTTTATTTTGTCGAATTGAAAAGTCAATAATGATAGATTCTTTAAAACTCTGTGTCATTGGCGGCCATTTTGTGTCACTTTGCTGTTTCCATTCGTTTTTTAAAGAATTAAGTTTGTTTTTTGTGAGTTTTCAGAGGGAAGTGGATGAATAAAGTGACTGGAAGCAAAGGGAAAGACATTTATTCAATCAGTTTAAGTCGAGTCCTAGAGAAGGGTCTTTTTGAGACTTTCAGAGACTTGTGTTGGAGCGAAAGTGAACCGTTGTGGGATTTTAGTTTTGTGCTTATTTCATGAGATTTAAAAGGGTTTGTTTTTTCAAGTACAACTGTGACAAAGTATTTTTGGTTCATCCTTTTGCAGTGTGTCTCTAACTCACACTGGACTCGTCTCTTATTTAAATCAAGACCTCTGACGGGACACCATTTCCCATCATGCCCTTGGGTTTTCGAGCCACAGCAACAATCTGAATCTCTCAGCTTTAATACGACAGACGGACCGGACTAATGTTCCTGTAAACATGAATATATTACATTTGGATTTACACAGAATATACACACACTAAATATCTGTCCGTTCTTCTCAAGAGTCTCTTTGGTGTGAATCCAGGTTTTTTTATTCAATTTCTAAAACTATTCCATCAATAATCCGAGGAAAGTCTGTGTCGACCAAAAGAATCTCACTGTGAGACGGGCATTATTAGATTTAATCGAGTCGAAACAGAAGAAAAACTAACACAGGTCAAAGACGACCAGTTACTTTTACATAAATAGTTCAATTTTCTGAAAAAAGGAAAAAACCAAAAGTGATCCAACGAAAAAAATGAGTGAAAAAAAAAAAAAAGAACGTGTCATGATTCTGCTTCGTCCAAAACCCTGTTTTTTTTTTTAGTTTTTTTACAAAGTGTCTTTCAAAAAACAAATGAAGTGAGTTTAAAGTGAATTCAGTCTCTTTTTAGAAAAACGTTGTTGCAGTGGGTTTCAAAATGTTTCTGAGATTTATTAAAGATGAAATAACGGCCTTTTTGTGTTGCCTTTCATTATTTATGAAGATTTTTTCAATTGTTTTGACAGAATTGAGTCTGGGCTGGACTTGAGCCGATTGTTCGAGTTTTAACTGGTCACAAAGACACATGAGCCTGGACTAAAATCTACAATAACTGTGTAGAGGTCAAATAAATAAAAGTCAAGTGTTTTTAGTTTTAAATCTAAGAGAAAATACTGATATAATGTAATATAATTTTTTCTTTCTTTATTAATGTAATGTGTCGGATCACTTTTTATTGGAGAAGCTGTTATTTCTCATTTTTCATGGGGTTTGGAGAAAAAAAGAGTGTCATGATTTAGTTTTTAGTGGAGCCTGGTGTCCACCTTTGTTTACAGTCTGTGGTCTTCTGTGTTTTTTTCTTCAAGACACACGTCCATCCCTTTGTTCGTTTGTTCGAGTTTAGCTCCAGGATCCTCCCAGTTCCCACTTTTACAAGTTTTTTTTTTTTTTTTTTACGTGTTTTTAGTAACGTTTTTACTTTGTCCTTTGAGTTTTTGCTGAGTTCTCGTTAAAAGAGCGGGACGTGCGTGAGCTTGTACCACTGGACCGTCTCTCGGCTCAGGTCGAAGTCTCGGAGCCGCAGTGTGACTCCGCCCAGGAAGTAGTTCTCCCGCAGAGACTCCGCACTGAGCACGCTCAGTTGGAGCTCCCTCAGACCCAGGCTCTCCTTACTGTGACCGCTGTAGACCAGCTGAAACCAGAGAGAAAAACTGGGTAAAACCGGTTTAGACCAGGTGGAACCAGACCAAAAAGCAGGACTAAACCTGGTCTGAGCCTCACCATCTCGTTGAAGGTGGGGTTCCTGGTCTTCCTGGAGATCTTGGTCTTCCTCTTGCTGGTCTTGTTGGGGTCTGGGAGCAGGTAGGTCTTGACGTAAGGGTTTGGGTCGGAGCCTTCTTCAGAAACCTGCCACAGTCACAAACGTTGTCTCATTAAAGCGGCTCAGAAACAGCTTCTGTGTGAACTCTTGAGATAAACTCACCAGGTCTCTGATGTGCATGACCATGATGAACAGATTACTGTTCCTGTAGGAGATGGACAGCTTCACCTCTCCCTCCACACGACCAGACACCGGACTCAACGGAGGATCTGAGGAGACAGGAGTTAGGAGAGGTTAGGAAGGAAACAATAAAAAAGGATAAAAGAAAGTAGTGTTTTAACCTGGCATCTTCAGAGCAGACTCCGTCTTGTCGTCTCGAGCGATCGGATGGAAGAAGGTGTAAACCAGGTCACACTGAAAACAGAACACAGCAGAAATACACTTTTACAAACTTCTGAAAACAACCCTCTTAGGGGCTGTCTACACGGAGACACAAATCACTGTATCCATATACATTTTGTATCGTATTGGCCTTTCGTCCACACGGATCCGGTGTTTTGGGAGACTGTATCCGCTATTTTTTGAAACAGGGTTCTAAAGTGGATAAATCTTTCAGCAACACCTTGGTGACACCACTTGCTTTGCGTGTGTACAACCAATCCGTATATTTTGTGAAAAGCGATGATGTCATCGCATCACGTGTCGGCCTCATCGCACATTTAACAGCAACAACAATAATGGCGGACTACATCATTGAGTTTGTGCTGCAGAAGCTACTAAGCCTACTAGCTTTATTACAGCAAAATCTATTGCTTCTATGCAGTTGTGGTGAGCAACAAGCGATAATGGACAACACCATAAAGAGAACCAGGAGAGCAACCTGGAGAAAATGAATGGAGAACTCAGTCCAATATTGAAGAGCAAACAACAAACATGAGGCACCAATTACTACACTCTAAATATATGACTGCAACAATTTGAGAACTTGTTTTATTAGAAAATAAATATTTAGGTATTCGTCTTCTTCTGCAGCGCGCAAGGTTATGCGCATGCTCAAAGTCTTCTTCTTCGTATAGTGTATATCTGTGGTAGAATTACAGCGCCCATACTGGTCGGGCATATATACTACATCGTTTTCAGCCGGCCGTGTACGCAGATATTTTCTTGAGACGTTCCCTGCTACAGACCTGGGTTAGGCTCACATTCACCTGCCACCTCCAGTCCTGTGACCTCTCACCTGTGTGTGCGACCTCTCACCTGTGTGTGCGACCTCTCACCTGTGTGTGCGACCTCTCACCTGTGTGACCTCAGTGGAGCTCCGCAGCAGGTTGTGGACATAATTGTTCAGCTCTAGTTTCCTTTTCGCAGCCACTTCTTTGACGTGAGTTCGACCCAGAACCATTTTATTTGAAAAACTGCAGGAAACAGAGACGTTCAGATGTTTCTCTGAGTTACACCAGAAAAATAGCTCCGACACAGACACCTCTTCATTTACAGACAGAAGTATAAAAGTATAAACCTGGGCAGTTTCCACAGAGGGAAGAGTACACTGAGTTTAGTGTGTAGCTCCTGAAACTCATCAAACGTCCTGAAAACAAACTGAGGCTCGCTCTGTCCTTCTCTGAGGATCCTCACGGCGTACGTCTGTGAACAGGACAAAGATTGGGGTTATATTTCTGCCGTTTTTCTTGGTTTTTTTTTTTAAGAGTTTTGTTCTTACGTACTGCGTCTTTAGAGTTTTGTTCTTACGTACTGCGTCTTTAGAGTTTTGTTCTTACGTACTGCGTCTTTAGAGTTTTGTTCTTACGTAGCGTCTTTAGAGTTTTGTTCTTACGTAGCGTCTTTAGAGTTTTGTTCTTACGTAGCGTCTTTAGAGTTTTGTTCTTACATCTTTAGAGTTTTGTTCTTACGTAGCGTCTTTAGAGTTTTGTTCTTACGTAGCGTCTTTAGAGTTTTGTTCTTACGTAGCGTCTTTAGAGTTTTGTTCTTACGTACTGCGTCTTTAGAGTTTTGTTCTTACGTACTGCGTCTTTAGAGTTTTGTTCTTACGTACTGCGTCTTTAGAGTTTTGTTCTTACGTAGCGTCTTTAGAGTTTTGTTCTTACGTAGCGTCTTTAGAGTTTTGTTCTTACATCTTTAGAGTTTTGTTCTTACGTAGCGTCTTTAGAGTTTTGTTCTTACGTCTTTAGCGTTTTGTTCTTACGGCTTTAGAGTTTTGTTCTTACGTACTGCGTCTTTATAGTTTTGTTCTTACGTAGCGTCTTTAGAGTTTTGTTCTTACGTACTGCGTCTTTAGAGTTTTGTTCTTACGTCTTTAGCGTTTTGTTCTTACGGCTTTAGAGTTTTGTTCTTACGTACTGCGTCTTTAGAGTTTTGTTCTTACGTAGCGTCTTTAGAGTTTTGTTCTTACGTAGCGTCTTTAGAGTTTTGTTCTTACGTACTGCGTCTTTATAGTTTTGTTCTTACGTCTTTAGAGTTTTGTTCTTATCTTACGTGTTTTGTTCTTACGTGCGTCTTTAGAGTTTTGTTCTTACGTGCTGCGTCTTTAGAGTTTTGTTCTTACGTTACGTCTTTAGAGTTTTGTTACATTACTGCGTCTTTATAGTTTTGTTCTTACGTCTTTAGAGTTTTGTTCTTACGTCTTTAGAGTTTTGTTCTTACGTACTGCGTCTTTAGAGTTTTGTTCTTACGTAGCGTCTTTAGAGTTTTGTTCTTACGTACTGCGTCTTTAGAGTTTTGTTCTTATGTACTGTGTCTTTAGAGTTTTGTTCTTACGTCTTTATAGTTTTGTTCTTACGTCTTTATAGTTTTGTTCTTACGTACTGCGTCTTTAGAGTTTTGTTCTTACGTAGCGTCTTTAGAGTTTTGTTCTTACGTCTTTAGAGTTTTGTTCTTACGTCTTTAGAGTTTTGTTCTTACGTACTGCGTCTTTATAGTTTTGTTCTTACGTAGCGTCTTTAGAGTTTTGTTCTTACGTAGCGTCTTTAGAGTTTTGTTCTTACGTCTTTAGAGTTTTGTTCTTACGTACTGCGTCTTTAGAGTTTTGTTCTTACGTCTTTATAGTTTTGTTCTTACGTCTTTAGAGTTTTGTTCTTACGTACTGCGTCTTTAGAGTTTTGTTCTTACGTAGCGTCTTTAGAATTTAGTTCTTACGTAGCGTCTTTAGAGTTTTGTTCTTACGTAGCGTCTTTAGAGTTTTGTTCTCACGTACTGCGTGTTTAGAGTTTTGTTCTTACGTAGCGTCTTTAGAGTTTTGTTCTCACGTACTGCGTGTTTAGAGTTTTGTTCTTACGTAGCGTCTTTAGAGTTTTGTTCTCACGTACTGCGTGTTTAGAGTTTTGTTCTTACGTAGCGTCTTTAGAGTTTTGTTCTTACGTAGCGTCTTTAGAGTTTTGTTCTTACGTAGCGTCTTTAGAGTTTTGTTCTTACGTACTGCGTCTTTAGAGTTTTGTTCTTACGTAGCGTCTTTAGAATTTTGTTCTTACGTAGCGTCTTTAGAGTTTTGTTCTTACGTCTTTATAGTTTTGTTCTTACGTAGCGTCTTTAGAGTTTTGTTCTGCATAGAGTTTTGTTCTTAGAGTAGAGTTCTTCTGAGCTTTAGAGTTTTGTTCTTACGTGCTGAGTTTTGTTCTTACGTCCTGCTTCATGCTGTAGGTTTTCGGGGAGAAGGTCAGGATGGGTTCGTCATTCGCTGGGAGTCCAGAGAAACGCAGCTGAGCCAGGTTATGGATGAAGAAGTTAAACTTTGTGGCGACGCTGCCCAAACTCGACTCGATCAACCTGGAAACACACACCAGTCTGTTAATGTCAGTCCACTTTTAAACTGTTTCCAGGTCAAATAAAATAAGTTTGTATGAATGTCAGTCCACTTTTAAACTGTTTCCAGGTCAAATAAAATAAGTTTGTATGTTTTTAAGCTCAGTTTCTAGAACTTTTTAAATTCTTATTAACAATGTTTTGAATTTAAAACGGGTCATCTACAGAAGCTCTTGAGTATTTAAACCTTCCTGTTCTGTTTAAGGCTAAAAACAGTTATTGTCATTCTAATCTTTATACTGTGTGTGTGTCGGAGAGTTTGCAGGTGCACCTCCAGTGTGTGACTGTGGAGTGAATGAATAATGGAGAGCTTTGAAAAGACTGGATTAATACCATTATTAAACCTGCTGAATATGGTTTTATTAGTAGAATATATAAACCTGGTGAAGAAGATGGTGGCCTCTGCGTCCGTGTTGTTAGGCTGAAGAGCGTCGAACACATATTTCAGATCCTGAGAGCCAGAGAGCTCCGGCAGACCTGAAGACGTCATCTAAAACCAGACAATAGTTAATAAGGTTCTGTTTTCTCAAGTAATAACCCTTTGTCCTCTGAGCTTAGAGCTGTACCAGAGAGAGCAGGTTAAGGAAGAGTCCCGAGTGTTTCCTGATGAGGTTATAGGCCTGACAGCACAGATCCACAAACAGCTGGAAACGACTGGTGGGTCTCTCTCCTCCGTTTATCACGTAGGCCATGTCTGAGGTCAGCACGAAGGGAGCGCGGTCCCTGGAAAGAAAAGACATGAACATTTTTGGTTTAACAGACAGATGGAGAACTGCTAAAGCAAGGACAGAGGTTAAAAATAGAGAGCTGTGGAATCTTAGTGTCAGCACATGGCTCGGAGCTCCTCATCCCGAAGTCCATACCTTTTAAAGCTGCCAAACATCTGGGCGTGTCCGAGGAACTTCCCGAAGTCGATGTGGAACATGTGACCAGTCGAGCGCAGCATGATGTTGTCGTTGTGTCGATCGCAGATCCCCAGTACATACGTGGCCACGCAGCAGCCGGCACACGAGTAGATGAAGTTCTCTGAGGCCTGAGGACCAGACGGAGGGTTTAATGCACTTGATAACGGGCCTGAGGGCCAAACGGAGGGTTGAATACACTCACGAACGGGCCTGAGGGCCAAACGGAGGGTTGAATACACTCACGAACGGGCCCGAGGGCCAGAGGGAGGGTTTAATACACTCCTGAACGGGCCCGAGGGCCAGACGGAGGGTTTAATAAACTCGCGAACGGGCCCGAGGGCCAGACGGAGGGTTTAATAAACTCGCGAACGGGCCCGAGGGCCAGACGGAGGGTTGAATACACTCGCGAACGGGCCCGAGGGCCAGACGGAGGGTTTAATAAACTCGCGAAGCGGGCCTGAGGCCAGAGCGGAGGTTTAATACACTCGCGAAGCGGGCCTGAGGGCCAAACGGAGGGTTTAATAAACTCGCGAACGGGCCTGAGGGCCAGACGGAGGGTTTAATAAACTTGCGAACGGGCCTGAGGGCCAGACGGAGGGTTTAATAAACTCGCGAACGGGCCTGAGGGCCAAACGGAGGGTTTAATAAACTCGTGAACGGGCCTGAGGGCCAGACGGAGGGTTTAATAAACTCGCGAACGGGCCTGAGGGCCAGGCGGAGGTTTAATAACTTCGCGAACGGGCCTGAGGGCCAGACGGAGGGTTGAATAAACTCGTGAACGGGCCTGAGGGCCTGACGGAGGGTTGAATAAACTTGCGAACGGGCCTGAGGGCCAGACGGAGGGTTGAATAAACTCCTGACGGAGGGTTGAATAAACTTGCGAACGGGCCTGAGGGCCAGACGGAGGGTTTAATAAACCTGCGAACGGGCCCCGAGGGTTTAACCAAGTTGTAGTTTTTTGAGGCCTGAGACTGTCCCTGGTCCGTACCTTGTCGTACTCGTCCTCTGCAGGGTTGTACTTCCGCAGCCACTCGGCCAAAGGCTTGTCTTTAAATGAACCTGTGACACCGTACTCCACCTGGATCTTCCTCAGAGTGTCCGAGCTCGGCACCAGCTCCACCATCCCTACAGGAAAACAGAAGAAACACTGAATAATCTCAATACAACACACAGAGACTGAAATACAAAACAGCAGCTCCGCAGTTCCTAAAGACAACACTGGAACAGATAAATACAGAACCCTATAAATAAATAACACTAGATCCACAGAGACAGTAGAGTGTGACGCTGACATAATAAAACAGGATGTTATTTGGTGTTATTTTGGTGTTATTTTTATATTTGATCAGCTCTTACCCTTGTCTTTCCCGGTGGAGATGCACTTGAAGTGGACGATGCGCAGGTCCAGTCCTTCCTGGAGCCAGATCCGGTCCATGATCCGGATCATCTGCAGAGCCAGCATGTCCTGCCTCAGGTCCTCCCCGACCTGAGCCAGAAAAACACAGTTATATTAAATCCAAACAAAACTAAGAATGTTTTTCAGCCCAGACTCTGGTCTATGTCCAAAGTAGAGAACAGTAATAGTAAGGTTTGTCATACATTTTGTGAGTTTATGGCATTTACTATGCCATCGTTTGTGGAGATTACTGTTGATTCTTAATAAATCACTGAAGGTATAACCCACCAGCAGGGGGCGCAGTGCCCTGACACAGATCTAACATGTGAGTGTCTGCTTCAGGACACTTTCTCCTGAATCAACTCTCTAGTAAGGAAAGGAGACAGGAAAATGGCTTCAATCATTTCTAACTTGCATCCTTCCTACATTCTCTGGAAAGAAGCTGAATGCCATCCCACAATCCACTGCGGCACCAGTTGATCTCACTGTGACTCATTTAGAACATGACACTCACACACTCAAAGACAGTTCAGCTCAGTGTGTATCATTAACATTAACATATCATTAACATGTCATTAACATGTCATTAACACAAGACACCACCTGTGATCTCTGGGTCCTGTCGCTGAGTAAAACTCTCCTGACATTAACAAACCCGTTACCTTCTCCAGAGACGTGTGAAAATAAAAGCCTCAGGCGTGAGTCAGACCTTGAACATGACATTGATCTCTTGACCCAGAGGGTCAGCGTTGACCAGAACCAGCTTCAGAGGAACAGCGTTGGAGTTAAAGAACGAGCAGGCCTGAGATTTACACAAAGAACACATCAGTATGGTTTATTATTAGGATGGAATACATTTGAATTCTTTTACTTTAAATCCTGGTGCTTTTATAAAAACTTATTTATGACATTTCAGCTGACCCCAGGTACCTTGAGGTTGAGCTCCTTTGCCACTAAACTCGGGCTCAGAGGAATTCTGCAGCTGTTCCTCTCAAAGAAGTTCTGCACGTTCTCCAGACCCTCCTGCAGCGCCACCTACAGGCAGGTTCATAAGATAACAAGACTTTTCTCACTCATATAGTCCTTGCATATATTTAACACAGACAAACTACAGTTTGTGACAGAAATAAAACACCTCACACTATTATTGATGTAGGTCGTTGTCTTAAGACCGGTCTAAAGGACGTCAGGACCAACCAAGACCACATTTATATTTGTTTCTTGAATGAATGAAAACCTCAAGCATTTTATATTTAATAAAACATGTTCTAACTCTGACCTCCGTGAGTCTGGACCTGGTCTAAGACTGGACCTGGTCTAAGACCGGACTAACTCTGTCTCCTTCAAACACTGACCTCTGTGAGTCTGGACCTGGTCTAAGACTGGACCTGTTCTAAGACTGGACTAACTCTGTCTCCTTCAAACACTGACCTCTGTGAGTCTGGACCTGGTCTAAGTCTGGACTAACTCTGTCTCCTTCAAACACTGACCTCCGTGAGTCTGGACCTGGTCTAAGTCTGGACCTGGTCTAAGACCGGACTAACTCAGTCTCCTTCAAACACTGACCTCTGTGAGACTGGACCTGGTCTAAGCCGGACTAACTCTGTCTCCTTCAAACACTGACCTCCGTGAGTCTGGACCTGGTCTAAGTCTGGACCTGGTCTAAGTCTGGACTAACTCAGTCTCCTTCAAACACTGACCTCCGTGAGTCTGGACCTGGTCTAAGTCTGGACTAACTCAGTCTCCTTCAAACACTGACCTCTGTGAGACTGGACCTGGTCTAAGTCTGGACTAAGACTTTAAAAAAGGACCTGCAGGATGGCCTCGGTCCAGACCCAGTCTAGACCTGGTCCTGGTCCAGTTCGTCCTGCAGCGCGTCCTTCAGCAGCCTGAGGACAGACAGAGGTTTGATTTGTGTTCATCTCACAAAGAGACTGACGGAGCCAGTACGGACCAGAAGAGGTAGTGAGCGATGTTGATGTTTCCCAAAGCTCTGGACAAAAGGAACAGGACCAGAGCGTTCTTCAGGTGGCACTCGAACTTCAGCGCCTGCAAACACAGGAACACAGCATTTTAACTGGAGTTGAAACCTTTTATTACCGAGAATATTGTGACGAATAATGAGCACCTGAACGAGCTGCGGGAGGTAATCTGCCAGCTCATCGTCGCTGCTTTTCTCGATCCAGGACACGGCCACAGTCCTCACCTCTGCGTCTGCAAACCTTCAACACACACACACACACACACACACACACAGCATTCACAAGACTCCCCAGAATCAGAGGAGTGTTATTACAGCTCAAAACTACAAACGCAATCCTCATGTTCAGATGTGCATTTCCACGGCTGACAGCTCCTTTCAGGAGCGACAAAACATGACACAGGTGTTAATCCTCGTCCACACTTACACACTACTCCAGGACTAAATCCAGACCAAACTAGATCCAGGGCGTAACAAGGACTGGTTTACCGAGGACCGCATTAAGGTCTTTTACCTGTTGCCTTCTTCAAAACATTTCAGTTTCAGCCTTTTTCACTCGTTTCACAGATTATATTAAAAATGTATTTTAGAAAATGTAACCCTCAGAGCTCATGATTTACTAAATTAGCTTTATCCATTTTCATCTGTTTTTGTAAAGGGCTTTCTTCTGTAAGTCTTGTCCAGCAGCTCCAGGGATTGGGGTTGTTCCTGTAAGAGTATTACCTGGTGTCCAGCAGCTCCAGAGCGGTGACCGGGGGCAGCGGGGGCCAGTTGTGCAGCACACAGTGGATCAGAGGCAGACTGGCCCAGTCCCAGCAGGGGGCGCTGCTCAGGACTTTGGGCAGACTGAGGGGGTGGTGTTTGAGGCAGTGCAGGCGGTGGTCCCAGATCAGCTGCAGGTCCGCTCGCTTCAACCCGAAGTTGGACGCCCTGCTGCAGATCCGCTCCAGTTTCCGTCTCAGATCCGGGTCCAGCTCCTCCAGACTCTGCAGGTCTGGGTTCGGAGCGTCCTTGGGGTTGACGTAAAGGACATCTACAGACGACGAAGGGAAGTCCACCTGAGACAGAGCGAAGACAGGAATAACAGAAAGAACTTTTTACATTTTCTTTCTTCAGTGATTTAAATTTCAGATTTTTTGAATCATTTAGCTTCATCCGTTGTATTTTATTAAAAACCATATCTTTTTTTATTTTACTCAATAGAAACCAAATTGTTTTATTTTTGACCACTGTGTGTTTTAATTTCAAACTGATTTAATTCTTCTAAACTTCCAGGACTTGTGAAGAAGAAGTATAATCTGTTATTTTTCCAGGTCCACTGAGCGCTCTCACCTGGAGCACAATCCTCTCGTTAGGGACTCTTCTGTTGGAGCCTGGGCCTTGAGCTGACGTCCACAAACCCAACAGTCTGCTGCCGCTCACCAGGACTCTGAGACGAGACACAAGCGTCAGTCCACGGCCTTCAGTTTAATAAGTGTTGGCACAAAAGCACACACTGCACATTTGGGGCATTGATGCATTTTTATTAATAAAGCAGAAAAAGAAACATAAAAAACGTGTGGCTGTTGTTTCTCTCACCGCCTGAAGTCGAAGAGCGGGAGGGAGACTTTTCCAAGCAGCTCTGGAGGAGTCCTCTGTCGGTTGGAGTCCGGAGACCCACTGTTGTTCTGGTTTAAGACCCCGAACAGAGTCAGAGACAGAACGGCCTCCAGAGGGAGCACAGCCACCGCCATCGGGAAGTCTATCCTGGAACCAGAGAGAACACAGGCCACGGTGAGGACGAACTCCAGAGCACGAGTCAAAGCCAGAGAGCGCACTCACAGCTCGTCCCATTTGACGTGGTAGAAGAAGCTCCTGTAGGTGCCGACCCGTTGGGACTGAACGGGTTTGAAGAGTGTTTTTCCGTTGTGGGTCAGAGAGCACATCACAAAGTACTTCTCAAAACTGCAACAAAACAGGTTTATCAATCAGATAAACACATTTAAATCTATAAAAAAAGCCTGTTTGTAAAACACCGATGGAGAGAAATGTTCTATATTAATGTTGACTCAGTATTGAACAGTCTTACCTGCTGACCCAGGAGTGTGGAAGCCCGTGGAGAGTGGACAGAGTGAACTGGAGGTGCTCTGTGACCCCTGAGGCCTCTCTGTTGGGCCGGTCCTGGCTGAGCTCCCCCTGGTGGGCGTCTGGAGCGCTGCAGGAGGAAGAGGAGGGTCCGCAGAAGGAGCGCAGGTAGAGTTTGACCAGGTCATACACGGACTGGGTCAGCAGTGCCATGCTCTCCTCCACAGGGCTGCCCTGACCTGAGCACACACACATTTACATTTTAGAAAATACAAACTGAATATATCCATCCCAAAAATAACTCTTCCTCAATAGAACGTTTAGACAAGCTCGATATAACTTCGACCGTCAGCTTCACAAACACAAAGACACTCTCAATAATGTGGAGGGAACAGTAAAAGGCTTCTGCGTTAATAATAATTACTTCATTAATAAACGCTGTCTCCTGTAAAATCAAATAAAAAACTAGGATAAAACTATTTGATTTTATTTTTTTGGAGCTGACTGAAGAATTGTGTTTTGTCTTTTTCCAGCAGACATTAGAAACACAAAAACCAATAGATTTTTATTTTTGGTTCAAACACTGACCGTTTGTGGAGTGTGCAGAGGATCCCATCTGAAAGAAAAACAAGGAAATCACTTTTATACAATGAGAAGGGCCTCTGGAACAGTGTTTATGCTCCAGCCGCTCTCGGCCGGTCTGTGTTGATTCTCAGAGCTGCTGACCTTGGGCGACCTGGTGTGGGGTAGATTCGCCGAGTGCTGCAGTCTCTTCACGGCTTCAGTCACGGCATGAGTCTCCACTTCGTCCAGAGCACAGCAGAGGTTCTTCACCGTCTGCACCACGCGCCCCACCGTCTTGTACTGAGAGCTCTGAGGAACCGAAAAGAAAACACACCACTGTTTAATAATTCTGTTGAAAAGGAAGTTTGGACTTTGAGAATTGGTTCAAAGAGAATAACAGAGACGCTGAAAACCACTTTAACACAACGATCTGAAAAGGTTTTTAAATTCTAGATCCACAGACGGAGGCTCGATGAACACTGGGGTATTTTACAGATGCAGTTAAACACACCTGGTTCTGGAGACAGATGTTGACCTGGTTGTGGTATCCCTCCAGATAATCAGCCAAGCTCTGTCTGAGGAATAAAAACACACTATTCAAGCAGCCCAACAAACACCGTCTCTGCTCCTGTCTGCTTCTCCAAACCAGGGCTTTCCATCACTAACAACCTGACACACAGCTTAGAGGAGGAAAAGAAACCACTCAGTCTCAGTGTTTCTGATGCATGTGCAGCTAAACTCTCCAGAAAAACACAACAGAACATTCTGACAAACAATCCTATTCCTGTTCAACCGCGAAGCCCTGGTCGGCTCCGTCTCTTAAACGGACTCGGCTCTGACTGGACCGGATCAGGAGCTGGTACCTGGTGACGTTCTCCTTAAACGGCCGCTCCACCTGACTCAGGTGTTTCTCCAGGTCGATCCTCGTCGAGTCGTCCTCGGCCTGAGACAGAAAAACACATTATAATATCCTAACCCCTCGACACCAGGACGATGAGATGTAAGGAGCTCACGGTTCGAGCCAGCTCCCGTTTGACCGTCTGCACCGACAGCAGCTGCAGAGTGATGTCGTTCTCCCACTTCCTGCAGTTCTGGATGTACTCGTGACTGCCCAGGCTGTGCTTACTGCAGTTTAACACAAAACAAGGAGGTTAAAGCAGAACGCAGCTGAGAACATGACTTTTACCATCTTTCTCTCATTCGTTAAACCGACTTCAGCGTGAGCGTCTTTGTGTCCGTCGTTTGGATTAATGTGGATTATTATAAATGGAGATGGACAGAAGTGCCTTTTGTGGATCTCTAATAAAGTTTCTTCTGAAAAGGACGTTTCTGCCGTACTCCCAACTGGATTTGGAAAAAGTTTACTATATCAACTTGCTGTCGTCAAGTTCGTTGTGTGTGATTGGTTTATTCTGCACCTGTCACGGCATAATCCCGCCCCTGTGAAGGACGCATTACCAGATTATTCTCTGAATAGACAGACATACCCGGCTAATTTATAAGAGCTTCTTCTGAAAGAACCAGGAATGAACAGAGTCTGAGTGAGAACACTATCACTGTCCCTTTAAGAAACCAGTGTGTGTCTGAGGAAAAGATAGAGAGGGTTTAGAGCAGCCTTTTATAATGACATGAATTCATTTTAGTTTCTTTAAGTGTGGGCCTGAGCTATTGCAGTGTTTCCCACATTCACCAGAACACTTCTCTAAAACAGGACAGGGTTTAGAGAGAGTCCCTGTCCACAGACGTTGGGCCTGTATTCTCTGATGTATTTTGGATTTGAGCGTTTCTGTGAATAAAAAGAGTCTTACTTCTGCAGGACCTCCTCCTGTCCACAGACTTTGAGCAGGTAACTGGAGAAGTCAACCTGATCCAGATCATCGTGGACCCAGCACAGAGTCTGACTGATCAGCAGCTCCACGGGAGACGACACTGGAGACACAGGAAGGAGACGGGGTGTTTACTGAGACGAGACTGGAGACAGATTAATGTTCATTTACAGACACGGCGACCAAAGGAGAACTCGCAGCAACAGAAGAGGCTACGTTCACATGCGTCACATTTCTATTAACATTTTTTGGGGTGAGGTTATTCTTCTCAGGTTTATTTTTCGGTTTGTATTAGTTAAGTTTCCACTGTAAACATTATAATACCACTGCGTCCTGAATCTAAAGAGTGGCCCCGTGTCTGAGTTCAGCCGGAGACGGACGTGAGAGCACAGCTCCACCCTGAGCTCGTGCTGCAGCGGCACAGACACGGCTGGTTTAACAGGACTACAGCCCTAATGAAGGAGAATGTTCAGCTCCTGACCCCTGACCCTGCACTGACTTTCTGTTCCCCTTTTGTCTCTAAAAGGGTTTGGAAATATTTGACTGAAAATAAAGATAAAAGCAGATCAAACTGTAAGAGATAAAACATCTGTCGCTAACCCACAATTTGCACTGCCCCAGACCAAAACAAGTGTTTATTCAGAAGAAGGAAAACCGGTTCAGTTTGAGCCGACTTTGTTCAAAGAAACATCAGGGTTTTTCCTCGTTACTCTGGGCACGATGCTTTGTTTTTGAAGATCTTATGGCATTCAATGCTTAATCGTGTAAATAAACAAATATTAAAATTTAAAAAAAATTATTTGTATATTTTTGCATTACTTTGAAGCTCGTTTGTTTCCCGCTCTAATATTCAGCATCAGACAGGACTGGGCTTTAAGTATTGTTCTGGAAGTGTGCTTCAACAAATAAATAAAGTCTTACTTCTTCCAAATCAAGTGAATTTTCTTTCTATAGCACCTTCACCTTTAGTTTAAATATTATATATAATATATATATATATACACACACATATACATATATATATACACACACACACACACACACACACACTTCCATTCAAAATTAAACAATTATTTATTTTCTTGTTTTTAAAAGCTGTATTAAAATGTACAAAAAAGCCAAGTTTTGTCAGAGTTTTGTTGTTTTAGGCCTGCTGGTATTTTCTGTTGGTCCTACAGGACATTAGTCGGAGAATGAAGACAAACGCTGTGAATCTGCGTTAGGGCTGAACGATATGGACAAAATTTCATATCTCGATTTTCATGCCAGATATCTCGATATCGATACAAAACCATATGACGACGTGTTCTGTGAAAACCAAGCATTTCTCAGAAAAATAAAAGGATCATAATACAAAAAAAATGTGGAAAGTATAGTTTTATTTTTAAGAAAAAGTCATCAACATTAACATAAATTACTAAAAATTTTAAGCCTTTTGCACGTACGATCGCACAGGTGTAATCGGTCCAGACTGGTCCCCGGAGCGTACGATCGCACAGGGACTGGTCCCGGGCGTCGATCGCACAGGTGTAATCGGTCCAGACTGGTCCCAGAGGCGTATGATCGCACAGGTGTAATCGGTCCAGGCTGGTCCCCGGGGCGTAGGATCGCACAGGTGTAATCGGTCCAGACTGGTCCCGGAGCGCATTTATCGCACAGGTGTAATCGGTCCAGACTGGTCCCGAGGCGTACGATCGCACAGGTGTAATCGGTCCAGACTGGTCCCGGGCGTAGATCGCACAGGTGTGTCGGTCCAGGACTGGTCCCCGGGGCGTAGGATCGCACAGGTGTAATCGGTCCAGACTGGTCCCCGGAGCGTACGATCGCACAGGTGTAATCGGTCCAGACTGGTCCCAGAGGCGTACGATCGCACAGGTGTAATCGGTCCAGACTGGTCCCCGGAGCGTACGATCGCACAGGTGTAATCGGTCCAGACTGGTCCCCGGGGCGTAGGATCGCACAGGTGTAATCGGTCCAGACTGGTCCCCGGAGCGTAGGATCGCACAGGTGTAATCGGTCCAGACTGGTCCCGGGCGTGATCGCACAGGTGTAATCGGTCCAGGCTGGTCCCCGGGGCGTAGGATCGCACAGGTGTAATCGGTCCAGACTGGTCCCCGAGGCGTACGATCGCACAGGTGTAATCGGTCCAGACTGGTCCCCGGGGCGTAGGATCGCACAGGTGTAATCGGTCCAGGCTGGTCCCCGGGGCGTAGGATCGCACAGGTGTAATCGGTCCAGGCTGGTCCCCGGGGCGTAGGATCGCACAGGTGTAATCGGTCCAGGCTGGTCCCCGGGGCGTAGGATCGCACAGGTGTAATCGGTCCAGGCTGGTCCCCGGGGCGTAGGATCGCACAGGTGTAATGTCGGTCCAGGCTGGTCCCGGGCGTGGATCGCACAGGTGTCGGTCCAGACTGGTCCCGGAGCGTCACGATCGCACAGGTGTAATCGGTCCAGGCTGGTCCCGGGCGTCTGATCGCACAGGTGTCGGTCCAGACTGGTCCCAGGCGTCTGATCGCACAGGTGTGTCGGTCCAGACTGGTCCCGGGCGAGGATCGCACAGGTGTAATCGGTCCAGGCTGGTCCCGGGCGTCGATCACACAGGTGTGTCGGTCCAGACTGGTCCCCGGGCGTCTGATCACACAGGTAATCGGTCCAGGCTGGTCCCGGGCGTCACGATCACAGGTGTAATCGGTCCAGGCTGGTCCCGAGGCGTCTGATCGCACAGGTGTATCGGTCCAGGCTGGTCCCGGGCGTCTGATCGCACAGGTGTAATCGGTCCAGGCTGGTCCCGAGGCGTCTGATCGCACAGTGTAATCGGTCCAGACTGGTCCCGGGCGTCTGATCGCACAGGTGTAATCGGTCCAGACTGGTCCCGGGCGTCACGATCGCACAGGTGTAATCGGTCCAGGCTGGTCCCCGGGGCGTACGATCGCACAGGTGTAATCGGTCCAGGCTGGTCCCAGAGGCGTACGATCGCACAGGTGTAATCGGTCCAGACTGGTCCCCGGGGCGTACGATCGCACAGGTGTAATCGGTCCAGACTGGTCCCCGGGGCGTACGATCG
This sequence comes from Perccottus glenii, assembly GCA_024416835.2. NCBI lineage: Eukaryota > Metazoa > Chordata > Actinopteri > Gobiiformes > Odontobutidae > Perccottus > Perccottus glenii. Next base: position 680,776 of record CM044563.2, read on the forward strand.
CACAGGTGTAATCGGTCCAGGCTGGTCCCGAGGCGTCTGATCGCACGCACAGGTGTAATGTCGGTCCAGGCTGGTCCCGGGCGTCACGATCGCACAGGTGTAATCGGTCCAGGCTGGTCCCCGGGGCGTACGATCACACAGGTGTAATCGGTCCAGGTTGGTCCCAGAGGCGTACGATCGCACAGGTGTAATCGGTCCAGGCTGGTCCCAGAGGCGTACGATCGCACAGGTGTAATCGGTCCAGGCTGGTCCCCGGAGCGTACGATCGCACAGGTGTAATCGGTCCAGGCTGGTCCCCGGGGCGTACGATCACACAGGTGTAATCGGTCCAGACTGGTCCCCGGGGCGTACGATCAAGTGCATCACATGATCAACAGTGACAGGCGCGCTCAGAGCTGTCATATATCACAACTTTTCAGTGTTTTTTGAACCACATTCTGTTTATTTTAGGTTTCAAACATACAAATTCACATAATTACTAAAAAAACAATACATTTAGAGTTTGTAAAATACACACTGGTGTCTATGGAAGAGGTAATAATAATCCTTTCCATTATAATTCAACACGTTTTATTCATATCAGATACACATTGTGTAAGTAACTTCAATGTTTACTCTATTCTATTCCCAGTTCCCCAGCCACTTACTTTTAAGTATTATTCACGTGTTGTAAACACAGAGGTTGTAAATCCAACAGATCCGATTCTCTGAACTGCGTCTGCGGCACAAACTAACACGGCTAACGCGATCGTTATAAAAAGGTGTTTAAACAACAATATACTTCCACTTGCATGTATTTGACAATATCGGAATATCAGATATTTCATGCCATCAACACAACTTAAAATAAAAGGAAAAATGGGTAAGGGCCCCTGATCTAAGACGGGCCTGTTCCCCCAGAGGAGCTGTTTCTGAGGTGAACCGAACATACAATAAAAAAATACTTATCCTTACCTGTGTACACTGTGCTGGGTTTTAACAGACTAGTTTTTGGTGCACTTTTTCCTCACTTGTAAGTTTCTTTGGATAAAAGCGTCTGCTAAATGACTAAATGTAAATGTTTAATAATAATGATAATTTCTAATAATAATAATAATAAAGTTTTAGTAAAATAAAAGGTTAGTCAGATAATTAGAACAAAAGAGACAAAGGACAGACGAGAAGGACACTGAACAGAAGAGAGCAGAACAAAGGCCTGATCAGAGACGAGACATTATTGTCCTCTAAACAGAACCAGCTCTCAACCTGGATCTGAGTCAAACAGAGACAGAGCCATGAGACAGAAGCACAGGAAGTGAGCAGGGACCAGACAGGAAGTGGGCTCAGAGAAGAAAACAGGTCAGAGTGAGTTTAGCCCCGGTTTAGCACCAGTTTCGCCCCGGTTTCGCCCGGGTTTCGCCCGGGTTTAGACTTGGTTTCGACCCGGTTTCGCCCGGGTTTAGACTTGGTTTCGCCCCGGTTTAGCCCGGGTTTAGACTTGGTTTCGCCCCGGTTTAGCCCGGGTTTAGCCCGGGTTTAGACTTGGTTTAGACTTGGTTTAGACTTGGTTTCGACCCGGTTTCGCCCGGGTTTAGACTTGGTTTCGCCCCGGTTTAGCCCCGGTTTAGCCCGGGTTTAGCCCGGGTTTAGCCCTGGTTTTCCTGGTCCGTACCGTCGCAGGTGAAGGTGACGGGCTGCTGGGACTCGGAGATCTCGATGGAGACCTTGACGGAGCAGCTGGAGTCTGAGGGGTTTCTCTGAGGGATGACTGGACTCAGGATGAAGCCGGGGTTTGAGAACAAGTCGCTGTGAGGGAACTTCCTGCGAAGACTGAGGACAAAGACCGGAGACAGTAAGACATTTAAACTTTGATCATATTGAAAGAGAGTTGTTAAAGTTGTTCTTACTCAGAGATGTCGGAGCAGAAGGACAGCAGCTCCAGGTTCTGAGCGTCCGATTGGTCCAGAGCAGCGTTCTTCACCAGAGCCTTCACCTTCTCCTGGAATAACACACAGACAAATATTTAATAACTGAATATCAGTCTCACTCGGTCTGATACGACAGAAACAATCCAACAAACGTACAGACAAAATAATGGCAGAACAGAGAAAACACGCTTCATTAAGACCTGTTCATTCAGGAGGAAAACACTGACCAACAAACACCATGTTAGTTTAGAAACACCGGCCAGAGTTGACCAGAGCTTCATTAAAAACCAAGAAACAGATTTAACTAAAAACTGTTGCACTAATGAAGCCGAAAAGAAAAGCGTCACAGCGACCTCTGCTTTGGCTGAAGAAATTTAAACTTCTAAACTTCACCCGTGTCTTTGAGTTTATTCAAGCACTTCTACTTCATAAATCCACAAAGCTTCGTAAAAACGGCCAAAAGGATAAGAATGTGAATGATTAAAGTCTGTATAAATGCAGTGTACAGTCTTATTTCCGTTCTGTTGCCTGTTCCTGACCCTGTGCTCCGTCTGCTTTTTGTTGAATTCTCCATTCGTTTTCCTTTTTTTTCCTGAAAGCGTTTGAGGAATGCACTTCCCTCGACTCGTCCTGCCCTCTTCCTGTTCTGACCCGAAACAAAATGTTGAGTCAGGCTTCGCTCTGTGACGTCAGAGAAGAGCCGATGGTTTTCTGGAAACGCACACAGACACGGCTCGTTCCTGAAAAGACTCTGAGAACAAAGACGTGTGTGAAATGTTCTAAGAATTTACATATAGCCCTTTTCCTGGAGTCATTCTCTCAGCAGCTGTTTGTTTCAAGATTTATTGTATGATTTAGGTCATACATTAGACATTTAGACATAAACCCATTAAAAACATGATGCATTATTACTGGAAGAAGTCTCTGACCCCTCTGACCCCTAACACCAGGTCGTTCTGAGGCAAAGGGTCCAACACTAACGAGGTGTCCCTAATAAAGGGTCCAGGGAGTAACAGATTTTATTTAGAGGAAAAGGTCAGGACTTCTTATTAATGAATGTCTTTTTAAACATCTCGAGTAAGAACACGAATAAGTCGGTGCATTCTGTGAAATGAAGCTGAATTAAAGGCTCACTCAGACTCAGACTGGGTTTAACCGAGTCTACGGCTCAGAACAGCCCTCTTTCATGTTTAATTTGACATAAAAGCACAATGCTCCTCTGACCAGAATGTTTTGGTGAAGTCTCCAACTTTTACTCATTCCCCTGCAGAGGTTTGGTTAAACCAGAGATATTTACAGGGTTTGGTTTAAAAACAAGGGTCTGAAGAAAATCCATGTGGGTCAACTGTCAAATGAGTTCATATTTAAGGAACTATGACACTTCTGCTTTCAACTCGGAAAAGCCCGGAGCAAAACCCACACTTTCTGCAGCGACTGCTCCGTTTTGTTACAGACGCTCCGTAAATGAGAGAATAAAAGGAAAAGTTCTGTAAGGCAAGACTGTGAATGCAAGAGTTTCAGTTCAGTTTCATTTCAAAAACAATATTTACATTAAAAAGCAGTTCTAATATTCAGTCAGTTCATTCTGGAGTTGGTCGGCCGGGTTCTGTGTGGGCAGAGACGGCAGCAGCTGACCCAGACCAGGGTTTCTGCAGGTATCTTCAAATTAAATTTAATGCCATTTTTAACATTTTTAATGCCATACACGACCCATGACTAACCACGGATATTTTATATACGGATATAATCGTTTTATTTTAAATAGACATGTCGCAAATTATTAATTGCAACCATCCAGTTTGATGATGATGAAATCATGAAATCATATAACTCAGAACTGAATTAGAAATGGCTCAGGAGGCAGCTTAATCAATTTATTTGGAGACATTTCAAAATTAGCAAAAAGAGAATTATTGTATTTATAATTTTATCATTACAAAAACAGCTCTTCAATAAGCTCAACTTTTTAAATGCTGGAACTTAATGTATTCAAAGTAAATACATGTAAGCAAGAGCTAAAGAAATTGCATTTACTTTTAATTGTCATTTACTGAAGTATGGGGCAAGTCCAAATTTAAAAATGTAGCTGGTTTTGTAGCTGAAACAACTCAGAAACACCTTCATTGGACGCGTAAGAGTGGTGATGGACACCTGTGTACAGACACCAGAGCACCTCCGCCTGCAAAGTCGCATTCGAGCCAAACGTTGATCGAATGTCGCTCGATTTTGCTGTGGTAATGTTAGCTGCTCCACAAACGGTGGTGACAGCATCATTTGCCGTCGTAACGTTATTACTTGTAGATTTGTCGGTCACGGCAAAGTAACTAGACATAGTAGTTTGCTGTTTTGCTCTTACTGCGGATTTGTGGCCGTCACACTGCATATGTGATTTTACGGCGCCAATTCCCATTGTCCCCAACTTAAATGCTTTTCTGCAAACACCGCAAAATCCTTCATCATTTTTACCACTAACAGGCTGCAACTATGTCTTAAAGTTTTCGTTTTCCAGCCACTTCAGTTGGAATTTGCACTTTCCCATTATCCTCAGACCTCGTCCACCGCTGTACAAAATGCCCGCCGCCCGCGTCACCTCCGTATCACGGCACTTTTGCTCCGGCCGAAACCAATTACCAAACTGGTTCCGTGTGTTTATCACACTAACGTACATTTTGCGAAAGCAAATAAAATGATTAATTATGAAGGCTATATTCAAAGAAATTGATATAAAATTCTCTTCAAAACTTGTTTCAGATTGTTGAGTCTGAGACTCAACAATCTGAAACAAGAGCACGAACGCCGCGGAAATGAAGCATCACAGCAGCTCTCGGTTCGAGTCTGACAAACCCACCAAGTCTGAGGTAACCAGTCCCAACACAAGCCACACAACGAGACAGGACATTTATTTAGTCCAGCCCGATATTAAACCGTCTCCTCTGAGGCTTTACAGACAGCACCACACAGGCCCGTCCTTGGAGCCTCAGGAAACACTCCTGTCCCGGGACGAACACATGGAAACAAGTGTATGAACAATAGCGGCCAGCGTTTGAGGCGGATGATGTGTGTGGCTCTTTCTCAGAAGCAGGAGGAAGAGAAAGGAACAGAGCTTAGAATAGGTTTCTGAAAACAAAACGTGATGTGTGATAAATATGAGAATAGCAATGATAGAAAGGACCAAAATAACAATAAAAAGTAACTTATTAGCAATAAAAAAATAAATAAAATAAAATTAAAATATCCCAAAACACAAAGAAAATAAATAAAGACCGAGTTCAAACATGGATCCTTTAGAATAAAGCTTTTATAAAGCTCAGACTGTTTAAACCTCACAGAGAGATAAAGTCTCAAGGACACTTCTACAGGAAACAAACGAGTCACTGAGAAAATAGAGCCTTAAGGCACAGATTTACAGCTTATTAACTCTTTTACAGATAACTGAAGATAAGTCTAACATTCAGACTCAACAAGGACACAATCATCTTTAGGTCGAACAACAACTTGTTCTAAAGATTGGTTCATGAAGAAATAATCAGAAAACTACATAAATTAAGCCACTTCATTTCAGTTTTAAGTCAGAAAAATCATTTAAATCCACATTCTGTCGACACAAAACTGCTTTTAAACTAAAACTAAAACCACAGAGACATTTATTCCAACAAAGCCTCTGAAAAACCATTTGTTTTGCAGCTTTACAATAATTGTCGGACAAAACACAGACAATAAAAGCTAAAGGTCTCGATTCAGTCAGAGTCCTTCAGATCATGAGACGCAGGTCTCCGGCCCAAGGACACGCTTTTACAGAAATATCCTGATCGAGTCGTACAAACCTCAGAGTCATGTTTAGAAGCCAATACATCCATTAATAACATCTGAGTCATGGATCAGAGCAGCACAGGTGTGAACAGGTAAAAGCACAGGTCCAGGTGTGAACAGGTAAAAGCACAGGTCCAGGTGGGACTCTGAGGCTGTTATTTCTAATCTAAAGAACGATAATGAGGAAACTGTGATAAAGTAATATTTAAATCCACTCCAACTGGATTATCTACAAGTACAAGGCTCTGGTCAAACTGCGGTCACCATCTGTTTTTTCAGGACTAAACCAGGTCTAAACCAGGACTAAACCAGGTCTAAACCAGGACTAAACCAGGACTAAACCAGGACTAAACCAGGTCTAAACCAGGACTAAACCAGGACTAAACCAGGACTAAACCAGGACTAAACCAGGACTAAACCAGGACTAAACCAGGACTAAACCAGGTCTAAACCAGGACTAAACCAGGACTAAACCAGGTCTAAACCAGGACTAAACCAGGACTAAACCAGGTCTAAACCAGGACTAAACCAGGACTAAACCAGGACTAAACCGTGTCTAAACCAGGACTAAACCAGGACTAAACCAGGTCTAAACCAGGTCTAAACCAGGACTAAACCAGGACTAAACCGTGTCTAAACCGTGTCTAAACCAGGACTAAACCAGGACTAAACCGTGTCTAAACCAGGACTAAACCAGGACTAAACCAGGACTAAACCAGGTCTAAACCAGGACTAAACCAGGTCTAAACCAGGACTAAACCAGGACTAAACCAGGACTAAACCGTGTCTAAACCAGGACTAAACCGTGTCTAAACCAGGACTAAACCAGGACTAAACCAGGTCTAAACCAGGACTAAACCAGGACTAAACCAGGACTAAACCGTGTCTAAACCAGGACTAAACCAGGACTAAACCGTGTCTAAACCGTGTCTAAACCAGGACTAAACCAGGACTAAACCGTGTCTAAACCAGGACTAAACCAGGACTAAACCAGGACTAAACCAGGTCTAAACCAGGACTAAACCAGGACTAAACCGTGTCTAAACCAGGACTAAACCAGGACTAAACCGTGTCTAAACCGTGTCTAAACCAGGACTAAACCAGGACTAAACCGTGTCTAAACCAGGACTAAACCAGGACTAAACCAGGACTAAACCGTGTCTAAACCAGGACTAAACCGTGTCTAAACCAGGACTAAACCAGGACTAAACCGTGTCTAAACCAGGACTAAACCGTGTCTAAACCAGGACTAAACCGTGTCTAAACCAGGTCTAAACCAGGACTAAACCAGGACTAAACCAGGTCTAAACCAGGACTAAACCAGGACTAAACCGTGTCTAAACCAGGACTAAACCAGGACTAAACCAGGACTAAACCAGGACTAAACCGTGTCTAAACCGTGTCTAAACCAGGACTAAACCAGGACTAAACCGTGTCTAAACCAGGACTAAACCGTGTCTAAACCAGGACTAAACCAGGACTAAACCAGGACTAAACCGTGTCTAAACCAGGACTAAACCGTGTCTAAACCAGGACTAAACCAGGACTAAACCGTGTCTAAACCAGGACTAAACCGTGTCTAAACCGTGTCTAAACCAGGTCTAAACCAGGACTAAACCAGGACTAAACCAGGACTAAACCAGGACTAAACCAGGTCTAAACCAGGTCTAAATCAGGTCTAAACCAGGTCTAAACCAGGACTAAACCAGGACTAAACCAGGTCTAAACCAGGAGTAAACCAGGACTAAACCAGGTCTAAACCAGGTCTAAACCAGGAGTAAACCAGGACTAAACCAGGTCTAAACCAGGTCTAAACCAGGACTAAACCAGGACTAAACCAGGTCTAAACCAGGTCTAAACCAGGTCTAAACCAGGACTAAACCAGGAGTAAACCAGGACTAAACCAGGTCTAAACCAGGACTAAACCAGGTCTAAACCAGGTCTAAACCAGGTCTAAACCAAGACTAAACCAGGACTAAACCAGGTCTAAACCAGGTCTAAACCAGGTCTAAACCAGGACTAAACCAGGACTAAACCAGGTCTAAACCAGGACTAAACCAGGAGTAAACCAGGACTAAACCAGGTCTAAACCAGGTCTAAACCAGGTCTAAACCAGGACTAAACCAGGTCTAAACCAGGTCTAAACCAGGTCTAAACCAGGTCTAAACCAAGACTAAACCAGGACTAAACCAGGTCTAAACCAGGTCTAAACCAGGTCTAAACCAGGTCTAAACCAGGACTAAACCAGGTCTAAACCAGGTCTAAACCAGGTCTAAACCAGGTCTAAACCAGGTCTAAACCAGGACTAAACCGTGTCTAAACCGTGTCTAAACCAGGACTAAACCAGGACTAAACCGTGTCTAAACCAGGACTAAACCAGGACTAAACCAGGTCTAAACCAGGTCTAAACCAGGACTAAACCAGGACTAAACCAGGTCTAAACCAGGTCTAAACCAGGACTAAACCAGGACTAAACCGTGTCTAAACCAGGACTAAACCAGGTCTAAACCAGGACTAAACCAGGTCTAAACCAGGACTAAACCAGGTCTAAACCAGGACTAAACCAGGACTAAACCAGGACTAAACCAGGACTAAACCGTGTCTAAACCAGGACTAAACCGTGTCTAAACCAGGACTAAACCAGGACTAAACCAGGTCTAAACCAGGACTAAACCAGGACTAAACCAGGACTAAACCAGGTCTAAACCAGGACTAAACCAGGACTAAACCGTGTCTAAACCGTGTCTAAACCAGGACTAAACCAGGACTAAACCGTGTCTAAACCAGGACTAAACCAGGACTAAACCAGGACTAAACCAGGACTAAACCAGGACTAAACCAGGACTAAACCGTGTCTAAACCAGGACTAAACCAGGACTAAACCGTGTCTAAACCGTGTCTAAACCAGGACTAAACCAGGACTAAACCGTGTCTAAACCAGGACTAAACCAGGACTAAACCAGGACTAAACCGTGTCTAAACCAGGACTAAACCGTGTCTAAACCAGGACTAAACCAGGACTAAACCGTGTCTAAACCAGGACTAAACCGTGTCTAAACCAGGACTAAACCGTGTCTAAACCAGGTCTAAACCAGGACTAAACCAGGACTAAACCAGGTCTAAACCAGGTCTAAACCAGGACTAAACCAGGACTAAACCGTGTCTAAACCAGGACTAAACCAGGACTAAACCAGGACTAAACCAGGACTAAACCGTGTCTAAACCGTGTCTAAACCAGGACTAAACCGTGTCTAAACCAGGACTAAACCGTGTCTAAACCAGGACTAAACCAGGACTAAACCAGGACTAAACCGTGTCTAAACCAGGACTAAACCGTGTCTAAACCAGGACTAAACCAGGACTAAACCGTGTCTAAACCAGGACTAAACCGTGTCTAAACCGTGTCTAAACCAGGACTAAACCAGGACTAAACCAGGACTAAACCAGGACTAAACCAGGTCTAAACCAGGTCTAAATCAGGTCTAAACCAGGACTAAACCAGGACTAAACCAGGTCTAAACCAGGAGTAAACCAGGACTAAACCAGGTCTAAACCAGGTCTAAACCAGGACTAAACCAGGTCTAAACCAGGTCTAAACCAGGAGTAAACCAGGTCTAAACCAGGTCTAAACCAGGACTAAACCAGGTCTAAACCAGGTCTAAACCAGGTCTAAACCAGGACTAAACCAGGAGTAAACCAGGAGTAAACCAGGACTAAACCAGGTCTAAACCAGGTCTAAACCAGGTCTAAACCAGGTCTAAACCAGGTCTAAACCAGGTCTAAACCAGGTCTAAACCAAGACTAAACCAGGACTAAACCAGGTCTAAACCAGGTCTAAACCAGGTCTAAACCAGGACTAAACCAGGACTAAACCAGGTCTAAACCAGGAGTAAACCAGGAGTAAACCAGGACTAAACCAGGTCTAAACCAGGTCTAAACCAGGTCTAAACCAGGACTAAACCAGGTCTAAACCAGGTCTAAACCAGGTCTAAACCAGGTCTAAACCAAGACTAAACCAGGACTAAACCAGGTCTAAACCAGGTCTAAACCAGGTCTAAACCAGGTCTAAACCAGGACTAAACCAGGTCTAAACCAGGTCTAAACCAGGTCTAAACCAGGTCTAAACCAGGACTAAACCCCAGTTCTCAGTGAGATCTATTATTTATCTGAGGATTGTGTAGAGCTCTGATGTTGTGTCTGAGACAAACAAGAGGAAACAGTTTTCTCCACAAACTCCTAGTCAGAGTGAAGACAACAGTGCCCTGGCCTAACTCTGGCCTAACCCTGGCCTAACTCTGGCCTAACTCTGGCCTAACCCTGGCATAACCCTGGCCTAACTCTGGCCTAACTCTGGCCTAACCCTGGCCTAACTCTGGCCTAACTCTGGCCTAACTCTGGCCTAACCCTGGCCTAACCCTGGCCTAACTCTGGCCTAACTCTGGCCTAACTCTGGCCTAACCCTGGCCTAACTCTTTTTACTTCCTGTTTTTAACACCATTAAACAAACATTAACACTAACATAAAGCTACTATCTGTAACTGAGCCGGTGTATAACCTCCACTGATCAAGCACTCAAACTCCTCTTTGGGTCGTTTCCAAATGAAAATAAACACTTTTCTCTCAGGACCCGTATTATCTCGGGTTTCTTCTGTGGAGGAATGTGACAGAGTCCTGTCTGAACCCTGTTCTGTTCCTGTTGGTGTTTACCCTGCAGCTCTCAGTGGGATCCACGTCCAGCTCAGAATCTCCAACTGTTTCTGTTTGAGTGTGAGCCCAGAGACAGATGGACGACACACAAAACACCAACAAACACCAATAAACACCAACAAACACCAACAAACACCAGAGAAAGAGCGGCCAAAACACCGACTGAACACAGACTCAATCAGATCTACTGTAACGGAACCAAATAAAGACAAAGAAAATATGCAAGTGACGAGCAGGTTACTGAGGTTTAATAGACCATTACTTGATCAATAACCTCTCAACATCGCATTGTGATCAGTCTGGCCTTGTGCAGACAACAGTGAAGAGGGGCCGCCTTTAGAAAAGGTTGCATAGGATCTCTACTAAACTAGTGCATACGCCTGGTGGACAAAAATGGTAGACCCCAAAAAATGATGAGTGGGTTTTACCAAAAACCCAGAAGTGAGCACAAGCTGCGTTACCACCTGTGGCTGTGATTTACAGAGAAGGCTGCTCTCAGAGGAAAATGACTGCAGTGAAACTGGAACTCCTCTGATAATTTAAACATATTAAAACTACTTTGACAATTTAAAATGAAACAAATAGGCCTATTGCCAGTCTGCTGTGAACAAAGCTGATTTCATTACAGCTTTTGTTCAACATTCTGGTCTCTCATTCTGGTCTCTCAGTTGTAGCACTTACAGAAACATGGATCAAACCAGAGGACTCTGCCACTCCCGCCGCCCTCTCCCATAATCACACTTTCTCCCACAGTCCTCGCCTCACTGGAAGGGGCGGAGGGACCGGACTACTTATTCCTACTGACTGGAAGTTCAAACAGCTATCACCCTTGTGTGACAACAGCTCCTTCGAGTTCCATGCTGTTACCATCACCCACCCTGTTAAAAGTCATTTTGTAGTTATCTATCGGCCCCCAGGTCAGCTTGGACATTTCTTGGAGGAGTTGGATGCGCTTCTTTCATCCTTCCCTGACGATGGTACCCCTCTGGTGGTATTAGGAGACTTCAACATCCACCTTGAAAAGCCACAGGCTGCTAACTTCATTAACCTAACTGCATCATTTGACCTCAAGCAGGTTTCCACATCGGCAACCCACAAGTCTGGTAACCAACTAGATCTTATCTACATAAGATACTGCTCCACCCTCCACACTCAGGTCACGCCACTGCACACTTCCGATCATTTCTTCATTACTCTCGACCTTGACCTAAATTCCCCAGACACTGCAATTGTTTTACCGCTGGTCACTTTCCGACGCAAACTGCGTACACTCAGTCCCTCCCGTTTTCCTCTGCTGTCTCTTCTGCGCCCTCCTCTGAGGAGCTCTCTCTTTAAACACTAACACTGCCACCGACACTCTGTGCTCCACGCTTACATCCTGCTTGGACAACTTATGCCCCCTTACATCTAGACCAGCCCGTACATCCTCGTCTGCCCCCTGGTTATCCGATGTTCTCGCGAGCACCGCGCCAGCCTCCGGTCAGCTGAGAGAAAATGGCGCAAGTCTAAAGATCCTGCTAACCTCTCTATCTACCAGTCTCTCCTCTCTACTTTCTCCGCTGATGTCACCTCTGCAAAACTGTCTACTACCATTCTAGGTTAATCAACTCACCTGACTCGCGCACTCTCTTTAGAACCTTTTCCGCCTCCTTTGTCCGCCTGCTCCCCACCTTCATCGGATCTAACAGCTGATGATTTCGCGTCTTTCTTTATAAAGAAAACGACCGCCATCAGCAGTCAGTTCTCTGCGCCACCACCTGTCGAGCTCATTCAGACCCTGATATGTGTTTGCTCACTTCCTTCTCTCCTCTAACTGAAGCAGATCGTTTCCAAGGTCATTAGTTCTAACCACCCTACTACCTGCCCGCTGGATCCCATCCCCACATCTCCTCCAGGCCATCTCTCCATCTGTCGTGCCTGCTCTCACCCACATCATCAACTCATCTCTTTCCACTGGGTCCTTCCCACAGCTTTCAAAGAGGCCCGCATCACACCACTACTGAAGAAACCCACTCTTAACCCTACTCTGCTTGAAAACTACAGACCGGTTTCCCTCCTTCCCTTCATTGCCAAAGCTCTGGAGCGGGTTGTGTTTACTCAGCTCTCATCCTTTCTCACACGGAACAACCTCCTGGACCAGAACCAGTCTGGGTTCAAGAGCGGTCATTCCACCGAAACTGCCCTGCTCTCAGTCATCGAAGCTCTGAGACTGGCAAAGGCAACATCCAAGTCATCTGTACTCATCTTACTGGATCTGTCTGCTGCTACACTGTTAATCATCACATCCTCCTGTCCTCTCTCAGGGCGATGGGTGTCTCTGGAATGGCGTTGCAATGGTTCAAGTCTTACCTCTCGGATAGGTCATTCAGAGTATCCTGGAGAAATGAGGTCTCTGAGTCCCAACATCTCAATACAGGGTGCCACAGGGCTCAGTGCTCGGACCGCTACTCTTTCCATATACATGACATCCCTTGGCTCTGTCATCCAGAAGCATGGCTTTTCCTATCACTGCTATGCAGATGACACTCAACTCCACCTGTCATTTCATCCTGGCGATCCGGACGGTCTCTGCTCGCGTCTCGGCATGTCTGAGCGACATCTCACTTTGGATGAAGGAGCATCACCTGCAGCTGAACCTTGCAAAAACAGAACTGCTTGTGATTCCGGCCCATCCAAAGACCCACCACAACCTCTCCATTCAACTAGGCCCATCAACCATTACACCGTCCAGCACTGCCAGAAATCTGGGAGTGGTAATTGATGATCAGCTAGACTTCACAAGTCATGTCACCAGCACCACCGGTCCTGTAGATTCATCCTCTACAACATTAGAAAAATTAGACCTTTCCTATCAGAGCACTCCACGCAAATTCTAGTCCAGGCTCTTGTCTTGTCCAAACTGGACTATTGCAATGCCCTACTGGCTGGACTCCCGCCTGCACTACCAAACCTCTGCAGCTGATCCAGAATGCAGCAGCAAGAGTGGTCTTTAATGAACCAAAGAGAGCGCACGTATCTCCTCTATTCATTAGGTTACACTGGCTCCCGGTTGACGCCCGCATCAAGTTCAAAGCTATGCTCTTGGCCTACAAAACCACCTCTGGTTCTGCACCCCATACCTCCACTCACTAATACAGACCTACGTTCCTACCAGATCCCTGCGCTCTGCAAATGAACAACGTCTGGTGGTACCGTCCCAAAAAGGTACAAAATCACTCTCACGTACCTTCTCTGGATCTGTTCCACATTGGTGGAATGATCTACCCGCTGCTACAAGATCAGCAGACTCTGTAGCCATCTTTAAAAAACACCTGAAAGCACATCTCTTCCGTCAACACCTGACTGACAAACACTGAGCCCTACTTCCTTTCTATCGATTCCTTTCAAAAAAAAAAAAAAAAAAAAAAAAAAAAAAAAAAAAATTCTCTTATCCTTAGCATCGTATACTGCGCTGGGTTTAAACTGACTAGTTTTTGTGCACTTATGCTTTTTGTACCTTGTGTTGTTAAAGTTGCTTCCATTGTTATCCTCACTTGTAAGTCGCTTTGGATAAAAGCGTCTGCTAAATGACTAAATGTAAATGTAAATGTAAATGTATACATAAGATCTCACTGATAGTGTTTCCAACCGTGACATGTCAAGAGCATCAGAGAGCTGTTGTACAGACTGTGTGCAGTAGGGATGTAACGATATCAAAATCTCACGGTACGATACAATTTCGATATTAACCTCACGGTACGATATTTATTGCGATATTGTGGAAAAGCTCACGGTATTGTTAAATAGCTCACCATAGTGTTTGTGATGATAATAGCAAAAAAATACTGACATTTATTCTGCTTTTGCCAGTCAACAGGCAATTTATTGTTGTATTCATGGATCCATGACAACATAAAACGCTAATCACAGTGCTTTTAAAGTGCAAGTTCTAGTCAGGAACATCAATATTCTGTATAGTAATATTTGGTTGCATAACTAATTCTTCTGTGCAATGTTCAAGTTTAGAAGCAACTAGAACAATTGTAAACAATAGGAATTCCTTTAAGTGCAAACAAAGATTAAGTTAAGTTAGGTTTAAATGTGCAAGGCAAATAAAAGCAGCCTTTTAAAACTAGTATTCAGGAACATAACTTAACTTCGGCTCAAGCTTGGCCACTAACCTTTTAAATCCTTTGCCATCTACTGCAGAAAAGGGACGTAAATCACGCGATGTACCTTGTGATTTCTTGAGCCCTTGCGCTGTTGTGTGGCATAGTTGTTGAAAAGGCCTCCTTCAGGGTTTTTTGACCGGACAGGACTCGTTTTGTGGGAGAATCTGCAAACTTTTCGGGATGATTGGTCGTCAGATGACTTCGCATGTTGCTTGTGTTTCCTGTGTTGTATCGCAGTTTACTGTGGCAGTGCTTGCACATAGTTCATTGTCTGTCCACCACCTTCTCTCCTTTTGCGTTTTTTGACACAGTGAAACCAAAATGTTTCCAGACATCTGATTTAAAAGCTGCAGGGGCTGGCTCAATCTCAACTTCGATTTTTTTGTTTTCATCCTTACAAGTATCGCTGTCGGCCATGCTGGCTTGCTGTGAGCTTGTGTAGACAGCGTGCAGCGTGCAATCCTATTGGCTTAACAACGGTTGTTGTAACGACGCGCGCGATCATGGTCTATGTAGTTAACAATGATTTGTTCCGCGGGACTGTGTTTATTCCTCTTGCTTTTGGGACACCTGTCCTTTTAATATTGTAACCCAACCACGACGATATCGAGACACGTTTACCACCGCGATAGCGCGATATCGTCAATATCGTTACATCCCTAGTGTGCAGTAGAACAGCTGGAGCAGCAGGGGCTGGTGGGCGGGGTTGGGGTGTGAGAGTGTCAGAGGAGAGTCGTAGTGAGCCACAGTTTGACAAAGCTGAATAGAGAACGTTCATCAGGATCAGTCCTGCTTCACTTTACAGCGCGCTCCAGGACCAGCCCATCTTTAGCCTGGAAGCACGTTTTTGGTGCGTAAGCAAGATTTAAAAATGAGGCCCCCGATATTTACACACTTTAGGATATTTAACTCTCTCTGGACCAACTCAAGACATAAAAATCACAGAATACGAGCGTCGTCACAAAACAAGTCTCAAATAAACTGTGCAGCATCAGGAGAATGGAATTATGAAATGTTCCTTGTTGAATAATTAAAGTCGCCCTCAGCTCTGTCCCATTTGAACAATATTAATATTTAACACTAGATCAAAGCAGGACCGAACCACAGACAACATTCACTGAACAAGACAGGCCTGCTCCAGGGCTTCAGCTGGTTTCAGTTTTCAGAACAGAAGTTAAAATGACCAGAAACAGAAATGTCAGTGTGAAATCAGTCTTTGTGCCTAAGATATTAAACTCCTCGAGCCCCTCGTGTGTAGTTCCCTCGCTCACAGAAGAGCCTATAACTCATGCACTCCTCTTTCAGACCCGTCACCACGGTTATGGTTAAACTGGTGGAGCACATACCACATACTCAGGGGACCCAGGTTTGATTCCTGCTCGGGTCATTTGTCACTCCTCTCCCTCTCTCTCTTCTGTCAAATAAAGGCAAAAGGCCAAAAAGATGTCAACGCATCAGTTTGTTGTGGATGAGTCAGTGCTTTTGCCCAGATTGTCCTCCCCCAGAACTACTGTTCTCACCTGAAGTCCTTAAACTGTGAAAGTCATCAGGACTACAGCTTTAAGGCACACAACAAAGACTCATCTTGATCTTATCTGTTTAAAGGATGAATAAACTGGCTCCGTACCTGGTGGTTCTTATGCGGAGACGTCCCGCGACTGTTCAGAGAGTGGCTCCTGGTGACAGCTGCTCCGGCCGACACTCGTCTGGGCTGCGTCCGAACTCCCGCCTTCTCCTCCGAGCTCCCTCCAGCTGTATCACTACAGCTCCCAGAATCCCCTTTGGTCTTCAGCACCGCGTCCCAGGGATCTCCTTCAGAAAACCCCATCTCCTCCGTCGATAATCCCACCTCGTCCGCTTCACTTTTCCGTTTTGTGAGCGGGTCCAGATCCAGCCAGTCGAACCGTCCCATTCCCAAAGACTCGACCGGATTTACGTTTGTTGGATTTGGCGCCAAAGACGTTGCCGGTACCTGCGTCAAATCCGTTTCTGCGTTTGTTGTTCTCCCATTTTTTAAATACTCCGAGGTGCTGGCGATTTTGTCGAAGAGTTTGACCATCTCCGGATCGACTTTGGGCTGAGGTGGGAAAACCATGGCTGCCGGAGGCGTGAAGGGCAGAAACGACGGCGGCATGAACGGAGAGATGGCGGAGGTGAAGCCGTTCTGAAAGGTTCCTGCTTTGGGGAACGGAGCGGTAGGAAAGAGCGGAGACGGAGTGTTTGATCGGGGAGGATTGGGAAGCACCGAAGGCCACTGGTTGGTCGAAAAAGCGGAGCTGCTGCAGGGAATTCCGCCCGGATACGACGCGCTGAGGTTAAACCCGAGCAGAGAGGGCTTCGTCGGACGATTCGCCGCAAAGTTTTTATCCAACAGCAGCTTCTCCAACTCCTCATTGGTCAGTTTCTCCACATCGATGTCTTTAAACTTGTCTTGTTCGGGAGGTTTTTTTGTCTCGGGGAAAACAATCAGGTCCTTTTCGGGTCGGTTCAGAGGCGTACTTTGGGGAACGGTGATGGATCGAGTGGGTCTGGGGCCGGTTTGTGAAGAAGAGGAGGAGGAAGAAGAGGAGGAAGGGTGAGTGTGGCGTTTATCTCGCTGCAGTTTGGCCAGAGCCTCCTCTTCCATCCGCAGAGCCTCCTCTTTGCCCACAGCGGCCAGGTTAATACCATTTCCGCTGGAGATCTGGGCCATGACGTCAGCTCCGAGCGGCCATCCGTCTGAGGCGGGACGATTCCACGGGTTACACACCTGGAAACAGAAAAAAAGATTTAGACAATTTGTTAAAAAGGATAGAACCTAAACCAAAGAAAGCGTGCATCTGTAGTTTACGGTTATAGCAATAGTTCCTTCAACACAGTTTAAAAAACCATAGCTTTAACCAAGACTAAACTGGTTCTAAAACAAGGCCTCCTCCTGGACTTAAGAAAACTAAACGGTTAAACCAGGACTAAGCCAAGACCAAACACTTTGACAGAGACAGTCCCGTTTATCCCTGAACTATACGCGAGCCTGATCCAGTTGTTGCTAATCACTAATTGATGAGTTTATTGATTAACATGGTTTTCACGCCGACGGGTTTGTAATGAGTTTAAATGAGGCCACTGTCCGAGTGGCTCTGTCACAGCGGCACATCCTCTGACACAATACTGAAACTAAAACGTGTCCTGAAGTCATTTCATTCCCTCAGTTCAGCCATCCACAAAGAAGCGCCAGGGTTTTCAGGGTTAAACAATCTTTAATGTTTTCATCATTGTTTTGTTCTTGTGTCGTACCAGGTCTCTGTAAAACCCCAGAAAACCCTGTTCAAGCCCAGACACAGACCAAAGTCCAGACAGGAACCACAGATTTAAAAAAAGGACAATAAGTAACAAGTCATGTTTATGGATAAAAAAAAACGCTGAGTCGAGCTTTTGCTTTTACTGAACTGTTAAAGAAAAGGAAATGAGGAAATCCATTTAAGCTTTCACAAACAAAACAGCACTACTACTCACTACAGCAACATCTCAGGCTTTAGTTTAGTCCTGGATTGAATTCTGTAAATGATGGGGGCTGTATTTTAATATAGAATTTGTGAAGGTGAAAGGATTATCTGGAGGCATTGTCTTATTAAAGCTTGATGCAACAAGCAAACTGCACGTGCTAAAAATACTTGTTTAAAATGATAATAAACAACATAAAGTGATTATTTTAAACTAGACACTTTCAAAAATACCGTTAATGACACTTTTTCTAACAACGTTCAACAAACGCTAAATTACGGTTTAAACTTTTTTTTTTTAAACACACTGTCTTTGAAAAACCTTTCAAAAATTAAATTCAACCTTAAAGAATAAGTTCAAGAGCTAAAAACTCCACTTTACAATATAAAACGTTTAGTTTCATTTATTGAGTACTTCTCCGTTTGTTAGGGATCTTGTATCTTTACTACTTTACGGTATATTTCTAAATAGTTAACAGATTAAACTACACCAACCCTGTGCCGAATTAAAGGGAAGAATATCTAGATTAAATTTCCATTATTAAAAAGAATACTTAAAAATCGTTACTTTTATAAATCTTTAGTTAACTAATTGATTGGAAGCTTTCTGAATTGAGTTCAACGCTGGCTTCATCAAGTTCTGTTTAAAAGCTTTTTATCATTCAAAATATTGCTATACATTTAGATAAATGTTAAAATTGGGATATAGTGATTAAAACGACAGCTTAAAGGAAGAAGATTTACTTTTAACACAGTTTTGTCACAGTTTTGTCCGCTGTGAAACTTTTACTTTTTGGACTTTTACCGTATTTCGTTAACTTCAGCCGTTAACGCGAGTAAAATGGAGACGGCTAACGTCGAGGAAAATGTAGCTTGTTTTCGCTGGAATATTCCACTTTAAAAGCTTGTTTGCGGCTTAAGTAACATTGATTTAATAATTTAAAAGTACCAAGTGTCTGCCAACTGCCTCCAACACGGAAGAGCAGTGCGTTTGTTCGGTTTTAAAGCGAAATTCACGGCTCGGTGATTCTTCACAAATGGCGCTGGTGTTTTAAAGAAAAGCGGAAACTTTAACGAAAGGACATTTGGAGAAAAAGTTGGATTTCTTTTACCTTTTAGCGGTGCGCTGTTTGGAGCCATTTTTCCCGCAGCTGCATTTTTCCCGTGGCTTGTCTTCTCACACGAGACGTCAGTTCCTGTGGAGGTGCTGGAGGAGGGCCGGAGGAGAGTGCGGGCGGCTGGAGGAGAGGCCGGGGACCGAGCGCCTGCCGCGGCCTCAGAGCGGAGCATTACACGTGGAACAGCGCCGCTCCGTGGACAGACACAGGGACTGCAGGTTATATAAGAGTTGGTTTGAGATGAAGGCATCAGCAGGGTTCTTTTCTTAAAGTACATCTATTTAAGATATTCTAAAGCCAGCACAAACGACACAAGTTCAGAGCTTTTCATAAGTGTTTCAACTCTAAAGTCAAAGTGAATTCAAATTTCTAATTCTAATTGCCCGATGAGCAAAAGGTCATCTCAGAGAGACGTAACTATATCAGTATCACACTTTTTTACATCACAGTTAAAAGTCCTGCCCCATAACCCTGTCCTCTCAGATCACTTTTTAATTACCTTTCAGTTCACGCTTCAGGACTACACTGTTCCTCTGAACAAACAGCCCCCACAGCCCCCACAGCCCCAGGTACAACACAACAGATCAGTTTGTTGAGACAGTCATGTGTTCATGAGGCTCCACTAAAACAGAGGCTCACTAGACAGTATCAGCCTGGTTTAATACAGAAACCCTGCTTCTCAGACAAGCCACGTGTAAATTAGAAAGAAGTCACTCAGGGCCTGGAAAATAGTCTTTTTATTTAAAAGCAAACCTTGTGTAAGGTTAGAACTAGGCATTATTCTACACTAATAGAAGAAAACAATAATCCTAGGTTTCTGTTCAGCTGTAGCCAGGCTCAGTAGAACTCTTGTTCAGTTTTTTAAATAATCAAAACCAAAATCAGAGAAAAAATCAAATCCAGCCCACTTTTAGCCCCAGAGCAGTTTGGAACCTGCTCAGTCGAGTCCCCAATCAAACCCTTTAATGACTGCTGTCGACCGACTTAAGCTCATCATGTCCTCTAAAACATCCACCTGTGTCTTAAAGAGGTCTTCCCTTTAATTAATCAAACTATTCTGAATACAATAAACACTTCTTTGGAAACAGGTTTTGTCCCACAGTCTTATAAATCTGCAGTGATTATAAACTGAAAAAAACAACCCTCAATCCAGGCGCCTGAGAGATTTAACTACAATATCCATTATTTGTTTTATTTAAAAAATCCTTAAAAGAGTTTTTTGTTTTTTTAAAGATCTTCAGTCAGAGTTTAGACCAAACCACTAACACACTAACGCTGGAGAGCATTAACATGTGGCTGAAGGCAGCGTTGGGCCTCACTAAGGTTTTATTGTGTTAAAAGTCAAAGACTAAAATTACTGTTGGATAATCTCTTTTTTACTTATTTTTTTATAATAATTTCTAAAAACAAACAAACAAACAAAAATCTTCTGAGACTTGAGACTCAATAAATCCAAAGTACCACTGTCTGAGGCTGCTACAGCTGTTACAGACTCACAGGAAAACAAAGCAAAGTAAAGGTGTTAAACCGGGTTTAAGTCAACTCTGACTAATGCTAACGAGAGATGGATACAACATGTTTTATTGAATGTTAAGGCTGTATATGTTTCACGTGCATGTGTAGGTGAACTAAGAAGTCTATAACAGGGAATCACCCGGGTCTTCTTAGTCCTACCATATGTTCAGTGAATTTGTCATCTTTAAGTCATTACAAACATTAAATAAGCTTTGAATAAAACACCACAATTTGTTAATGAACAAATTAAAGCTTGTTTCTGGTTAATTCTGTTTATTTCTACATTTTAATATTTAAATATATTAAATTGTTTATTTTATATTTTCATTTAAATCTCTTGTGTCTTGTGATTTTATTTAAATTTATTTATTTTGTATCTTTTAGTTTTTTGCTTTTGTTTTGTGTACTATTGGGTTTTTAATATTTAATTATGTTCTTAACGCCACGTACAGTTTAGCCTCTACGCCTCTGACGACACCGCGGTAAAACCCGATGATTGACAGCCTTCCAGGACCAATCAGCTCCCAACGCGACCCTGCTTACACCCCACGAACCAATCAAAACGCACGGGGGGCGGGCCGTCGCCATAGAAACCGCAGCCTTCTTAAAGCGGGTTGTGCTCTGATGACAGCGCGGACAAGGCGTTAAACGAGAGAAAAGCTCTGAATAAAAACTGGAAACTACATCGAAGAACGTCTCAAAGTAAGTGTCCGCTCCGTGGGGCATTATTCTGAACATTTACTTTATCTGTTCTGCTCTTAAAGTGTGCTTGAAAGCGTTTTATCACGTTTTTGGTGCGTTTATGATTATATTAAAGACCGTTAGTTGGACTGTTCCCGGAGGATTCTGGGCAAAAAAGTAATATTATCTTAAAAAAACAAGACATATTAATCGAAAAGAGACCAGAAAATATGAATAAAAGGCAGTAATAAAACTTAAATATAGACCATTAGCTGCTCCTAATATTTAAAGATAATATTATTATTGTCTTGTTTTAAGGATTATACTGAAAAAGTATAGAATGGGTTTAAAGGTTCTATTACTGTTACATACATTATAGAGTTATTAAGTTCAAAAGCCATAATCAGCTGTAGAATAATGAGACAGGTGCTTCGTCAGGACCACTCTCTGAGAGTCACCTGTAGAAGAAGAAAGGGACCACAGTCCTCGAGACAAAGTCCTGGGTCCTCGAGACAAAACGCCGGGAAAACCTGGAATATTATCATCTTTGTGTTTGCATCGTCAGTGCTTTAGGTCTCTGAGGACAGAGGACAGGTCCTGAGGACAGAGGACAGGTCCTGAGGACAGAGGACAGGTCCTGAGGACAGAGGACAGGTCCTGAGGACAGAGGACAGGTCCTGAGGACAGAGGACAGGTCCTGAGGACAGAGGACAGGTCCTGAGGACAGAGGACAGAGGAAAGGTCCTGAGGACAGAGGAAAGGTCCTGAGGACAGAGGACAGGTCCTGAGGACAGAGGAAAGGTCCTGAGGACAGAGGACAGGTCCTGAGGACAGAGGACAGGTCCTGAGGACAGAGGACAGAGGAAAGGTCCTGAGGACAGAGGACAGGTCCTGAGGACAGAGGACAGAGGAAAGGTCCTGAGGACAGAGGACAGAGGAAAGGTCCTGAGGACAGAGGAAAGGTCCTGAGGAAAGAGGACAGGTCCTGAGGACAGAGGACAGAGGACAGGTCCTGAGGACAGAGGACAGGTCCTGAGGACAGAGGAAAGGTCCTGAGGACAGAGGACAGGTCCTGAGGACAGAGGAAAGGTCCTGAGGACAGAGGACAGGTCCTGAGGACAGAGGAAAGGTCCTGAGAGCAGAGGACAGAGGAAAGGTCCTGAGGACAGAGGACAGAGGACAGGTCCTGAGAGCAGAGGACAGAGGACAGGTCCTGAGGACAGAGGACAGGTCCTGAGGACAGAGGAAAGGTCCTGAGGACAGAGGACAGGTCCTGAGGACAGGGGACAGGTCCTGAGGACAGAGGACAGGTCCTGAGGACAGAGGACAGAGGAAAGGTCCTGAGGACAGAGGACAGGTCCTGAGGACAGAGGACAGAGGAAAGGTCCTGAGGACAGAGGACAGAGGAAAGGTCCTGAGGACAGAGGAAAGGTCCTGAGGAAAGAGGACAGGTCCTGAGGACAGAGGACAGAGGACAGGTCCTGAGGACAGAGGACAGGTCCTGAGGACAGAGGAAAGGTCCTGAGGACAGAGGACAGGTCCTGAGGACAGAGGAAAGGTCCTGAGGACAGAGGACAGGTCCTGAGGACAGAGGAAAGGTCCTGAGAGTAGAGGACAGAGGAAAGGTCCTGAGGACAGAGGACAGAGGACAGGTCCTGAGAGCAGAGGACAGAGGACAGGTCCTGAGGACAGAGGACAGGTCCTGAGGACAGAGGAAAGGTCCTGAGGACAGAGGACAGGTCCTGAGGACAGAGGAAAGGTCCTGAGGACAGAGGAAAGGTCCCGAGGAAAGAGGACAGGTCCTGAGGACAGAGGACAGGTCCTGAGGACAGAGGACAGGTCCTGAGGACAGAGGACAGGTCCTGAGGACAGAGGAAAGGTCCCGAGGAAAGAGGAAAGGTCCTGAGAGCAGAGGACAGAGGAAAGGTCCTGAGGACAGAGGACAGAGGAAAGGTCCTGAGGACAGAGGACAGAGGAAAGGTCCTGAGGACAGAGGACAGGTCCTGAGGACAGGTCCTGAGGACAGAGGACAGAGGACAGGTCCTGAGGACAGAGGAAAGGTCCTGAGGACAGAGGAAAGGTCCTGAGGACAGAGGAAAGGTCCTGAGGACAGAGGAAAGGTCCCGAGGAAAATGTGAAAACTGTGTTTGTTTTAAAGCAGCTCAAATGAAAACCTCAAATATTAGTCGAGTGTAAACAGAGCGAGTGTAAACAGACAGGTTAACAGAGCGACAGGTCCTGAGGACAGAGGAAAGTGTTAACAGAGGACAGTGTTAACAGAGCGAGTGTTAACTTCGGTTTCTGAGCAAACAACAAACCATCTCATTTTTCCTCCAGGAGTAAACAAGACTTTTTTTTCAGCAGGTTCAGCAGTTCTTTTTTGAAAAACCAACCCTGCCTTTACCCAAAACACATCAGATGTGAACATTTTAACCAGTGACATGTTTTATTCCAAGCATTATTTTGTTGAGAACATTTTCTTTAACGATAGTTTAAGGCCATTAACCTCCTGACGTCACCTGATGTTAATCTTTTATAAAATTGAATGCACATAAACGGTTAACAAGGATCGTAACAACAAATAAGAATCTGCAAACTCTCGTCAAAACTCTCGTATTATTAAGCTGTTGCTTCATTTATTTTTGATTTGAAGCCTTTGCTCTTCTACCACACTTTCAGGACCTATCAGCATTCTGTTGTTTCCTTGTTTCCTTTAGTTCACACTGCAGCCTGTCTTAAACTAAAGGAGACGAGGTTACAGTAAACAGTAATGGAGCTGAAGTCAACCTGACACTCCAGCGGCAATATTTAATCTTGATTTAAACAGGACACAAACTGAAGCCTTGTTTTCCGTGTCTCCTCCTGCTACAGAGGCATGTTGTTGCTCCCTTTACAAGTTTTAGTTAAGTTGATCAGCTGATGCTACCTGAGTCCAGAGAGCTCTCTCGCCTCCAAACGCTCGCTGCCTGTGAGCACACCTGCACAGTTTCCTTGAACTGTGCATTAAACAAAGCTGCGCAGGTTCGACAGTAGGTTCAGAAGCTGTGCAGTAGATAAAGTGTATGAAGCATTATGGATTATTGGTTAATTAAAATTTGAACGATTAATTGATTAATCATGAACTTGGTTGAGGACGTATTAAAAGATTCCTCTGTCACAGTTCACAGCCATTTTGAAAAATACAGAACCAACCAAACCTGAAACGTCTCTGAGTTTAACTTTTCCGACCAATGCGTTCACAAATATCTCTGAAAGTCTCTGAAGGTGACTCTTTGAACAGAATGCTGTTGATGCTGGTAAGTCCTGGCGCCGACAGGTGTTTTATTAACTTAGATAACCTTTACTGATCCACAAGAAAAAAGACTTTTTTAAATCAACAACCTTTGACCTGTTCTCTGTGTGTCTCAGATGTGTCCGACTGTGTCTGTGCGTCTCCTGCTGCTCGCTCTGAGTCTGGTCCGCTCTGTGCCTCTCACTTTGAACAAAACCCAGGAGCATGAGTCTCCGAAGAGCGCGGTGAGTTTAAAACACAGCTGTAACTCCACACACGGTTCATGAGTTCACAAGTGTTCTGTGTTCAGGAGACAGCGCTGCCGTACGATTCTTACCTGCGTCAGGTGGTGGAGTATCTGGAGAAGGACCCTCACTTCAGAGAGAAGCTGCGCAGCGCCAACACCAGCGACATCACGGTACGCACCACACCAGCAACAGGTTCATAACAAGGTCAAAGAGAGAATCAACGTGTTCTTGTTTTACAGTAAAGTCATAAAGAAGAAGAAAGTATGGCAGAATAATATGTTCAGATCTGATTAAGACGTAGGATCAGGATTAAGTTCTATGGTTCTCCTCCTGAAGCTCTCGGTTCTTTGTGCTGTATGTAATGTTCTTTGCAGGACGGTAAACTGTCCACGGAGCTGGACTTTGTTCACCACAGCGTCAGGACGAAGCTGGACGAGTTGAAGAGAGAAGAGATGAGTCGCCTGAGGATTCTGCTGAAGGCCAAACGAGAGCTGCAGAACAGCAAAGGTCCGAGGAATCAGGAGTTTACAGAAAAAGAACAGAACAAAGATAAGCTACTGAATGGTATTTTGAGGCATGGAACAATATTAGAATTAAAATCCTGGCCACAATAATTGCGATTAACGATATTATCACAATTATTAGGAAATCATGCTTAGAGTTTGGAAATGTCACTGAAACATACTGGAATGACTTTACAGTACCGTATTTTCCGGACTATAAGTCGCACTTTTTTTCATAGTTTGGCTGGTCCTGCGACTTATAGTCAGGTGCGACTTATTTATCAATTTATTTGACATGAACCGATAAAAATGAACCGAGAGAAATGAACCAAGAGAAATGAACCAATAGAAAACATTACCGTCTACAGCCACGAGAGGGCGCTCTATGCTGCTCAGTGCGCCTGTAGCCTACCACTGAAAACTGTTAACTGAAATATTAACTTAAAGACAACTGAGAAAGACTGAATGCAAACAAAATGCCACCAAAAAGAAAATCCTATTCTGCAGATTACAAACTGCAGATAGTAAAATATGCAGCCGAAAACGGTAACATGTTAATCGAGCAGCAGAAAGAAAGTTTGGAGTGAGTGCTATGCTAATATGTAGCTAACTGTTAATGTGTTACGTTAATATACATATTCAGCCTGTTGTTCTGTGTACTATTGTGTACCATTAGCTGAATAACTTGCCTTGCCAGACTTGCCAGATTACCAATATCTGTTCTTGGTCTTGGATTTTAAATAAATGAAGCACAACACTCGAGGTATGCTAAGCACTAACTCAATTGCTAAAAACCCGCTAGCATGTAAGCTAGCTAGCACAAACAAAATGCCCTGTTCACAAAACGACAGCAACTCTAGTATTAACCTCTAGCAGAAATATAATCAGTAAAACAATGAATGAGGTGTGGTGCACAGTTAATGTGTTGACAATGTTTAAGAAATAATAAATACGTAACTTTTGAGAAAATGCCAGGAGAGAGATTCGTGTGTGTATTTACACATGTACACACACACAAACACATGTAAATAGACGGTAATGTTTTCTCTTGGTTCTAAATGAATGCGACTTATAGTCCGGTGCGACTTATATATGTTTTTTTCCTCGTCATGATGTATTTTTGGACTGATGCGACTTATACTCAGGTGCGACTTATAGTCCGAAAAATACGGTACTTTTTATTGTTAAACAAACATTTTTAATGCACTTTGTTGAACATGAAAATAACATGAATTAAGCATTGGCCACTGGGCAACAAGCCAACAAGATCTACCAAAAATGTTAATTTGCAATTCTTAAAAAAAGATCTTTAGCAGATTAGATTAACAACTGTTAATGTGGAGCCAGCTGATCTTAAGAACAGGATTATTGGTTTAACAAATATGTCCAAATGACATTGTGGTGAGATAAAAACAGCTGGAAATTATCTCAATGACTGATTATCCCGATGATAAAAAGATTGCCACAATCACTTCTTTACTGTTTTCATCTCGATAAACTGTCCCACCCCAACTATATTGTGTTTTATCTGTCTCTGTTTGTAGATTGTACAAGCTCTTCTAAAGATGGGAGTTATTAATGCTGTACTTAATCTGTGCAGCGCTTAATAGACTGTACTTTTACTCTGGGTTTGTTTCTGTTTAAAGTCTAACAGTATCTGCTTCTGTTCAGACAAACTCAAAAACCACCCGTCACTGCTGCGACAGTTCCAACACTTAGACTTCTCCAACCCCGACAGCTTCGAGGTGGCCGACCTAAACCAACTCATCCGATCCGTAAGTGCAGTTGGCTCACGGTCCGCTGCTGCTCTGGCTTTAACTGGACCTGCTCTGTGACCCTCAGGCGACTAAAGACCTGAAGGAGGTGGACAAGAAGCAGCACGAGGCGTTTAAACACTACGAGATGCTGAAGGAGCACGAGAGACGAGTGCGGCTCAAGAACATGACTCAGGAGGAGCGACAGAAGGAGGAGCAGCACAACGAGGAGATGAAGAAGAAACACGCCGAGCATCCCAAAGTTTACCACCCGGTGAGAAAAGACATGGGTCTGGATAGGTTTTAGATGGATTTGAACAGGTTTTAGATGGATTTGAACAGGTTTTAGATGGATTTGAACAGGTTTTAGATGGATTTGAACAGGTTTTAGATGGATTTGAACAGGTTTTAAATGGATTTGAACAGGTTTTAGATGGATTTGAACAGGTTTCTGATGGATTTGAACAGGTTTTAGTTGGATTTGAACAGGTTTCAGATGGATTTGAACAGGTTTTAGATGGATTTGAACAGGTTTTAGATGGATTTGAACAGGTTTCTGATGGATTTGAACAGGTTTTAGTTGGATTTGAACAGGTTTCAGATGGATTTGAACAGGTTTTAGAAGGATTTGAACAGGTTTTAAATGGATTTGAACAGGTTTTAGATGGATTTGAACAGGTTTCTGATGGATTTGAACAGGTTTTAGATGGATTTGAACAGGTTTCTGATGGATTTGAACAGGTTTTAGTTGGATTTGAACAGGTTTCAGATGGATTTGAACAGGTTTTAGATGGATTTGAACAGGTTTTAAATGGATTTGAACAGGTTTTAGATGGATTTGAACAGGTTTCTGATGGATTTAAACAGGTTTCAGATGGATTTGAACAGGTTTTAGATGGATTTGAACAGGTTTCTGATGGATTTGAACAGGTTTTAGATGGATTTGAACAGGTTTTAAATGGATTTGAACAGGTTTCAGATGGATTTGAACAGGTTTTACATGGATTTGAACAGGTTTTAGATGGATTTGAACAGGTTTCAGATGGATTTGAACAGGTTTTAGATGGATTTGAACAGGTTTTAGATGGATTTGAACAGGTCTGTGTGTGTTTAAGGCCAGTGAGGACCAGCTGAAGGAGGTCTGGCACGACTCGGATGGTTTAGATCCTGAAGACTTTGACCCAAAGACCTTCTTCAAAATCCACGGTAACAACTGGACTCACAGAAACCAGACCGGACCAGACTGAACCAGACTGAACCAGACCGGACCAGACAGAAACAGACTGAACCAGACTGAATCAGACCGGACCAGACAGAACCAGACCGGACCAGACTGAACCAGACTGAATCAGACCGGACCAGACCGGAC
Organism: Perccottus glenii; assembly: GCA_024416835.2. Lineage (NCBI taxonomy): Eukaryota > Metazoa > Chordata > Actinopteri > Gobiiformes > Odontobutidae > Perccottus > Perccottus glenii. The sequence continues at coordinate 709,289 of CM044563.2, forward strand.
CAGACTGAACCAGACTGAACCAGACAGAACCAGATAGAACCAGACCGGACCAGACTGAACCAGACTGAACTAGACCGAACCAGACCAGACCAGACTGAACCAGACCGGACCAGACTGAACCAGACTGAACCAGACAGAACCAGACAGAACCAGACCGGACCAGACTGAACCAGACTGAACCAGACTGAACCAGACCGAACTAGACAAAACCAGACTGAACCAGACCGGACCAGACCGGACCAGACTGAACCAGACTGAACCAGACCGAACCAGACCGAACTAGACAAAACCAGACTGAACCAGACTGAACCAGACCGAACTAGACAAAACCAGACTGAACCAGTCTGGACCAGACCGGACCAGACTGAACCAGACTGAACCAGACCGAACTAGACAAAACCAGACTGAACCAGTCTGGACCAGACCGAACCAGACCGGTCCTCCGACTCCTGCTGTGACCTGAGAATGAGGCTCTGATGTTGCAGACAGTAACAGAGACGGCTTCATGGACGAGAGTGAGATGGAGGCTCTCTTCACGAAGGAGGTAACGCAGCTTTAATGTGAACAATGTGTTAATGATTGAAATCTGAGTTCAAAGTGTGGGATGTGTTGCAGCTGGAGAAAGTGTACGACCCTCAGAACAAGGAGGACGACATGTTGGAGATGGAGGAGGAGCGGCTGAAGATGAGAGAGCACGTCATGGAGGAGGTACGGACCCCCACCAACAGCAGAAACCATAAGACCAGGACTAAACCGGCTTCCTGGCCCTGGCCCTGGTCCTGGCCCTGGCTCTGGCCCTGGCTCTGGCCCTGGCCCTGGCTCTGGCCCTGGTCCTGGTCCTGGTCCTGGTCCTGGTCCTGGCCCTGGTCCTGGCTCTGGCCCCGGTCCTGGTCCTGGCCCTGGTCCTGGTCCTGGTCCTGGCCCTGGCCCTGGCCCTGGCCCTGGTCCTGGTCCTGGTTCTGGCCCTGGCCCTGGTCCTGGTCCTGGTCCTGGTCCTGGTCCTGGTCCTGGCCCCGGTCCTGGTCCTGGTCCTGGTCCTATGGTTCTGGTCCTGGTCCTGGCCCTGGTCCTGGCTCTGGCCCCGGTCCTGGTCCTGGCCCTGGTCCTGGTCCTGGTCCTGGCCCTGGTCCTGGCCCTGGCCCTGGCCCTGGTCCTGGTCCTGGTCCTGGTCCTGGTCCTGGCCCTGGTCCCGGCTCTGGCCCTGGTCCTGGCCCTGGTCCTGCCTCTGGCCCTGGCCCTGGCCCTGGTCCTGGTCCTATGGTTCTGGTCCTGGCCCCGGTCCTGGTCCTGGTCCTGGTCCTATGGTTCTGGTCCTGGCCCTGGCCCTGGCCCTGGTCCTGGTCCTGGTCCTGGTCCTGGTCCTGGCCCCGGTCCTGGTCCTGGTCCTGGTCCTATGGTTCTGGTCCTGGCCCTGGCCCTGGTTCTGGTCCTGGCCCTGGCCCTGGCCCTGGTCCTGGTCCTGGTCCTGGTTCTGGTCCTGGTCCTGGTCCTGGTCCTGGTCCTATGGTTCTGGTCCTGGCCCTGGCCCTGGCCCTGGTCCTGGTCCTGGTCCTGGTCCTGGTCCTGGCCCCGGTCCTGGTCCTGGTCCTGGTCCTATGGTTCTGGTCCTGGTCCCTGGCCCTGGTTCTGGTCCTGGTCCTGGCCCTGGCCCTGGCCCTGGCCCTGGTCCTGGTCCTGGTTCTGGTCCTGGCCCTGGTCCTGGTCCTGGTCCTGGTCCTGGTTCTGGTCCTGGTCCTGGTCCTGGTTCTGGTCCTGGTCCTATGGTTCTGGTCCTGGTCCTGGTCCTGGCCCTGGTCCTGGTCCTGGTCCTGGTTCTGGTCCTGGTCCTGGTCCTGGTCCTGGCCCTGGTCCTGGTCCTGGTCCTGGTTCTGGTCCTGGTCCTATGGTTCTGGTCCTGGTCCTGGTCCTGGCCCTGGTCCTGGTCCTGGTCCTGGTTCTGGTCCTGGCCCTGGCCCTGGCCCTGGTCCTGGTCCTGGTCCTGGTTCTGGTCCTGGTCCTATGGTTCTGGTCCTGGCCCTGGCCCTGGCCCTGGTCCTGGTCCTGGTCCTGGTCCTGGTCCTGGTTCTGGTCCTGGTCCTATGGTTCTGGTCCTGGTCCTGGTCCTGGTCCTGGTCCTGGTCCTGGTTCTGGTCCTGGTCCTATGGTTCTGGCCCTGGTCCTGGTCCTGGCCCTGGCCCTGGTCCTGGTCCTGGTCCTGGTCCTGGTTCTGGTCCTGGTCCTATGGTTCTGGTCCTGGTCCTGGCCCTGGCCCTGGTCCTGGTCCTGGTCCTGGTTCTGGTCCTGGTCCTGGTCCTATGGTTCTGGTCCTGGCCCTGGCCCTGGCCCTGGTCCTGGTCCTGGTCCTGGTTCTGGTCCTGGTCCTATGGTTCTGGTCCTGGCCCTGGCCCTGGTCCTGGTCCTGGTCCTGGTCCTGGTCTGGTCCTGGTCCTATGGTTCTGGTCCTGGTCCTGGTCCTGGTCCTGGTCCTGGTCCTGGTTCTGGTCCTGGTCCTATGGTTCTGGTCCTGGTCCTGGCCCTGGTCCTGGTCCTGGTTCTGGTCCTGGCCCTGGCCCTGGTCCTGGCCCTGGTCCTGGTCCTGGTCCTGGTCCTGGTTCTGGTCCTGGCCCTGGCCCTGGTCCTGGTCCTGGTTCTGGCCCTGGTCCTGGTTCTGGTCCTGGCCCTGGCCCTGGTCCTGGCCCTGGTTCTGGTCCTGGTTCTGGTCCTGGTCCTGGTCCTGGTCCTGGCCCTGGCCCTGGTCCTGGTCCTGGTTCTGGCCCTGGTCCTGGTTCTGGTCCTGGTCCTGGCCCTGGCCCTGGCCCTGGTCCTGGCCCTGGTCCTGGTCCTGGCCCTGGTCCTGGTCCTGGCCCTGGCCCTGGTCCTGGTCCTGATCCTGGTCCTGGTCCCGGTCCCGGCCCCGGCCCCGGCCCCGGTCCCGGTCCCGGCCCCGGCCCTGGTCCTGGTTCTGGCCCTGGTCCTGGTCCTGGCCCTGGTCCTGGTCCTGGTCCTGGTCCTGGTCCCGGTCCCGGTCCCGGCCCCGGCCCCGGCCCCGGTCCCGGTCCCGGTCCCGGTCCCGGTCCCGGTCCCGGTCCGGTCCTGGCCCTGGCCCTGGTCCTGGTCCTGGTTCTGGTCCTGGTCCTGGTCCTGGTTCTGGTCCTGGCGTGCTCAGATGGAAGATATGACCCACACATGAGTTTTTAAACCTGATTAGACTGAACCTTTTCTGTTTGTGTCTGTTTCAGGTCGACATTGATGGAGACGGACTGGTTTCTCAGCAAGAGTTTATGGACTACACCAACAAGGAAGACTTCCACAAAAAGGATGAGTGGGAGGTGAGAATAAAACAGGACTAAACTGGGACTAGGCTGGGACTAAAGCCGGTCTAACCCGGTCTTTCTTCTGCTGCAGACCCTGGAACACCAGCCGCTCTACACCGAGGAGGAGCTGCACGAGTTCGAGGAGCATCTGTGGAACGAACACGACAAACTGCAGACGGACACGGAGGAGCTGCAGCGACAGAAGGAGGAGCTGGAGAAGAAGCAGAGGGAGCTGGACGCGCACAGACACCAGCTGGAACAGGTTTAACTTCACCTAAATGCTCCCAAAAACATCTAAAACCACCCAAAAACCTGTATCTTCTTGAGCCAAAGATCGAGTCGACTGAGACTTGGATAAAAATAATTAGTACAGATCAGATTTTTCTGTAGTATTGTTTTATAGAATAATCTGTGTAAGTGTGGACGGGAATTTTGTTGTTTTAAAAATGCCCTAAACTCTTGTTTTTGTGTGAACAGGCCATGGAGCGAATGAATAAACTCAGAGGCGAGAGCGTAGAGTCTGAGCGTAAGTTCCTCTAAAGCTCACACTGGGTCTGGGTCAAGCTTCACAAATACAGGGGTCACACCAGACAAACTGAGACACAGACAAACTGAGACCTGACCCACCTGACCTCACCTGACCTGACCTCACCTGACCTGACCTCACCTGACCTGACCCACCTGGCCTGACCTGACCTGACCTGACCCACCTGGCCTGACCTCACCTGACCCACCTGACCTCACCTGACCTGACCTGACCTCACCTGACCCACCTGACCTGACCTGACCTGACCTCACCTGACCTCACCTGACCCACCTGACCTGACCTGACCTGACCTCACCTGACCTCACCTGACCTGACCCACCTGACCTGACCTGACCTGACCTGACCTCACCTGACCCACCTCACCTGACCTCACCTGACCCACCTGACCTGACCTGACCTGACCTCACCTGACCCACCTGACTTGACCTCACCTGACCTGACCTGACCTGACCTCACCTGACTTCACCTGACCTCACCTGACCTCACCTATCCTGACCTCACCTATCCTGACCTGACCTCACCTGACCCACCTCACCTGACCTCACCTGACCTCACCTGACCTGACCCACCTCACCTGACCCACCTGACTTGACCTCACCTGACCTGACCTGACCTGACCTCACCTGACTTCACCTGACCTCACCTGACCTCACCTATCCTGACCTCACCTATCCTGACCTGACCTCACCTGACCCACCTGACCTGACCTCACCTGACCTCACCTGACCTGACCTCACCTTACCTGACCTCACCTGACCTCACCTATCCTGACCTGACCTCACCTGACTTCACCTGACCTCACCTGACCTGACCCACCTCACCTGACCCACCTGACTTGACCTCACCTGACCTGACCTCACCTATCCTGACCTGACCTCACCTGACCTGACCTCACCTGACCTCACCTATCCTGACCTGACCTCACCTGACTTCACCTGACCTCACCTGACCTGACCCACCTCACCTGACCCACCTGACTTGACCTCACCTGACCTGACCTGACCCACCTGACCTGACCTCACCTGACCTGACCTCACCTGACCCACCTCACCTGACCTCACCTGACCCACCTGACCTGACCTGACCTCACCTTACCTGACCTCACCTGACCTCACCTATCCTGACCTGACCTCACCTGACTTCACCTGACCTCACCTGACCTGACCCACCTCACCTGACCCACCTGACTTGACCTCACCTGACCTGACCTCACCTATCCTGACCTGACCTCACCTGACCTGACCTCACCTGACCTCACCTATCCTGACCTGACCTCACCTGACTTCACCTGACCTCACCTGACCTGACCCACCTCACCTGACCCACCTGACCTGACCTCACCTGACCTGACCTGACCCACCTGACCTGACCTCACCTGACCTGACCTCACCTGACCTCACCTGACCTGACCCACCTGACTTGACCTCACCTGACCTGACCTGACCTCACCTGACTTCACCTGACCTCACCTGACCTCACCTATCCTGACCTGACCTCACCTGACCCACCTGACCTGACCTGACCTGACCTCACCTATCCTGACCTGACCTCACCTGACCTCACCTTACCTGACCTCACCTGACCTCACCTATCCTGACCTGACCTCACCTGACCTGACCTGACCTGACCCACCTGACCTGACCTGACCCGACCTGACCTGACCTCACCTGACCTGACCTGACCTGACCCACCTGACCTGACCTGACCTGACCTGACCCGACCTGACCTGACCTCACCTCACCTGACCCACCTGACCTGACCTGACCTGACCTGACCCGACCTGACCTGACCTCACCTCACCTGACCCACCTGACCTGACCTGACCTCACCTGACCTGACCCACCTGACTTGACCTCACCTGACCTGACCTGACCTCACCTGACTTCACCTGACCTCACCTGACCTCACCTATCCTGACCTGACCTCACCTGACCCACCTGACCTGACCTGACCTGACCTCACCTATCCTGACCTGACCTCACCTGACCTCACCTTACCTGACCTCACCTGACCTCACCTATCCTGACCTGACCTCACCTGACCTGACCTGACCTGACCTGACCTCACCTGACCTGACCTGACCTGACCTGACCTGACCTGACCCACCTGACCTCACCTGACCTGACCTGACCCGACCTGACCTGACCTCACCTGACCTGACCTGACCTGACCTGACCTGACCTGACCCACCTGACCTCACCTGACCTGACCTCACCTGACCTCACCTGACCTGACCTCACCTGACCTGACCTGACCTCACCTGACCTGACCTGACCTGACCTGACCTGACCTGACCCACCTGACCTCACCTGACCTGACCTGACCCGACCTGACCTGACCTCACCTGACCTGACCTGACCTGACCTGACCTGACCTGACCTGACCCACCTGACCTCACCTGACCTGACCTCACCTGACCTCACCTGACCTGACCTGCTGAGTGAAGAGCTCTGTAATAAACTCTGTGGTTCTGTTTCTGTTGTAGATCTTGAAAAGGCAGAAGAGTCGACTCCAGACCCACATCATTCATAAAAGAAACACTGGACTTTTACAAAAACCACTGCCACTAAACCTCAGCTGCTTTGTTTAAATAATCACTGGTACTGCTTTCAAACTATCAATAATTCATCTTTTTTAAACCACAGTATTTATTATTGATTTATTAATTAAACATGAACTAAAGGTGAACGTGTCAGAAACATGAAGTACAAGTGTTGTACAGTTTTTATTAAAGAACATAAAGTCTGATACAGTCACATCGTTTTATTTTTTCAAAACTTGTTCTGTTATTAATAATTATAATGGTTAAAAAAGCTGTTGTAAAATGAAGCCTTATATAAATCAGATTATTGACTAAAAATTGAATGTTTTAAATCTATTTGAAAGCTGTATTTAAAACAGGCATTGATTTTAAAATTGTAGAGACACTGATAAACGTCCTGTTCTTAAAAAAACAACAAACTACGTTTATTTCTGATGTATTTATTGAAGCCTTGGAAATATTATTGATGTATTCATTTGGAAAATGTTAAAGCCACTGTTACAATAAAAATGAAGTCTGTTTAAAACCTCACATCCTGAGTTACGTTTGTGATGAAAGTGGAACAAATTGAAGTTTTAAATCTTACATCTTTCTGACACTTAAGAACTTTTAGAAATTAGTGCTGTGCAATTAAAATCAGAAAACAATCCCAATTTGAGCACATGCAATTTCTAAATCACATTTAGAATGTAGCATGTTTGAAGAAACAAATGCTAAATTATAAATTATGAGATTATGCTTAAGTTGTTCAGGTGCGTCCGTACGAGTCGTTGAAGCGCTCCCTGAGGTACTGTCCTGCTGTGATTGGAGGATATTTGTCAGAGCCGTCGCAGCAGCCAATCAGAGCGCTGTCGTCGGGATGCATGAAGAAGGCCAGAGACTGTCGGGTGGAGGAGTCTCCGGGAGCAGGCAGCAGGACTCTGTGGAGCTGAAGAGGAGGTGTTACATCAGGACAGTTCTGGAGTTGTTCAGATTAAAGTGTAACTCACGGCGGAGACAAAGCGGTCACTGGTCCATCTCTGCATCACGTCTGCAATGTTTATGAGAACAGCTCCAGGGACACAAGGAGCAGACAGGAACTCACCTGAGCGACTGCGCACCTGGAATACAATATAACATTATTAAAGAAGAACATTATCAAGATGAATTTCACAAGAATTCAACACATCTTCACTGCAGTTCAGAAACTCACAAGACTAACAGAGTGTAGACCTCGTGAGCTCTGGAACAGTGTTACCTGTAGACCCTGTGAGCTCTAGAACAGTGTTACCTGTAGACCCTGTGAGCTCTAGAACAGTGTTACCTGTAGACCTCGTGAGCTCTAGAACAGTGTTACCTGTAGACCCTGTGAGCTCTAGAACAGTGTTACCTGTAGACCTCGTGAGCTCTGGAACAGTGTTACCTGTAGACCTCGTGAGCTCTGGAACAGTGTTACCTGTAGACCTCGTGAGCTCTAGAACAGTGTTACCTGTAGACCCTGTGAGCTCTGGAACAGTGTTACCTGTAGACCCTGTGAGCTCTGGAACAGTGTTACCTGTAGACCTCGTGAGCTCTGGAACAGTGTTACCTGTAGACCTCATGAGCTCTGGAACAGTGTTACCTGTAGACCCTGTGAGCTCTGGAACAGTGTTACCTGTAGACCTCGTGAGCTCTGGAACAGTGTTACCTGTAGACCCTGTGAGCTCTGGAACAGTGTTACCTGTAGACCTCGTGAGCTCTGGAACAGTGTTACCTGTAGACCCTGTGAGCTCTAGAACAGTGTTACCTGTAGACCCTGTGAGCTCTGGAACAGTGTTACCTGTAGACCCTGTGAGCTCTGGAACAGTGTTACCTGTAGACCTCGTGAGCTCTAGAACAGTGTTACCTGTAGACCTCGTGAGCTCTGGAACAGTGTTACCTGTAGACCCTGTGAGCTCTAGAACAGTGTTACCTGTAGACCTCGTGAGCTCTGGAACAGTGTTACCTGTAGACCTCGTGAGCTCTGGAACAGTGTTACCTGCAGACCCTGTGAGCTCTAGAATAGTGTTACCTGCAGACCCTGTGAGCTCTGGAACAGTGTTACCTGTAGACCCTGTGAGCTCTAGAACAGTGTTACCTGTAGACCTCGTGAGCTCTGGAACAGTGTTACCTGTAGACCCTGTGAGCTCTGGAACAGTGTTACATTTAGACCCTGTGAGCTCTAGAACAGTGTTACCTGTAGACCTCGTGAGCTCTAGAACAGTGTTACCTGTAGACCCTGTGAGCTCTGGAACAGTGTTACCTGTAGACCCTGTGAGCTCTAGAACAGTGTTACATGTAGACCCTGTGAGCTCTGGAACAGTGTTACCTGAAGACCCCGTGAGCTCTGGAACAGTGTTACATTTAGACCCTGTGAGCTCTGGAACAGTGTTACCTGTAGACCTCGTGAGCTCTGGAACAGTGTTACCTGTAGACCTCGTGAGCTCTGGAACAGTGTTACCTGTAGACCTCGTGAGCTCTGGAACAGTGTTACCTGTAGACCCTGTGAGCTCTGGAACAGTGTTACATTTAGACCCTGTGAGCTCTGGAACAGTGTTACCTGTAGACCCTGTGAGCTCTGGAACAGTGTTACCTGTAGACCCTGTGAGCTCTGGAACAGTGTTACCTGTAGACCTCGTGAGCTCTGGAACAGTGTTACCTGTAGACCCTGTGAGCTCTGGAACAGTGTTACATTTAGACCCTGTGAGCTCTGGAACAGTGTTACATGTAGACCCTGTGAGCTCTGGAACAGTGTTACCTGTAGACCCTGTGAGCTCTGGAACAGTGTTACCTGTAGACCATGTGAGCTCTGGAACAGTGTTACATGTAGACCCTGTGAGCTCTAGAACAGTGTTACCTGTAGACCCTGTGAGCTCTAGAACAGTGTTACCTGTAGACCCTGTGAGCTCTAGAACAGTGTTACCTGTAGACCTCGTGAGCTCTGGAACAGTGTTACCTGTAGACCTCGTGAGCTGTAGAACAGTGTTACCTGTAGACCCTGTGAGCTCTGGAACAGTGTTACCTGTAGACCTCGTGAGCTCTGGAACAGTGTTACATGTAGACCCTGTGAGCTCTGGAACAGTGTTACATTTAGACCCTGTGAGCTCTAGAACAGTGTTACATGTAGACCCTGTGAGCTCTGGAACAGTGTTACCTGTAGACCTCGTGAGCTCTGGAACAGTGTTACCTGTAGACCTCGTGAGCTCTGGAACAGTGTTACATTTAGACCCTGTGAGCTCTAGAACAGTGTTACCTGCAGACCCTGTGAGCTCTGGAACAGTGTTACCTGTAGACCCTGTGAGCTCTAGAACAGTGTTACATGTAGACCCTGTGAGCTCTGGAACAGTGTTACCTGTAGACCCTGTGAGCTCTGGAACAGTGTTACATGTAGACCCTGTGAGCTCTAGAACAGTGTTACCTGTAGACCCTGTGAGCTCTGGAACAGTGTTACCTGCAGACCCTGTGAGCTCTGGAACAGTGTTACATTTAGACCCTGTGAGCTCTAGAACAGTGTTACCTGTAGACCCTGTGAGCTCTAGAACAGTGTTACATGTAGACCCTGTGAGCTCTGGAACAGTGTTACCTGTAGACCCTGTGAGCTCTGGAACAGTGTTACCTGTAGACCCTGTGAGCTCTAGAACAGTGTTACCTGTAGACCCTGTGAGCTCTGGAACAGTGTTACCTGTAGACCCTGTGAGCTCTGGAACAGTGTTACATGTAGACCCTGTGAGCTCTAGAACAGTGTTACATGTAGACCCTGTGAGCTCTAGAACAGTGTTACATGTAGACCCTGTGAGCTCTAGAACAGTGTTACCTGTAGACCCTGTGAGCTCTAGAACAGTGTTACATGTAGACCCTGTGAGCTCTAGAACAGTGTTACCTGCAGACCCTGTGAGCTCTAGAACAGTGTTACCTGCAGACCCTGTGAGCTCTAGAACAGTGTTACCTGCAGACCCTGTGAGCTCTGGAACAGTGTTACCTGTAGACCCTGTGAGCTCTGGAACAGTGTTACCTGTAGACCCTGTGAGCTCTGGAACAGTGTTACATGTAGACCTCGTGAGCTCTGGAACAGTGTTACATGTAGACCCTGTGAACTCTGGAACAGTGTTAACTGTAGACCCTGTGAGCTCTTAGACAGTGTTACATGTAGACCCTGTGAGCTCTAGAACAGTGTTACCTGTAGACCCTGTGAGCTCTGGAACAGTGTTACCTGTAGACCCTGTGAGCTCTAGAACAGTGTTACCTGTAGACCCTGTGAGCTCTAGAACAGTGTTACCTGTAGACCCTGTGAGCTCTGGAACAGTGTTACATGTAGACCCTGTGAGCTCTAGAACAGTGTTACATGTAGACCCTGTGAGCTCTAGAACAGTGTTACCTGTAGACCTCGTGAGCTCTGGAACAGTGTTACCTGTAGACCCTGTGAGCTCTAGAACAGTATTACATGTAGACCCTGTGAGCTCTAGAACAGTGTTACCTGTAGACCCTGTGAGCTCTAGAACAGTGTTACCTGTAGACCCTGTGAGCTCTGGAACAGTGTTACCTGTAGACCTCGTGAGCTCTGGAACAGTGTTACCTGTAGACCTCGTGAGCTCTGGAACAGTGTTACATGTAGACCCTGTGAGCTCTAGAACAGTGTTACCTGTAGACCTCGTGAGCTCTGGAACAGTGTTACCTGTAGACCCTGTGAGCTCTAGAACAGTGTTACCTGTAGACCTCGTGAGCTCTGGAACAGTGTTACCTGTAGACCCTGTGAGCTCTGGAACAGTGTTACATGTAGACCCTGTGAGCTCTAGAACAGTGTTACCTGTAGACCCTGTGAGCTCTGGAACAGTGTTACATGTAGACCCTGTGAGCTCTGGAACAGTGTTACCTGTAGACCCTGTGAGCTCTAGAACAGTGTTACCTGTAGACCCTGTGAGCTCTGGAACAGTGTTACCTGTAGACCCTGTGAGCTCTGGAACAGTGTTACCCGTAGACCCTGTGAGCTCTAGAACAGTGTTACCTGTAGACCCTGTGAGCTCTAGAACAGTGTTACCTGTAGACCTCATGAGCTCTGGAACAGTGTTACCTGTAGACCCTGTGAGCTCTAGAACAGTGTTACCTGTAGACCCTGTGAGCTCTAGAACAGTGTTACCTGTAGACCCTGTGAGCTCTGGAACAGTGTTACCTGTAGACCCTGTGAGCTCTAGAACAGTGTTACCTGTAGACCCTGTGAGCTCTGGAACAGTGTTACCTGTAGACCCTGTGAGCTCTGGAACAGTGTTACCTGTAGACCCTGTGAGCTCTGGAACAGTGTTACCTGTAGACCCTGTGAGCTCTAGAACAGTGTTACCTGTAGACCCTGTGAGCTCTAGAACAGTGTTACCTGTAGACCCTGTGAGCTCTGGAACAGTGTTACCTGTAGACCTCGTGAGCTCTGGAACAGTATTACATGTAGACCCTGTGAGCTCTAGAACAGTGTTACCTGTAGACCCTGTGAGCTCTAGAACAGTGTTACCTGTAGACCCTGTGAGCTCTGGAACAGTGTTACCTGTAGACCCTGTGAGCTCTGGAACAGTGTTACCTGTAGACCTCGTGAGCTCTGGAACAGTGTTACCTGTAGACCCTGTGAGCTCTGGAACAGTGTTACATGTAGACCCTGTGAGCTCTAGAACAGTGTTACCTGTAGACCTCGTGAGCTCTGGAACAGTGTTACCTGTAGACCTCGTGAGCTCTGGAACAGTGTTACATGTAGACCCTGTGAGCTCTAGAACAGTATTACATGTAGACCCTGTGAGCTCTAGAACAGTGTTACCTGTAGACCCTGTGAGCTCTAGAACAGTGTTACCTGTAGACCCTGTGAGCTCTGGAACAGTGTTACCTGTAGACCTCGTGAGCTCTGGAACAGTGTTACCTGTAGACCTCGTGAGCTCTGGAACAGTGTTACATGTAGACCCTGTGAGCTCTAGAACAGTGTTACCTGTAGACCCTGTGAGCTCTGGAACAGTGTTACCTGTAGACCCTGTGAGCTCTAGAACAGTGTTACCTGTAGACCCTGTGAGCTCTGGAACAGTGTTACCTGTAGACCCTGTGAGCTCTAGGAACAGTGTTACCTGTAGACCCTGTGAGCTCTAGAACAGTGTTACCTGTAGACCCTGTGAGCTCTGGAACAGTGTTACCTGTAGACCCTGTGAGCTCTGGAACAGTGTTACCTGTAGACCCTGTGAGCTCTAGAACAGTGTTACCTGTAGACCCTGTGAGCTCTAGAACAGTGTTACCTGTAGACCCTGTGAGCTCTGGAACAGTGTTACATTTAGACCCTGTGAGCTCTAGAACAGTGTTTACCTGTAGACCCTGTGAGCTCTAGAACAGTGTTACCTGTAGACCCTGTGAGCTCTAGAACAGTGTTACCTGTAGACCCTGTGAGCTCTAGAACAGTGTTACCTGTAGACCCTGTGAGCTCTAGAACAGTGTTACCTGTAGACCCTGTGAGCTCTGGAACAGTGTTACCTGTAGACCTCGTGAGCTCTGGAACAGTGTTACCTGTAGACCCTGTGAGCTCTAGAACAGTGTTACCTGTAGACCTCGTGAGCTCTAGAACAGTGTTACCTGTAGACCCTGTGAGCTCTAGAACAGTGTTACCTGTAGACCCTGTGAGCTCTGGAACAGTGTTACCTGTAGACCCTGTGAGCCTTGGAACAGTGTTACCTGTAGACCCTGTGAGCTCTAGAACAGTGTTACCTGTAGACCCTTTGAGCTCTGGAACAGTGTTACCTGTAGACCTCGTGAGCTCTAGAACAGTGTTACCTGTAGACCCTGTGAGCTCTGGAACAGTGTTACCTGTAGACCCTGTGAGCTCTGGAACAGTGTTACCTGTAGACCTCGTGAGCTCTGGAACAGTGTTACCTGTAGACCTCGTGAGCTCTGGAACAGTGTTACATGTAGACCCTGTGAGCTCTAGAACAGTGTTACCTGTAGACCTCGTGAGCTCTGGAACAGTGTTACCTGTAGACCTCGTGAGCTCTGGAACAGTGTTACATGTAGACCCTGTGAGCTCTAGGAACAGTATTACATGTAGACCCTGTGAGCTCTGGAACAGTGTTACCTGTAGACCCTGTGAGCTCTAGAACAGTGTTACCTGTAGACCCTGTGAGCTCTGGAACAGTGTTACCTGTAGACCTCGTGAGCTCTGGAACAGTGTTACCTGTAGACCTCGTGAGCTCTGGAACAGTGTTACATGTAGACCCTGTGAGCTCTAGAACAGTATTACATGTAGACCCTGTGAGCTCTAGAACAGTGTTACCTGTAGACCCTGTGAGCTCTAGAACAGTGTTACCTGTAGACCCTGTGAGCTCTGGAACAGTGTTACCTGTAGACCCTGTGAGCTCTAGGAACAGTGTTACCTGTAGACCCTGTGAGCTCTAGAACAGTGTTACCTGTAGACCCTGTGAGCTCTGGAACAGTGTTACCTGTAGACCCTGTGAGCTCTGGAACAGTGTTACCTGTAGACCCTGTGAGCTCTAGAACAGTGTTACCTGTAGACCCTGTGAGCTCTAGAACAGTGTTACCTGTAGACCCTGTGAGCTCTGGAACAGTGTTACATTTAGACCCTGTGAGCTCTAGAACAGTATTACATGTAGACCCTGTGAGCTCTAGAACAGTGTTACCTGTAGACCCTGTGAGCTCTAGAACAGTGTTACCTGTAGACCCTGTGAGCTCTAGAACAGTGTTACCTGTAGACCCTGTGAGCTCTAGAACAGTGTTACCTGTAGACCCTGTGAGCTCTGGAACAGTGTTACCTGTAGACCTCGTGAGCTCTGGAACAGTGTTACCTGTAGACCTCGTGAGCTCTGGAACAGTGTTACCTGTAGACCCTGTGAGCTCTGGAACAGTGTTACCTGTAGACCCTGTGAGCCTTGGAACAGTGTTACCTGTAGACCCTGTGAGCTCTAGAACAGTGTTACCTGTAGACCCTTTGAGCTCTGGAACAGTGTTACCTGTAGACCTCGTGAGCTCTAGAACAGTGTTACCTGTAGACCCTGTGAGCTCTAGAACAGTGTTACTTGTAGACCCTGTGAGCTCTGGAACAGTGTTACCTGTAGACCCTGTGAGCTCTGGAACAGTGTTACCTGTAGACCCTGTGAGCTCTGGAACAGTGTTACCTGTAGACCCTGTGAGCTCTGGAACAGTGTTACATGTAGACCCTGTGAGCTCTGGAACAGTGTTACCTGTAGACCCTGTGAGCTCTACAACAGTGTTACATGTAGACCCTGTGAACTCTGGAACAGTGTTAACTGTAGACCCTGTGAGCTCTTAGACAGTGTTACATGTAGACCCTGTGAGCTCTAGAACAGTGTTACCTGTAGACCTCGTGAGCTCTGGAACAGTGTTACCTGTAGACCCTGTGAGCTCTACAACAGTGTTACCTGTAGACCTCGTGAGCTCTGGAACAGTGTTACCTGTAGACCCTGTGAGCTCTTAGACAGTGTTACATGTAGACCCTGTGAGCTCTGGAACAGTGTTACATGTAGACCCTGTGAGCTCTAGAACAGTGTTACCTGTAGACCCTGTGAGCTCTAGAACAGTGTTACCTGTAGACCCTGTGAGCTCTAGAACAGTGTTACCTGAAGACCCCGTGAGCTCTGGAACAGTGTTACCTGTAGACCCTGTGAGCTCTGGAACAGTGTTACATGTAGACCCTGTGAGCTCTAGAACAGTGTTACATGTAGACCCTGTGAGCTCTAGAACAGTGTTACCTGTAGACCTCGTGAGCTCTGGAACAGTGTTACCTGTAGACCCTGTGAGCTCTAGAACAGTATTACATGTAGACCCTGTGAGCTCTACAACAGTGTTACCTGTAGACCCCGTGAGCTCTGGAACAGTGTTACCTGTAGACCCTGTGAGCTCTGGAACAGCAGAGTGATGCTGCCGTAGTCTGTGTGCTCTCCACACCGGAGCTGACCCTCTTTTGCCTGATCAGAGTCGATGGGAGGATAGTAGAGCGAGCGCAGAGTCGTGCTGTTTCCATCCTCTGGGGACAGATCATCTCATTAGTAATGTTCAGTCATTCCCTCCCACTTCTGCCTCAGGTCTTTTTTTATGTTGTTGACAGGTCATGTTACCTCCGATCCTGCTGTGGGGCTTCAGGAACAGCTCCGGCTCCAGATCCAGACTGTGGGCCATAACTCTGAGGACTCTCAGACCCAGATCTGTGCAGCGACGGAAAAACGAGGTCTGGATCTTCTGGAAGTCTGTCAGAGCACCCCCTGATGGCCATCTCTGCACAAAACACAGATGATAAACAGATCGACCAGTTAGAGCCAATGCTGTTGCAATAAACAATTTGCATTTTAATTTAATGTTTTGGTAAGTTTCAGTCAGAGATCATTTTAACCCCAGATCCATTCCTTTAACCAGTGACCTGACGCTTGACCTGGGACTTGTCCTGAGGCTTGACCTTACGCTTGACCTGACACCTGACCTGGGACTTGACCTGACGCTTGACCTGAGACATGTCCTGAATCTTGACCTGAGGCTTGACCTGAGGCTTGACCTGAGGCTTGACCTGACGCTTGACCTGGGACTTGACCTGAGGCTTGACCTGGGACTTGACCTGAGACTTGACCTGACGCTTGACCTGGGACTTGACCTGAATCTTGACCTGAGGCTTGACCTGAGACTTGACCTGAGGCTTGACCTGGGACTTGACCTGACACTTGACCTGAGGCTTGACCTGGGACTTGTCCTGACGCTTGACCTGAGACATGTCCTGAATCTTGACCTGAGGCTTGACCTGGGACTTGACCTGACACTTGACCCGAGACTTGACCTGAGGCTTGACCCGGGACTTGACCTGAGACTTGACCTGACGCTTGACCTGGGACTTGACCTGACGCTTGACCTGGACTTGACCTGAGACTTGACCTGGGACTTGACCTGAGACTTGACCTGAGACTTGACCTGAGGCTTGACCTGACGCTTGACCTGGGACTTGACCTGAGGCTTGACATGACGCCTGACCTGGGACTTGACCTGACGCTTGACCTGAGACTTGACCTGAGGCTTGACCTGAGACTTGACCTGGGACTTGACCTGAGACTTGACCTGGGACTTGACCTGGGACTTGACCTGGGACTTGACCTGAGACTTGACCTGAGACTTGACCTGGGACTTGACCTGAGGCTTGACCTGAGACTTGACCTGGGACTTGACCTGGGACTTGACCTGAGGCTTGACCTGACGCTTGACCTGGGACTTGACCTGGGACTTGACCTGAGGCTTGACCTGAGGACTTGACCTGGGACTTGACCTGGGACTTGACCTGAGGCTGATCAAACTGCTCTGTGCAGGACTAGTGCAGGTCCTTACGATGTCTGAGGAGAGCTGAGTGGTGTTGAAGCTCTCCTTCAGGTCTCCAGGGCGACGAGGGTTCAACCTGGAAGAACAACAAGTACATTTTATTTATTTAGCTCAATCACAGACGTGTCATTAACACTGTGTCCAGCACTGGGCCTTCGAGTACTGCAACAGTAGGAGGCGCTGTGTTCCCAGCTCAGGTGTCCCAAGTCAGGTGTCCCAGGTCATGTGTCCCAGGTCAGGTGTTCCCAGGTCAGGTGTCCCAGGTCAGGTGTCCCAGGTCATGTGTCCCAGGTACAGGTTTGGTCTGGTATAATTTGGTTGAATTGTTTAAATAAAAGGGTATTTTTGGCCTGATATACTCATGACCTGAATATACTCATGACCCTTGAGCCAGGGTCATGAGTATATTCAGGTCTGAACTGGACTTTGTGCTGGATGTGGTACCTCTCAGTCTCCAGTGAGACCCAGCCGTGGTTCTCGCTGGAGCTGCCTCTGCTGTAGTTCTTCTTCTCTTCCTCTGAGAGCAGGAAGAACTGGAGAGATACCTCCATCACACGCTCCACCTGCAGAGTTTAGGTTAAACTCAATCAGACACCGACAGGTCACAGTCCGAGAAAATGTTTAAAGGTGAAGACATGAACAGATTATTTCTGTAGGATTAATATGAACTCAGATCCAGCCCCTGACCCCCTGACCTCCTGACCTCTCTTGGACTGATGCCTGTGTTCTGCAGAAACACGAAGCCCACGCGCGTGAACGCATCGTACAGCTGTGCGCTCACGGCCTCCAGCTCCTCCCGGGTCACGCTCTCAGTCTCACGCTCGAGGCGGAAGACGCTGAAGTCCACCACCGGGATCATCTTCCTCCTGGATCAGCTCTTTACCGGGGCCCGTTACTGGGACTGTCACCGGAGAGGGGTCTGCAGCTGAAACTCTGCAGAAAGTTCACGCCCAGATAGTAACCACATGACCTGTTCTGACCTATAGGAGCCGAGCAGACTGCCCTTTGGACTCTGTCGCAAGAGTTGTTTTTACCTAAAAGTAATGACCTTTGTAGTGCTGCTGTGAATATTTTCTGTCACAAAAAATCTCTTTATGCTCTTTATTCTGAATCATTCCTAAATATAATAAAATAATCCCTAATAATATTGTTCTTAACCACAACTTAAAGGTATAATGTTCATAGAGAACAGCACACTCCCCGTCTGGTATTCAGGAAATACCAAATCTTCATCTCTCCTGAGTCAAACCTGAACTATGTAGAATTTTCATGAAGGAGGAGTACTATCTCTTTGATAGGTCTCAGAAAAAATTGGGGTCCGTCTTTCCCAATGATTTTCACTTGCACTTTCCGTACTCGTCCATCTTGACTGGGGTAAGTTTCCGTTATGATGCCCAGGGACCAATAGTTCGGTTTAGACTGAGAGCTTTTGAGCAGAGCTATGCATCCTTTGGAAATGTTGGACCTTTGATGTTGCCATTTCCTCCTAGGCTTGGAGTTTCCCACTGAATGAGGGGCACGCTTTGGGATCTATTCTTTACAGTGTAATTGTTAAAGTGAAAGTATGTTGGCTGACCATTTTCCATAATGTTGGTGTGGTAAGCTTGAACGGAGGTAGGTTTGTGAACCTTTCCAAGGCACATGTCTCCGACAATTACCCATCCAATTAGTCCAATTTTTGTGCGAATGGAGCATTAGGTGGCCCATTCACTTGCTTATGGGCCTTGTGAACACGGATCATGTCTCTGCCTAGCAGGAGAAGAATGGGAACATGATGATCTGGTTCCGGAATGTATCTCGCAAGATGTTTTAGGTGCCTGTGGTTACTGACCACTTCTGGGGTGGGAATTTCAGAGCGATTGTCTGGAATTTCGTTACACTCAAGTAGCACTGGTAGAGGTAAAACTAATCTTGCGTCAAAGGATTCCACTTGAAATACTTGTGCTAGCCGCCTGCCTTCTGTTTTGACTATGCCCGCGCATGTTTTGAGCGTATAGGCTACATTACAATCCGTTATGTCGAACAGATCAAAAAATTCAGACCTAGCAAGCGATCTGTTGCTTTGATCGTCCAGTATAACATACGTTTTAACTGCTTTTTCTGGGTGGCCTTCAGGGTATACTTTTACAAGACATACCTTAGAGCATGAGCGTGGAAGTTGAGTGGCTCCACATATCTCCGTACAAGCTGAGGAAACCTCGGATTCCATGGACACGTCCTCGCTCACTTCATGATCTTCCAGTGTCGGGGGTTTTGGTTCTTTCGCCCATGGCGCTGGGCCTGGATGGAGCGCTGACATGTGGGCACCGCTGCCACATTCTGAACATTTAATCTCCTGATCACAACTTTTCGCCATGTGCAAAACAGAGTTGCAACATTTAAAGCATATCCCTTGTTGTTTGAGCAATGACTTTCTTTCTTCCATTGATTTCATCCTAAATCCCCTGCATCTGGACAAAGAGTGGGGTTTATTGTGTAGAAAGCACTGTATTGCGGGGTTTACCTTATTTTTGGGCTCCCTGAAGGCTGAAGAATTTTTAGAGGACACCTGTGTCTTCTGTGCGATGACAGCTCCGGGAGTGACAGGTCTGTTTAACTGTCTGTTTGGTTTACGGGACTCTTCCTGTACAGTTGTGAGAAAGAAACTGGGATCATTGCGCATTTTTGCTTGCTGACACACAAAGTCTACTAGAAACTTGAAGGGTGGAAAGGAAACCCTGTAGTCCCCTGTGTACTTAGTCCCCACGGGGAGCCACTTCTCTTGTAAGCTGAACGGTAGTTTTTGTATTATTGGATTTGCTCCCCGTGGAGTGTCTAAATAGAAGAGACCCGTCAGATCACCGTCCTGCTTCGCTGCTTGAATTTCCGTGAGCAAATCTCCCAGCTCACGCAGCCTGTGATATTCCCTGCTGGTTATTTTTGGTAAATTCTCCAATTTCCTGAAAAGAGCACTTTCTACCATTTCCGGAGAACCATATGTTTCATAAAGCCTCTCCCAAATCAAAATGAGCCCTTGTAGAGGATGGTTAATATGCACTGCTCTGATTCGTTTTGCATGTTCGGCTGACTCACGTCCCAGCCATCTTACTAGCAGGTCCATCTCCTCACTAGGTGAGAGGTCAAGGTCTTTGGTGGCATTAATGAAAGATGCCCTCCATGATCTGAAAGTCTCTGGATGATCGTTAAACTGCGTAAGGCCAGAGGACACCAATTCACGTCTTGCTATAAACTTGACAACATTGGACATTTGATTGTTTGCAGGGAGATCGCTTTGGTTCTGTCCAGCTAGTAAGGGTGGAGTTGACTGACTCCGAGAGTGTTCGAGCGGCGTCCGCCTGTCTACGCTCCTTTGGTCAATGCTTTGAAATGCTGCAAGTTGTTGGTGATACGCATCGTGGGGTGACCTGGAGAACACCTCATGCTGAACCGGGCGTGTAAACTGTACGTCCATGGGCTGCAAAAAGGTAGAGTACTGCACATGTTTTGCATTAGTAGGTTGAGACTTGGGTGGTGTGGCGGGATGACCCTGCTGCAAATAGGATCCCGTAGATTGTATTTCTTGAGCTTCTGAAGCGTTTATGGCTCCGTTATCGTAAAACGGCATTAGTACTGGCATTTGTGAGTCCACAATGCTATTTGCCTGCTCTGATAGGTAAGCTTGTGTGCGTTCTGTTGCATCTTCAGTAGGTAGCTCTATTACACTTGAAACCCCTTTAATTTCTTGCCCTGCTGCTGACTCTAAAGCCTGTGCTTTCGCTTGTATTGATGCAGCTCTCTTTTCCAGCCTTAAAGTCTCCAACGATACCTCAAGCTGGGCCTTTTGTATTTTCAGTTCACTTTCCTTCTTAGCAAACACTATTTCTGCTTTAGCTGCTTCTGCCTCAGCTCTAGCTATTGCAGCGGCTGTGGTGACTGCCGATGAACCTCTTGAGTGTCGTGACAAACATGATGCATTGGATGCTCCCCCCAGTGGTCCGAATTTGGAGCTTGACTTTGACATTTCAGAAGGAAGGTTACCTCATGAGCTCGTCTGCTCCCCGCCGTAGAGTTAGGAACCAGAAGTTGGTTTTCGAAGAGATTTCGTTTTACTGTTCTGCCCTTTATCTCAAACGCCTTGCTTGAGTATGCAGTCAGATAACGCCTCCCAAAGACAACAGACACTGGAGTCGATTTTCAAGCTTTACTGTTGTCTTAGGAATAACATAAAACAGTAGAAATACAAAAAATACAAATTCTACTTTAAGTACAGAGTACACAACAAAGGCTCTTTTAATCACATTGTTACCATTAACTATATCAGAAATATATTCTTATATGCCACCATCACACTAAACAGCATGAAGTTTAGGGAGTTAACCCCGGGAGGAGAACTTCCGGCCCTGGAGAAGACGGATCTCCCCTGTATCTCCCAACCACGGTTAGGAGACAGAAACAGGAAAGGTTTAGCCGGGGCGGCAGTAGCTCAGTGGGTAGAGCGGTCATCCTTCAACCAGAAGGTAGGCGGTTCGATTCCCGCTCTCCCCACAGTCCATACTGTCGTTGTGTCCTTGGGCAAGACACTTAACCCACCTTGCCTCCAGTGGCTGTAACACTGGTAATTACATTAGAACAATGTAAGTCGCTTTGGATAAAAGCGTCAGCTAAATGAATAAATGTAAATGTAGGTTAACAATATCACACTATTCACTAACAAGAATATATCTACATTTTGCGCATAAAATATAACAATTTAAAGTAAATACACATAGAATATATTATATAGTGATATCTACATACCAAAAGTGCCTTCAACACAACTTAAATCGAGGAACAACAGTAGCCATGCCATCTGGCTTTTCCCTGCTGCCGCTGGAACTCAGCTCACAGTGACGTCATCACATACGGACTCAAACGACAATATTACCTGCAATACTTAACCTTGACCAAAAGGGGGCACTATACAACAACTTACAAATCGAACCACAACTTAAAGGTAGAATGTTCATAGAGAACAGCACAAATATTCCATCATTTGTGTTGTGTTCGATACGCTCTGCTGTACATAACGTCAGACACAAGCTCAGGTGCTTTATAAATAAAGTTGGTGTGGAATCCTGAGAGTGGTCCCTCAGTGGCTCCAGGACTCTCCATTTTTCTGTCTCAGGATGAAGCAGCACTAACACTGTCCCACCGACCTTCTGTTGATGAAGAGGCTCATAGGTGGACTCCATCACAAACTGGGGTCACTGAGGTCAGAAAGCTCCTGGGTGGAAAGGCTCCGGGACCCTCCCTGAGGCCCTTCAGACTCTGGAGGTTTCTTCTTCTTAAGAAGGAGCCCAGAGTGTGTTCTGCAGAGGCACACTCCTCAGCCTCAGAAGGCAAGACAATTTTATTTATAAAGCACAATTCATACACTGGGTAACTCAAAGTGCTTTACAGGAATAAAAGACAATTTACAAGATTTATATTAAGAAACATAAGAAAAAATTAAAAACATTTTAAAAAGAAGAGTGCAGATAAAAGAAAAAACAAACACTTTAGGTTGTAGTGTAGGCGGAGCTAAAGAGGAAGGTTTTTAACCTCCCCTTGAACATTGTTAAAGTTGAGGCTGTTCCAGGTTTTTGCTGCATGAAACTTAAACGCTGCTTCACCCTGTTTAGTTCTAACTCTGGGCACGAGCAGAAGGCCTGTCCCAGATGTTCTCAGAGTCCGAGGAGGTTCATAAGTAACTAGCATGTCAGAGATATATTCTGGTGCTAAACCATTTAGAGACTTGTAAACCAACAGTGCTGTTTTAAAGTCTATTCTCTGAGCAACAGGAAGCCAGTGCAGAGATTTTAAAACTGGCGTGATGTGGTTGTACTTCCTGGTTTTGGTAAGAACCCGAGCAGCTGCATTCTGAATTAGCTGCAGCTGTCTTAACCCTCGTTTTGAGAGACCAGTGAGCAGGCCGTTACAGTAATCTAACCTGCTGGAGATAAAAGCATGGATAAGTTTCTCTAAGTCTGGTTGAGACATCATCCCTTTGACTCTGGAAATGTTTTTAAGGTGATAAAATGCAGATGATGTAATTGACTTAATGTGACTGTGGAAATTCAAGTCTGAGTCCATGATGACCCCTAGATTTCTAACCTGATTTTTAGATTTTAGAGAAAGAGACGAGAGGTGACTGCTGACACTTTCTCTTTGTTTCTGTGGCCCAAAGATGATTAGTTCAGTCTTGTTTCTGTTCAGTTGGAGAAAATTATTTTGCATCCACACATCAATCTGTTCGATGCAGTGACACAGTGAATGGATTGGTCCATTTTCACCTGCTGTGAGTGAAATGTAAATCTGAGTGTCATCTGCATAATTATGGTAGGATACGCCTACAGCTGCGTATTAACTGGCCTAAAGGAAGCATGTAGAGATTGAATAATAGAGGTCCCAAGATAGACCCCTGTGGAACCCCACATGTCAGGGCCATTTGGTCTGACACACAGTTACCAACCGAAACAAAGTACTTCCTGTCTTCAAGATAGGACTGAAACCATTTAAGGGCAGTTCCAGTGATACCTATCCATTCCTCTAATCTTTGTGTCAGGATTTCATGGTCCACTGTATCAAACACAGCACTCAAGTCCAACAGAACTAAGACAGAGACTTTGCCTGCGTCAGTGTTCATACGGATGTCACTTGTGACTTTGATAAGTGCAGTCTCAGTCTGTGATGGGGCCTGAATCCTGACTGAAAAGGATCAAAGCAGTTGTTAAGTAATAGAAAGTCATTAAGTTGTTGATATACAACTTTTTGATGACTTTCCTAAAAATGGCAGGTTTGATATGGGCCGATAGTTGTTGAGCACTGTAGCATCAAGACTGCTCTTCTTTAGGAGAGGCTTAATGACAGCAGTTTTTAAGGCCCTTGGAAATGTTCCAGACTGTAAGGAATTATTGACTATATCAGTGAGTTGTGGTAACAAACTGCTTAGTACTGATTTTAGAAATCTAGTGGGTAAAACATGGAGGCAGCAGGTGGATGAACTCAGGCTGGAGACAGTTTTTTCAATTGTTCTGTCATTAATTTGTGTAAAATGTGTTAAACCAACCAAGTGTCTCCTAGGTGGCTGCAGTGTTGTTGTATGTCCTGTTGACTGTATCGCATGTTTAATGCCTTGAACCTTGTCGTTGAAAAACAATGCAAACTCATTGCATTTAGTGGTGGAAACTAATTCTGGAGGAAATGGAGCTGGAGGGTTTGTTAATCTGTTCACTGTAGCAAACAGGACACGCAGGTTGTTACTATTGTTGTTGATGATATCTGAGAAGAATATTGCTCTTTCTTTTTACAAAGTTTGATTGAAAACATGCAAATTTTCTTTGTATACCTCATAATGAATTAAGAGTTTCAGTTTACGCCATTTTCTTTCGGCTTTTCGGCATTCCCTTTTCTGTGCCCTGACAGAGTGAGCATTGCTCCATGAAGCCTTCGGCCTCGTCCTGATCACTTTAACCTTAACAGGAGCAATGGTGTCCATAACATTTAAAACACCTGAAGTATAACAATTCAACAAATCATCAACTTGACCTGATGAGGCATTTTCAAACCTGATTGCCTCCATAAACTGTGTCCTGGTGTTATCGTTAATGTATCTCTTTTTTACAACAGTAGGTCCAACAGCAACTTTTGGAATTATGGACAGATGGAAAAAGACACATGAATGATCAGATAGAGCAACATCTGTCACAGTGACATCTGAAATATGAACACCTTTAGTAATGACCAGGTCCAGAGTGTGACCTCTGTTATGGGTCGGCTCATTAACATGCTGACAAAGACCAAAAGGATCAAGAATAGTAGAAAGTTCTTTGGCATTTCTGTCACAAACATTATCCACATGCACATTAAAATCACCAGATATGACTATTTGTTTAAATTCTGTGCAGATAACTGAAAGCATTCCAGTAAACTCATTAATAAAATCATGACATTGTTGGGGTGGTTTGTAAAGAACTACATATAAAATAGATGGAGAAAACCTCAACTCCATTTTGAATGACACATACTCAAATGATGAAAACTCACCAAGTGATAGCTTCTGGATAAGAATATTATCCCTAAGAAAGGCACATACACCACCACCCTTTTTGTTTTCCCGTATTTTGGATAAAAATGTGAAATTCGATGGGGTGGATTCGATAAGGACCGCATTTCCAGTCCTGTTGTCTAACCATGTTTCTGTTGAAAAACATAAAATCAAGCTTATTTGAAGTTATAAAATCATTAATTAAAAAAGATTTGTTTCCTAAAGACCTGACATTGAACAGTGCACGTTTTAAGTCCGTTTGAGCAGGACCTGACTTTATCTGTTTGCAGGGGATTTGAATCAGATTTGTCTGATTAGACAATCTAACTGTTATTCTCTTCTTTAATCTGCGACTTCTGACTGTAGTTATGGAGCTGGGGGTGTTCTCTCCCAGGGCCTCAGGTTGATAAGTGGTTTATTATGACGAAAAGTCCTGGAAAGTCCAGGACTTCCAGGACCTGAAGAGTAAAAATAGCTCTTTTTTTCACTATAAAAAAGAAGGTCTACACCAGGAACTGCAGGAGGCTCAGGTCCAGGAGGAACATCTCAGGGAATCAGCTGCTGAACTCTGAACCTGTTCGGAGCAGTTTGCAGTAATATTATTTCATTATTCCGCTTCAGAATGTCCCCCTAATCTCTGGGGGCGGCAGTAGCTCAGTGGTAGAGCGGCCGTCCTTCAACCGGAAGGTAGTAGGATCGATTCCCGCACAGTTCATACTGTCGTTGTGTCCTTGGGCAAGACACTTAACCCACCTTGCCTCGTAAGAATGTTGAAGGTGTTGGTCGGAGAGTCCGTAGGCGCGGAATGGCTGCCACGTCTCTGTCAGTCTGCCCCAGGGCAGCTGTGGCTACAGATGTAGCTTACTACCACCAGTGTGTGACTGTGGAGTGAATGAATAATTGATATGTAAAGCGTCCTTGAGCTCTGGAAAGGCGCTATATAAATATAACAATTATTATTATCTCAGGTAAACAGAACAAAACTCCACAAAATGAGAACTATTACTTTTTTTCTACTTCTGTATTCTAGTACAGGGTTTTCTGTTATTGTTTTTAGAAAATTTGGCCCCTTTAACTTTTCTGCTCCTCCTGCAGTGGCTCCTCTAGTGGCCAACAGGAGCAGAGCTCATTAATATAAATATAATAAAGTTTTCAAGGTGAAGACGTTTTGTCTCAAATCTAAAGAGACTTTATCGATTAGAAAACTTTTTTCAAGATGACCTGGATGACATTTTATGACCTTTTTAAAAAAAATTTTTTTTTTTTTTTTTTTTGCAGTAAACACCTGACCTGTTCTGACCAATCACCGCGGACCTCATTAACGACACGCCCTGAGACACGGTCCTACCTTTGGTCTGACTCTGGGGTGAAGCCCGGGTCACAGCGGCTCAGGTTCAGTCCTGGTTCTGTCTGAAGACGCCATGTTGGACCCAGACCTGACCCTGGACCTGGACTCGGACGGGTCCATCTCGTTCACGGGCTGCGGGTTCATGGGGTCCACTACATCAGTGGGCCTCCCGCTGGTTGAGTCCGGTCCGGGGCCTGGGAGTCCGGGGGTCGGAGAGATCTGTTTAGTCCTGGTTTAGACCTGGTTTAGTCTTGGGTAAATCCTGGTTTAGACCTGGTTAAGACCTATTTTTTGTCCTATGTGGTTTTAGTCGGATCACAAGTCTCAGTCGAAACCAAGAACTGAGCAGGTTACACCAGATCCAGGAACAGTTATAAAATCTATACAGTCAAAGACAAGTCCAGACTTAGACCAGGTCCAGACTCACAGAGGTCAGTGTTAGTCCGGTCTAAACCAGGTCCAGACTCACGGAGGTCAGTGTTAGTCCAGACTTAGACCAGGTCCAGACTCACAGAGGTCAGTGTTAGTCCGGTCTTAGACCAGGTCCAGACTCACAGAGGTCAGTGTTAGTCCAGACTTAGACCAGGTCCAGACTCACAGAGGTCAGTGTTAGTCCAGACTTAGACCAGGTCCAGACTCACAGAGGTCAGTGTTAGTCCAGTCTTAGACCAGGTCCAGACTCACAGAGGTCAGTGTTAGTCCAGACTTAGACCAGGTCCAGACTCACAGAGGTCAGTGTTAGTCCAGACTTAGACCAGGTCCAGACTCACAGAGGTCAGTGTTAGTCCAGACTTAGACCAGGTCCAGACTCACAGAGGTCAGTGTTAGTCCAGACTTAGACCAGGTCCAGACTCAGAGGTCAGTGTTAGTCCAGACTTAGACCAGGTCCAGACTCACAGAGGTCAGTGTTAGTCCAGACTTAGACCAGGTCCAGACTCACAGAGGTCAGTGTTAGTCCAGACTTAGACCAGGTCCAGACTCACAGAGGTCAGTGTTAGTCCAGTCTAAACCAGGTCCAGACTCACGGAGGTCAGTGTTAGTCCAGACTTAGACCAGGTCCAGACTCACAGAGGTCAGTGTTAGTCCAGACTTAGACCAGGTCCAGACTCACAGAGGTCAGTGTTAGTCCGGTCTTAGACCAGGTCCAGACTCACAGAGGTCAGTGTTAGTCCGGTCTTAGACCAGATCCAGACTCACAGAGGTCAGTGTTAGTCCGGTCTTAGACCAGGTCCAGACTCACAGAGGTCAGTGTTAGTCCAGTCTAAACCAGGTCCAGACTCAGAGGTCAGTGTTAGTCCGGTCTTAGACCAGGTCTAATTTCTAAAGTGGACGCTCTGAAGTTTCTTCAGGAAAACGATGAGATGTGTAAATAATCTCAGGCAAGGTAAAAAAAAAAAAAGGCTTGAGCAGGCTTTTATTCTTAGTTTGCAGACTTCTCAGCAGGTTAGACCTTTTTTAAATTTTGAGACAGGCCTGGGACACCCTGAAGTGTGAGGCTGGCTCACGTGAGACTACGAGCCGTGTACTTGACCATCTCAGAGCAGCCAAAGGTTCACAGTGGTCCGATGAGATCTGTACAACTGGAGTTTTAAACTGCCATGGTTTCAATACCGTTAAAAAACACGTATTTACGGTATTTATCAATGAATACAATACTTAACAAATTAATTACATAATTGGTCTGACCTGGTTTCTGTGTGAGAGCAGGTCATTGGGGGCCAGAGACACCTCCGCAGTCGGGTTTGGCCCTGGTCTGAGTGATGCATTAGAGCCTAGCCTCTAAAGGCGACTTTACAGGTGTAAAAATCATGTTTACAGCCTGGTACAAAAGATGTCTCCGGTCTCTAGAACTACATGACAACTCTGGGGGTGAATTTCTGATTATTACGTTGGTTTATGCTATCTAAAAACTATTGTTTTACTATGGAGTAAAAGCCGAAAAGCCCGGATGTAACGGCCATTTTATTGCCCATTCGTAATGACAATATTGGAGAATAGGGCCCAATGGGCGGATACATCCATATTTTTACAATCAGACCAATCAGATCAGAGAGGAGCGAGCCTGGACCAATCAGAGCAGAGAGGAGAGAGCCTGGACCAATCAGAGCAGAGAGGAGAGAGCCTGGACCAATCAGAGCAGAGAGGAGAGAGCCTGGACCAATCAGAGCAGAGAGCGAGCCTGGACCAATCAGAGCAGAGAGGAGAGCCTGGACCAATCAGAGCAGAGAGGAGCGAGCCTGGACCAATCAGAGCAGAGAGGAGCGAGCCTGGACCAATCAGAGCAGAGAGGAGCGAGCCTGGACCAATCAGAGCAGAGAGGAGCGAGCCTAAAGTCACAGATAAACTCCAGAAATCAAAACAGGTGAGAGACATTTTAACAGGAAATATAAATATTTGCATTTTGGGTTTGAGTCTCAACTTCTGACTCAGTTTCCTGTGTGTGCAGTTCTGTGGTCCGCCTGCAGAGACTCCCCTCCCTCGGTTGGTCTTTTGTCTCAGATCTAATCCTACCTGACTCTCTCCAGATCCTCCCCAGTCAAGACAACCTGCTCTCTGGCTCACAGTTCTGGTCTAGACTTGGACCAGACCCGGTTAGACACGGGTCTGGTCTAGACTTGGACCAGACCCCGGGTTAGACACGGGTCTGGACTAGAGTTGGACCAGACCCCGGGTTAGACACGGGTCTGGACTAGAGTTGAACCAGACACCGGGTTAGACACGGGTCTGGTCTAGACTTGGACCAGACCCGGGTTAGACACGGGTATGGACTAGAGTCTAGAGTCATTTACAGACGCTTTTATCCAAAGCGACTTACAAGTGAGGATAACAATGGAAGCAATTTTAACAACACAAGGTACAAAAAGCATAAGTGCAACAAAAAACTAGTCAGTTTAAACCCAGCGCAGTTTACAAAGCTGAGGATAAGAGAATTTTTTATTTTTTATTTTTTTTAAAGAAAGGAAGTAGGACTCAGTGTTTGTCAGTCAGGTGTTGACGGAAGAGATGTGTTTTCAGGCGTTTTTTAAAGATGGCTACAGAATCTGCTGATCTTGTAGCAGCAGTAGATCATTCCACCAATGTGGAACAGATCCAGAGAAGGTACGTGAGAGCGATTTTGTACCTTTTTGGGACGGTACCACCAGACGTTGTTCATTTGCAGAGCGCAGGGATCTGGTAGGAACGTAGGTCTGTATTAGTGAGTGAAGATATGAGGGGGCGGAGCCAGTGGTGGTCTTGTAGGCCAAGAGCATAGCTTTGAACTTGATGCGGGCGTCAACCAGGAGCCAGTGTAACCTAATGAATAGAGGAGATACGTGCGCTCTCTTTGGTTCATTAAAGACCACTCTTGCCGCTGCATTCTGGATCAGCTGCAGAGGTTTGGTTGTGCAGCAGGGAGTCCAGCCAGTAGAGCATTGCAATAATCCAGTTTGGACAAGACAAGAGCCTGGACTAGAATTTGCGAGTGCTCTGATAGGAAAGGTCTAATTTCCTAATGTTGTAGAGGATGAATCTACAGGACCGGGTGGTGCTGGCGACATGACTTGTGAAGTTTAGCTGATCATCAATTACCACTCCCAGATTTCTGGCAGTGCTGGACGGTGTAATGGTTGATGGGCCTAGTTGAATGGAGAGGTTGTGGTGGGTCTTTGGATTGGCCGGAATCACAAGCAGTTCTGTTTTTGCAAGGTTCAGCTGCAGGTGATGGTCCTTCATCCAAAGTGAGATGTCGCTCAGACATGCCGAGACGCGAGCAGAGACCGTCGGATCGTCAGGATGAAATGACAGGTGGAGTTGAGTGTCATCTGCAGCAGTGATAGGAAAAGCCATGCTTCTGGATGACAGAGCCAAGGGATGTCATGTATATGGAAAAGAGTAGCGGTCCGAGCACTGAGCCCTGTGGCACCCCTGTATTGAGATGTTGGGACTCAGAGACCTCGTTTCTCCAGGATACTTGCAATGGTTCAAGACTTGAACCATTGCAACGCCATTCCAGAGACACCCATCGCCCTGAGAGAGGACAGGAGGATGTGATGATTAACAGAGTCAAAAGCAGCAGACAGATCCAGTAAGATGAGTACAGATGACTTGGATGTTGCCTTTGCCAGTCTCAGAGCTTCGATGACTGAGAGCAGGGCAGTTTCGGTGGAATGTCTGCTCTTGAACCCAGACTGGTTCTGGTCCAGGAGGTTGTTCCGTGTGAGAAAGGATGAGAGCTGAGTATCTTCAATAGTGGTGTGAAATACGGGCCTCTTTGAAAGCTGTGGGGAAGGACCCAGTGGAGAGAGATGAGTTGATGATGTGGGTGAGAGCAGGCACGACAGATGGAGAGATGGCCTGAAGGAGATGTGTGGGGATGGGATCCAGCGGGCAGGTAGTAGGGTGGTTAGAACTAATGACCTTGGAAACATCTGCTTCAGTTAGAGGAGAGAAGGAAGTGAGCAAACACATATCAGGGGTCTGAATGAGCTCGACACGAGTCTGGTCTAGAGTCGGACCAGACTCTGGGTTAGACGCGGGGTCAGGTCCAACTCTAGATCTGGTCTTTACATTTCACTCACAGCAGGTGAAAATGGACCAATCCATTCACTGTGTCACTGCATCGAACAGATTGACATGTGGATGCAAAATAATTTTCTCCAACTGAACAGAAACAAGACTGAACTAATCATCTTTGGGCCAAAGAAACAAAGAGAAAGTGTCAGCAGTCACCTCTCGTCTCTTTCTCTAAAATCTAAAAACCAGGTTAGAAATCTAGGGGTCATCGTGGACTCAGACTTGAATTTCCACAGTCACATTAAGTCAATTACATCATCTGCATTTTATCACCTTAAAAACATTTCCAGAGTCAAAGGGATGATGTCTCAACCAGACTTAGAGAAACGTATCCATGCTTTTATCTCCAGCAGGTTAGATTACTGTAACGGCCTGCTCACTGGTCTCTCAAAACGAGGGTTAAGACAGCTGCAGCTTATTCAGAACGCAGCTGCTCGGGTTCTAACTCAAACCAGGAAGTACAACCACATCACGCCAGTTTTAAAATCTCTGCACTGGCTTCCTGTTGCTCAGAGAATAGACTTTAAAACAGCACTGCTGGTTTACAAGTCTCTAAATGGTTTAGCAGCAGAATATATCTCTGACATGCTAGTTACTTATGAACCTCCTCGGACTCTGAGAACATCTGGGACAGGCCTTCTGCTCGTGCCCAGAGTTAGAACTAAACAGGGTGAAGCAGAGTTTAAGTTTCATGCAGCAAAAACCTGGAACAGCCTCAACTTTAACAATGTTCAAGGGGAGGTTAAAAACCTTCCTCTTTAGCTCCGCCTACACTACAACATAAAGTGTTTTTTATCTGCACTCTTCTTTTTAAAATGTTTTAAATTTTTCTTATGTTTCTTAATATAAATCTTGTAAATTGTCTTTTATTCCGGTAAAGCACTTTGAGTTACCCAGTGTATGAATTGTGCTTTATAAATAAAATTGCCTTGCCTAAATCTGAATAAATTCTACCAATGCAAATGTGTCGAGTCATGTTCTGGCCACTATCAAAGATTATTCAAGACTTTACATGAACCTCGCTGAATCTTCCCTCATTATTATGAGTCTGTGAAGGTTCTCGGTCATCCAGGTCATATTGAAAAAAAGGTTAAAGCAAAAGCATCTGGACTCAGTTTTCAAGGTGAAGACTCTAATTCCAAGAGTGTGTTCTGAAACCTAAATCAGGACAGTTTGACTCTAGAACAACACCTGAATAGAACAGTGTCACTAACAACTCTCACATTAGAGTCTCCAGGCCAGGACCAGCAGACTGAAGGACAGCTTCATCCACCAGGCTGTCAGGAAGCTGAACTCCCTCCCGAACCTGCCCCCCCTCCCCTCTTCTTCCCCAGGCACCACTGAACTATGAACCCCCCCCCCCACTAATTATATGATGACATGCACTAGTCACTTGTGCAGCATTGGTCTGCTCACTCACCGCACACTACCTCATCAGTCAGTAAATAACTGCTCTTGGACACTTGTCACTTTAATCAGACAAGATATTTTAATAAGTGATTTTTTTGCACTAAAAGAATCTTTTAACTGCACTGCTGTTCACTTTATTGATTTGCACAATATCTGTCACTCACCTTGCACTGCTTTATTTAACTTTATTTTGAATTTTATTATGTCTCTTTTTTATCATTTCCCCTATTGCTATTTTTTAGGCTTTAATGTTAATGTTATCTGTATGCACCGGGGACTGAGAGTAACGCAATTTCGATTCTCTGTATGTATGTACTGTACATGTGGAAATTGACAATAAAGCAGACTTGAAACATTAGGAGTCACACTGTCCTTTCAGAGCTAACAACTATGAGACCAGAACAGTCAGGTCAGGTTTAGTTTTAGGTCATGCCCCTCCCTCTAGAGATAAAGCTCAGCTCTCTTACAGTTGATCTGAAACTATTCACTTTGAAAACTGGGTCCACCTTTTTTCCATTATTATGAGGTTAATGTTTAATTGTGCACTGTCCCTGGGCCTTCATTTCTAAAGCAGTTTCCAAAAGGGCTTCACACTGACACAGAGCTGGAGGCTGGTTTGGGATAAACAGCTTCTTAATTGAAAAAAACCCACTGATAGAGGTTGTTTTTTCTCTGTCCTGAGGCCGGTCCAAGGGGACACTTATGAAAACAGTCACGTGGTCCACTGCTGTATTTTTACAGTAGAGTCATGTGACATGTTTATCAACGTTGTGCAACAGAGAGACTCTGACCAGGTTTACATCCTCCATGGACCCACATGTGGAGCCATGAGGAGCCGGACCAGCAGCAGAGAGCCCGGCCACGGTCTGAGAGAGACCCGGGGGGGGGGGCCGGAGCGCGGCTGGAGCCTATCGTTCGCCGGCTGCGGGTTCAGGAGCGTGTACTACATCGGGGCGTTGAGCTGCCTCCTGCAGCAGGTCCCGGAGCTGGTCCACGGTGCAGCCCGCTACAGCGGAGCCTCCTCCGGGTGTTTGGTGGCGGCGGCGCTGGCTGTGGGTCTCCCTCTCAGTGAGTTATTTAATATTTTAAAAGTGAGTTATTATTGCACATTAATATGTCTGAGGGTTGTCATAGACCAATCTTTTTTCATCTTCATAAGTGAGTTTTCTTTTATTAAATTTGTAAATCAAAGACCCAACAATATTTTTCATAAAAAGGAATAGTTAAGTGAATTATAAACAGGCCTTATAGAAAATACTAAGAAAATATAATGTTGCTTAAACATAATACAGTCAGGTTAACATCAGGACTCATAGTTCTTAAGCTCCTGGAGTTCAAAGACCCTGTCCTCAGGCGAATCTGAGTTTCACATTATCCAGTGTGAGGGAGTTAGTCGGGCCAGTGTTACTTCCTCCTTCGTCTTCAGTTCAGATGAGCTCCTGTTCGGCTTAAAATGAAACAAATGAAAAACAGATGGATCAGTGCCAACGACATCTCCTTTGAACTTACTGTTTCCAAAATGTTTTAAAATCAGTTTGTGTTTGATTGAGTCGACTGCAGATGGTAACTGTGTATTTAATTCTTCTATTTTGATGAAGAAAGATCTGTGGAGAAAAACTGGATCAAAATACATAAAAAGGAATAGTGCTAACTTGTATTTATTTAAACCCATGTCCCTGACAGCTCCGTTTGTAGGTGACAGTGCAACTGTTGTAAATATCTTTTTCTGATAAGACTCTGTTGACTTAAACTCAAAGTCTCTGTAGTAAACAGCTGTCCTCATTCATAAACAAGGCTCCAGGACTCTCCAGGACTCTCCAGGACTTTATCCCTTAAATCTAAAGAGGTCCAAGACTTAATTAAACAGAAGTGTCTTTAGCTGCAGAATTATCGTTTTACTGACATTATTTAAACCATGAGACTTGTTTCTGAAGCAGGTTCCATCTTCCTCAGTTTTTCAGGTTTTTCACAATTTATGTGAAAAAAACAGACATGAACTTTGACTTTAACCTCAACTGAACTCAACAAGACCAACAAGACCAGGTCTAAACCAGGACTAAACCAGGTCTAAACCAGGTCTAAACCGGGTCTAAACCAGGTTTTCACCAGTGCTAGACCTGGACCTGGTCTAGACCCGGTTTAGACCTGGTTTAGACCTGGTTTAGACCTGGTTTATTTCTGGTTTAGACCTGGTTTAGACCCGGTTTAGACCTGGTTTAGTCCTGGTTTAGACCTGGTTTAGACCTGGTTTAGACCAGGTTTAGTCCTGGTTTAGACCTGGTTTAGTCCTGGTTTAGACCTGGTTTAGACCTGGTTTAGACCAGGTTTAGTCCTGGTTTAGACCTGGTTTAGTCCTGGTTTAGACCTGGTTTAGACCTGGTTAAGTCCTGGTTTAGACCTGGTTTAGACCTGGTTTAGTCCTGGTTTAGTCCTGGTTTAGACCTGGTTTAGACCTGGTTTAGTCATGGTTTAGTCCTGGTTTAGACCTGGTTTAGACCTGGTTTAGTCATGGTTTAGTCCTGGTTTAGACCTGGTTTAGACCTGGTTTAGTCATGGTTTAGTCCTGGTTTAGACCCGGTTTAGTCATGGTTTAGTCATGGTTTAGTCCTGGTTTAGACCCGGTTTAGTCATGGTTTAGTCATGGTTTAGTCCTGGTTTAGACCCGGTTTAGTCATGGTTTAGTCCTGGTTTAGACCTGGTTTAGACCTGGTTTAGTCATGGTTTAGTCCTGGTTTAGACCCGGTTTAGTCATGGTTTAGTCATGGTTTAGTCCTGGTTTAGACCCGGTTTAGTCATGGTTTAGACCTGGTTTAGTCCTGGTTTAGACCCGGTTTAGACCTGGTTTAGACCTGGTTTAGACCTGGTTTAGACCTGGTTTAGACCTGGTTTAGTCCTGGTTTAGTCCTGGTTTAGACCTGGTTTAGACCTGGTTTAGTCATGGTTTAGTCCTGGTTTAGACCCGGTTTAGTCATGGTTTAGTCCTGGTTTAGTCCTGGTTTAGTCCTGGTTTAGACCTGGTTTAGACCTGGTTTAGACCTGGTTTAGACCTGGTTTAGACCTGGTTTAGTCCTGGTTTAGACCTGGTTTAGACCTGGTTTAGACCTGGTTTAGTCATGGTTTAGTCCTGGTTTAGACCTGGTTTAGACCTGGTTTAGACCTGGTTTAGTCCTGGTTTAGACCTGGTTTAGACCTGGTTTAGACCTGGTTTAGACCTGGTTTAGTCATGGTTTAGTCCTGGTTTAGACCTGGTTTAGTCCTGGTTTAGACCTGGTTTAGACCTGGTTTAGTCCTGGTTTAGTCCTGGTTTAGACCTGGTTTAGACCTGGTTTAGTCATGGTTTAGTCATGGTTTAGTCCTGGTTTAGACCTGGTTTAGACCTGGTTTAGACCTGGTTTAGTCCTGGTTTAGACCTGGTTTAGACCTGGTTTAGACCTGGTTTAGACCTGGTTTAGTCATGGTTTAGTCCTGGTTTAGACCTGGTTTAGACCTGGTTTAGACCTGGTTTAGACCTTGTTTAGTCCCGGTTTAGACCTGGTTTAGACCTGGTTTAGTCCCGGTTTAGACCTGGTTTAGTCCCGGTTTAGATCTGGTTTAGACCTGGTTTAGACCTGGTTTAGTCCCGGTTTAGACCTGGTTTAGTCCCGGTTTAGATCTGGTTTAGTCCCGGTTTAGACCTGGTTTAGTCCCGGTTTAGATCTGGTTTAGACCCGGTTTAGACCTGGTTTAGTCCCGGTTTAGACCTGGTTTAGACCTGGTTTAGACCTGGTTTAGACCTGGTTTAGACCTGGTTTAGTCCTGGTCTAGACCTGGTTTAGACCCGGTTTAGACCTGGTTTAGACCTGGTTTAGACCTGGTTTAGACCTGGTTTAGACCTGGTTTAGTCCTGGTCTAGACCTGGTTTAGACCTGGTTTAGACCTGGTTTAGACCTGGTTTAGACCTGGTTTAGACCTGGTTTAGTCCTGGTCTAGACCTGGTTTAGACCTGGTTTAGACCTGGTTTAGACCTGGTTTAGACCTGGTTTAGACCTGGTTTAGACCCGGTTTAGTCCTGGTTTAGTCCCGGTTTAGACCTGGTTTAGACCTGGTTTAGACCTGGTTTAGTCCTGGTCTAGACCTGGTTTAGACCCGGTTTAGACCTGGTTTAGATCTGGTTTAGACCTGGTTGAGTCCTTTCTCTTACAGCTGACCTCTGTGGTGACCTCTTGACCGTTGCTGCTGAGGCCAGAGGTCACTCTCTGAGCGTCTTCCATCCGAGCTTCAGTCTCCTGAGCTGTGCACGGCGCTCGCTCATGGACAGACTCCCCGTGGACGCTCACGTGCGCGCGTCTGGACGGCTGTGCGTGTCACTGACCAGAGTGCATGATGGGAAAAACCTACTGGTGTCGGACTTCAGCAGCAGAGACGAGCTCATCCAGGTACAAACAACATTTTCAAAAAGCAACCAACATTCAATCCGTTTCCTTAAGTTTACACTCGTGATTCTAATTAGGATCCATTGGAAGTTTAAAAAAAGAGTCTCAAACCTGGAAAAGGTTTGTTGTTTTAAAACAGACCCCTCTCTGCCTCCAGGAAACCGTTCTGTACTGTCCTACGCCTGGCAACTCCAAGTTCCTTTGATTGGTCAAAACTTGGGTTAAACATAGGAAGGAATATTTGAAGCACCTTCCTTTGACTAATGCATAATACAGTTCATATATAAGTCTTAACATGTGTGTGTGTCTCCAGGTTTTAATGTGCAGCTGTTTCTTCCCAGTTTACTGTGGCTTCATCCCTCCGTCCTTCAGAGGAGTGGTCAGTCTGCACACAACCTCTCACCTGAGCAAACCTCTTAGTGGCTTTTCTTTCACATTTTTGGAGCAGTTGAATGTTTAGAGCTCTATAACATCACACTGAAGTCAACAGCACGCTTAGAACCTGGCTTTTGATGTTTATAAAAGTTTAGTTTATTCTTTATTTGTCAGGGACAATGTACAAATACATTAATCTCACAAGAAAAGAGATGCTCTGAACCAGACTTAGCCACACACTACTTTCCCTCTGCAGGTCCGGGGGCAGGTGAGCACAACAATAAAACATTTAAGAGAACAAAATTAACATTAATTCATAGTTAAAATACTTACTATAATTCATTACCAAACTGTAATGAAGAAGGCCTTTTAGCCTCAATAATAATAATAATAATTAATGGTTCTGAATAACACTCTTTATGTCATTTTTCCTGATTATATTTAACCCCTGAAGCGTTACATGGACGGAGCCCTGAGCAACAACCAGCCGCTGTCCGAGTTCAGAAACACTCTGACCATCGCTCCGTTTTCAGGAGAGAGCGACATCTGTCCCACAGAGGGCACCTTTAACTTCCTGGAGGTTCATTATGGAAACGTGTCCATCCAGGTCAACACTGGGAATGTGCACCGGGTCTGGACCTCCTTCATGCCTACACCTCCTCAGGTCAGGGGTCCACGGCTCGAACTGTGAAAAAATGTGCTTAAAGTGTAGAGAATATCCCGTTTGTATTTTATCCCTGGGGGAGTTTCCTCGGGGTGAGACAGTTAAACTGTCTCAGATCTGGTGCTGCTCTGTGGGTTACATTTACATTTAGTCTTTTACAGACGCTTTTATCCAAAGAGACTTACAGGTGAGGAAAACAATAAAAGCAATTTTAACAACACAAGGAAGAAAAAGCATGAGTGCAACAAAAACTAGTCAGTTTAATTAAACCCAGCACAGTTTACAAAGATAAGGACAGTAAAGAATTTATTTTTTATTTTTATTTTTTTAAAGGTGTTGACGGAAGAGATGTGTTTTCAGGTGTTTTTTAAAGATGGCTACAGAATCTGCTGATCTTGTAGCAGCAGGTAGATCATTCCACCAATGTGGAACAGATCCAGAGATGGTACGTGAGAGTGATTTTGTACCTTTTTGGGACGGTACCACCAGACGTTGTTCATTTGCAGAGCGCAGGGATCTGGTAGGAACGTAGGTCTGTATTAGTGAGTGGAGATATGAGGGTGCAGAACCAGAGGTGGTCTTGTAGGCCAAGAGCATAGCTTTGAACTTGATGCGGGCGGGAGCCAGTGTAACCTAATGAATAGAGGAGTTACGTGCGCTCTCTTTGGTTCATTAAAGACCACTCTTGCCGCTGCATTCTGGATCAGCTGCAGAGGTTTGGTTGTGCAGCAGGGAGTCCAGCCAGTAGAGCATTGCAATAATCCAGTTTGGACAAGACAAGAGCCTGGACTAGGATTTGTGTAGAGTGCTCTGATAGGAAAGGTCTAATTTTCCTAATGTTGTAGGACACTGGTCCAAACGACTAGGACTGATCTACAATAAGGTAGTATGAGTTCAAGACCCGGTCAGGTCTAGGTCTTAAGGCTAATCTTCGGTCAGTGTCATGATGGGTCCTAGTTCAGGTCTGAAAACAGTCCTCACAGGTTTACCCCAGAGACACTGCTAGAAGAGATAAATACAGATAATCTGTCAAATCTGAAGCAGATTGTATTCTAATTTTAAAATGTGTTTATATCTCCTCAGATGTTGTCAGAGATCTGTGTGAACGGGTACAGAGACACTCTCCGCTTCCTCTCACAGTCTGGTCTGTAATAAACACGGTCGGGTCTGTAATAAACACACGGTCGGGTCTGTAATAAACACACGGCCGGGTCTGTAATAAACACACGGTCGAGTCTGTAATAAACACACGGTCGGTCTGTAATAAACACACGGCCGGCTCTGTAATAAACACAGAGTCGGGTCTGTAATAAACACACGGTCGGGTCTGTAATAAACACACGGCCGGGTCTGTAATAAACACACGGTCGGGTCTGTAATAAACACGGTCGGGTCTGTAATAAACACACGGCCGGGTCTGTAATAAACACACGGTCGGGTCTGTAATAAACACACGGTCGGGTCTGTAATAAACACGGTCGGGTCTGTAATAAACACACGGTCGGGTCTGTAATAAACACACGGTCGGGTCTGTAATAAACACACGGTCGGGTCTGTAATAAACACACGTTCGAGTCTGTAATAAACACACGTTCGAGTCTGTAATAACCACAGTCGGGTCTGTAATAAACACACAGTCGGTCTGTAATAAACACACAGTCGGTCTGTAATAAACACACGGTCGGGTCTGTAATAAACACACGTTCGAGTCTGTAATAAACACAGAGTCGGGTCTGTAATAAACACACGGTCGGGTCTGTAATAAACACACGGTCGGGTCTGTAATAAACACACGGTCGGGTCTGTAATAAACACACGGTCGGGTCTGTAATAAACACACGGTCGGGTCTGTAATAAACACACAGTCGGTCTGTAATAAACACACAGTCGGGTCTGTAATAACCACAGTCGGGTCTGTAATAAACACACGGTCGGGTCTGTAATAAACACACGGTCGGGTCTGTAATAAACACACGTTCGAGTCTGTAATAAACACACGTTCGAGTCTGTAATAACCACAGTCGGGTCTGTAATAAACACACAGTCGGGTCTGTAATAAACACACAGTCGGGTCTGTAATAAACACACGGTCGGGTCTGTAATAAACACACGTTCGAGTCTGTAATAAACACAGAGTCGGGTCTGTAATAAACACGGTCGGGTCTGTAATAAACACACGGTCGGGTCTGTAATAAACACACGGTCGGGTCTGTAATAAACACACGGTCGGGTCTGTAATAAACACACGGTCGAGTCTGTAATAAACACACGTTCGAGTCTGTAATAAACACACGGTCGGGTCTGTAATAAACACACGGTCGGGTCTGTAATAAACACACGGTCGAGTCTGTAATAAACACACGCGTCGGGTCTGTAATAAACACACGGTCGGGTCTGTAATAAACACGGTCGGGTCTGTAATAAACACACGGTCGGGTCTGTAATAAACACACGTTCGAGTCTGTAATAAACACACGTTCGAGTCTGTAATAACCACAGTCGGGTCTGTAATAAACACACGGTCGGGTCTGTAATAAACACACAGTCGGGTCTGTAATAAACACAGTCGGGTCTGTAATAAACACACGGTCGGGTCTGTAATAAACACACGGTCAGGTCTGTAATAAACACACGGTCGGGTCTGTAATAAACACACGGTCAGGTCTGTAATAAACACACAGTCGGGTCTGTAATAACCACAGTCGGGTCTGTAATAAACACAGTCGGGTCTGTAATAAACACACGGTCGGGTCTGTAATAAACACACGGTCGGTCTGTAATAAACACAGTCGGGTCTGTAATAAACACAGTCGGGTCTGTAATAAACACACAGTCGGGTCTGTAATAAACACACGGTCGGGTCTGTAATAAACACAGTCGGGTCTGTAATAAACACAGTCGGGTCTGTAATAAACACACAGTCGGGTCTGTAATAAACACACGGTCGGGTCTGTAATAAACACAGTCGGGTCTGTAATAAACACACAGTCGGGTCTGTAATAAACACAGTCGGGTCTGTAATAAACACACGGTCGGGTCTGTAATAAACACACGGTCGGGTCTGTAATAAACACACGGTCGGGTCTGTAATAAACACACGGTCGGGTCTGTAATAAACACACGGTCGGGTCTGTAATAAACACACGGTCGGGTCTGTAATAAACACACAGCTCTAACATCTCTCATGTTTCAGGTCTGGTTCAAACTCAGAGCGAGTCTGTGGAGAAATCTAAAAACAACAAGAATGGACTGAACGTTTTACAAGAAAATAAGACGGAGACAGGGAGCCTTCCTGCAGAAATAGGAAAAGGTCAGTTTACTTTACGGTAATATCTTGGCTGTACCTCAGTGACTTTTATTTTTACAGGTTTTGTAATTTTTAGGTGTCATTTGGTTATAACTGTCGCTTGAATACAAATTAGGTTTTGATGTTAATACAATTTACAGACTTAGTGAAAGGAATCAGTAGATTTACAGAAGACATTAGATCTGTATTCTCTGTTGTTTTTAGCGGTTATTTGTCTCTCTCTCTTTAGTCCTGGCTGCAGCTTGTTCCGACTCCGAGACCAAGTCGGTACTCTGGACCTGGTTTTCTGAGGTCTCACTGCGCCTGGGTCTAGTCCTGGACTTGGTCTTGGGTCTGATCCATCTCATGTTTTTACCGTTTGGACTGATTCTAAACCTCGTCGTCAGGTAACAGCTCCTCTTTAACCCTCGGTTTTATAAAAAGAGCCTTAATAAACCTTTTTCATTTTTCTGCAGTTTTCTGTCGAGTCGCAGCTGCAGCTTATCGTGTGACGTCAGGAAACAAGACTCAAACCTGGATCAGAAAAGAACAGTTGTGCTTTTGGACGACAGAGACCTGACAAAACCAACAGCAAGACTTTAAACTGATGTTTACTGACATTACCTCAGTGTCATGTATTTTTGTTTTAATGTAGTGCTGTAATTCCAAGGACAAACACATTTTCTGATCAAACTGACGCCACTGTTAAATGCCTTTATTTTTGTCTAAAAGCTGCTGGGTTTTCTGCTGTAGATGTAAATATTTTGTCGGATGCTGGATGACGGTTTAATTAAGCACAACCTGTAATAAAATTAAATATTTAATTGTACACCACAGCACAAAGTAAACAGAAACTTCTGTTTGTGCACCATCTTATTTGTTTGTATCAGTTTAAACTGGTTTTGAAGGATCCGGGAAACTTTCATTGGTTCAGTGCGACAGCTTTGTTTCTACTTGTTCTATTCCACAAAACAGTCTCTAGGAAAAATGTACACAAGTGCAACTGTTTCTGCAGAAATAAAGTCATAAATAAACCCGTCTGCTCTTCACTTTGTGACTTCGGTAAAACTGAATGCAGCAGCAAGAAGTGGTTCAACTTTTGAGAATTTATTTCCAACGCTGCTTTTGTCATGAATCGTTATATTTCAGTACGTTTTTATGAATTGCCCTTTAGAGATTATACACCTCTAGTGGTTTTCAGTAGAACTACAGTGTAGTTTATTTAAAAACACTTAAACAGCTGAAGGCTTGGTTTTATGGGCCTTTTTTATTTCACAATCTTCCAAATGTACAAAAACAAAGATGCGTTACAAAACAAAGGAATCCCAGTGAACCACGAACCAATCAGAGCTAATCTCTAAGGCCCGCTCCATTTGACTAACTATTGTGTTGTTGCCGGGCAGATTTCAGTAAAATTCTCTTGTTGCCGGGCAGATTTCAGGCTCAGTTCTGGTTGGAGCAGGGACCTTCTCTTCAGAGCTTTAGTGGATTTATCATATTCAGTTCTTTTTTCCACCCTTTGGTGAAGTGGGCGGGGCTTAATAGCAGGAAGTTGGGTTTTCTGATGTAGTTTGTTGTTTTTTTTTTACAACTCTGACTTCTTCTTCTTCTTGGGCTCCTCCTGCATCACCAGAGGATTGGACGACTCTTTTTTCAGAAACGAGATGAAGTCGCTCACCTCACGACCGCCCTGGAGAAGAAACGGTTAGAACAATAATAAAATTAATCTTCAGAACTGATAGAG
Organism: Perccottus glenii; assembly: GCA_024416835.2. Taxonomy (NCBI): domain Eukaryota; kingdom Metazoa; phylum Chordata; class Actinopteri; order Gobiiformes; family Odontobutidae; genus Perccottus; species Perccottus glenii. The sequence continues at coordinate 751,843 of CM044563.2, forward strand.
TTCTGAACTAAAGCTGTACATGTCCGGTTTGAGGAAGGCCTATAGATTTTAATAACTCACGTTGTATTTCTTTGGGCTGTTCTTCTGTCCGGCTGGAGAGAAGTAGATTGTGGGGAAACTAAAAAAAAAAAAAAATAAAAGTAGTCCTTCAGTTTTCTTTGTTAAGGTAAAAACAATGTCTTTGTAGTAAACTATACAACCATTGGAATAATTAAATAAAAGGCCCAGAGAAAGTCTAACTCACCCGCTGACTTCGTACGGCGAGGGCACGTCGTTCGCTGTGGCGTCCATTTTAGCGATGATTACGTTTGGATCATTGGCCAGCTGAAAATAATAAAGCATAAAAAATAAATTAAATACCGTTTAATTTCTCACCATTAATTACCTCTGACCTTTTATACACATTTCCCAAGTTTATTTAACTCTGTCTGCAGTGGTGTAAAGTAACGAATTACAAATACTCTCATTACTGTAATTGAGTATTTTTTCTCAGGAATTGTACTTTATTAAGTAGTTTAAAAACAGTGTACTTTTACTTGAGTACATTTTTAGTGCTGTATCTGTACTTTTACTGCACTATTTACCCTCAACCTGCAGTCGCTACATTTTTTTTTTTTCCTGTCAATGATGATTGGCTAAGGAGAATAATCAGTCCAGTGATTCCCGTCCAATCAAATCGCGCATAGAAAACTTGCATCAGACAGACTTCAAAACACCTGGCGCCAATTTAGTTTAATCATGGAGGAGGAGGAGGAAGGAAGTGTGGTGGATGCTTCAACCTGCAGTAACTCAAATACAGCACTTCAGCATCCTTGGCCGTACCTGAAGGAGCTTTTTACAATGAAGGCGAAGAAGGGCAATTGTGTCGTTATGTCATGCCTACTTTGCTTGCCCAGACCGGTTGAAATATCAGCATTCAAGAGTTCTTCCTCTAATTTAAAAAAAGCACATCGAGGTAAGATTTCATATTTGCTAAGTATCATATTTTAAATATTTATGTTAAATGGTATAATAAATGTCACAAATATAGTGTGGGGGGCATAAATAAAACTGTGTTAGGTTTTATGAGCCAATGTGAATTAGGGATGCACCGAATGTTTCAGGCAACCGAAATTATTCGGCCAAAAACAATTGCGTTAGCGATTAGCAACCAGCTTGGAGTGAAGGCACGGTCATTTTATTAATGCAGCAGTATGGACGTGTTGGAGAAGACGCAAAAAATCATCACAAGCAACGACTGCTTAATAAGACTATCTCGTCAGTCGTCGTTATTGATGAGAAGAGGGAGCGGGGTTGTTGCTGGTTATACTGTAGGCCTATGTATAATGACTTAAATCACAAAATGGCTTTAAACCGCTACTAAATACACTGCAGAATACAATGTGCAATTTGAATGTAAAAGAGAACGACACTGTTATAAAGCTACATATTTATTTCACAGGGTATAAGGTGGAATAAGTCACAGCATAATACTCACTACTCCCTACTCTTGAGTACTTTTGAAGGGGCTACTTTTTACTCGTACTTTGAGTGGTATTTAGGACAGGTACTTTTACTCCACTCACATTACATTTTATGGTAAGTAATAGTACTTTTACTTGAGTATGATTTTTCAGTACTCTTCCCACCACTGTCTGTCTGCAACAGACTCTTTCTCAAACTAATGAGAAACTAGAGATATTTGTTGCAGAAAATAAAACTTTCAAAACCAGATTAGAGTTGAGCAGCTACTAGGTTAGAACGGTCGGAGCCTCTTTCAGAGAATAAGAGGTATTTTTGGGCGATAATACCTTCTCTCCGAGCTCGTTGTACTTGGGCTCCAGGCTTTTGCAGTGACCGCACCAGGGAGCGTAGAACTCGATCAGGACGTCTTTACTGTCGTCGTTCACGATCGAGTCAAAGTTCTCCGCCACCAACACCTGAAGATTCAGACAGAAATGAGATGTTACCACCTGGAGATTCAGGTTCAACTGGAAAGACCTGTCTTTGGTAAACATTTAAAATCAGCTGAATGTGATTTATTCTGTTGTTTAAATTAAACCCTCACCTTGACAGGGCCGTCGTTGTTCTCAGGGATGGGCTCTGATTTGAGGTAACGCTTCAGTTTTCCATCAAAATAATCCTGAAGGAAACTCTCCAGAGCTTTACCGTCGCGACTGACGGGAGAGACAAGAGGGTTTGGAATTAAATACTGCAAAGATTTAATCAAGCTTCAGGTTTGAGCTAAATTTTAAAAAAGATCTAAATTCTTTGATTCTTTCAAAGCTTCCGGAGTTTCTCCAGAGTTCAAGGATCATAAATTAATGGTGAGTTTCAAACTAAATCTACAAAAAAAAAAAAAAAGTGACAAAGGTCTTAAATAGTAAATTAAAAATAAACTTTTAAATCACTTTCTAGATTCAGTCCATGACTGTAAAAGTACATTTCCAGGTTTTATTGGACACAGATTTCCAAGAAACATTTTCATCCCAAAAAAAAATAAATAAAATAAAATAAAAATAAAGAAAAAAAGGGCCTCAGAAATGGCTTCTTAAAAACGACACTCTTCGTGCTTGTCCATCCAGTAAAAAAAAATATATAAAAAGAAAACGAGTAGACTGCGCTGAACTCACGAGAACTCCTCGGTCATGACGTATTTGTCTCCTTTGGCCGTGCGGATGGCCACCAGGGGGAGCTCTCCGCTGCTGCCGTCCAAACCGAACTCCGTTACGTCTTGCATGAACGAGTTCCTGTTAGCCACAGCGAAGTTCAGCTTCTTCCCCTGGTCCAGGAAGCTCTTGGCCACCTTCATCACTCTGGAACAGAAAACCAGATAAACACGTCAAGAACACGATATAAACCAGACTTTACAGAGATCTGTCAGAGTCTAAAGTGTAGATGAACATAGAAAAGACTGCATTTTAAAATGAACACTCAGTGAGGACAGCTGCAGTTACCTGTTCCTCCAGTAGTTGGAGCCCTTGGGGTTTTTCTCATAGTCCACGTCGTAATAAGCCACCAGCAGGTCTTTGCCTTTGAGCTGGTCTTTGTTGTCGTCAGTCATGTGAGGGCACATCCCGAAACTGAGCACAAACAGGAAACAAGAGCCAACTGTAAAAAAAAAAAACTCTGATGCAAAGTGTAGTTCTATTGACGGCCACTAGATGGTGTTCCATTTCCGTTCACACAAACACCAGAGTCCTCCCGGTTTCATGAGGTCTTTATTCATTACCAGTGACACGAGATTAGGAGACTTCTGTAAACGCTGCATCTGTACCCGAGTCTTAACCGGGTCTACGCTCTACGTTTTTGTTCGTCTCAAAACGAAAGACGTGCAATCGTGGGAAAAGTCAGCCGTCGAACGTCTCAGTGAGGCGGGGCAAAGACGAGCCGTGACAGATTTTAAAAAGGAGCGTCAGACATTGAGGAATCGTCGCAGAGTTTGTCGGCCTCTCGCTGCTCCTACGACCTGCGTCAGAACTCACGGGAACTGACTCCTGAGCGCGTCCGCACAGGGACAACAGTCCAACACAAAAACACGGGACACTTTTGTAGAGTTTTCTATTCAATGCACATAAAAGCCGCTGATGCAAGCACTAATTTACAAAAAGACTCACATGTTGTCCTGGATGAACCTCTTCAGTTTGCTGCTGGAGAACTTGTCTTCACTGAAGGTCACTGTGGCGTCTTCAAATTTATTCTGGAGCTTCTTCGGACGGAACAGGACGACTGCCCTGAAGACAAAATATTAACTACTGTCAGAGTTCAGAAAGAGAAAGTACTTTGATCAGAATGTCTAAACCCGGTCTGACTCACTCTGCGGCGACGCCCTGAGTCTGCAGCAGACCCTCGTCGTTGGTGTGAGCGAAGCGGTAACTGTCTCTGAGAGAACTGGCTGCTTTCAGGAACTCAGCCTGAGCCCCAGACGACGGGTCGGAGAAGAAACCTGCAGCAGAACCAGCCGTTATCAGCCATTGGATAAAGTCTCTCTTTGCACAGACATTGTTTCCTGAAGCTCACCTATGACACTGGCGTCTGAGTCGGAGGTGTACTTGTCCAGGTCGGCTTTAGATTCGAGCTCCACTGAAGCAGGACCGGCCTGTTTCTTCAGGAAACTCACGATTCCGTCTGAAAGAGACGAGAGGTTAGAGCATCACAGAGACCTTTTCCAGGAGAACGCTCGAGTTTACACAGAACCACACAGTACTTCTGTCAGACCAGCAGGGGGCGTGTTTCCTCAGACAGATTCAAATGTTTGTTTTTGTGGAGCAAGAACAAGACGCTGATGAATAAACGACCTCCGACAGAATAAAAAAACATTTTAGAGATCTAAAATGTTTTTTTATTCTGTCGGAGGCCCCCAGGCTTTGTTCGACAGGACCCTGACTAACACAGGGTTTGGCTCAAAGTTATTCTAAAGTGAAAGTAAAGAATAAAACTGAAAGTTGCCTTCTTTTTCAGTTTAAGGAATTTTTAAAGATGAACTGTAGGTTTGTTTTGTCTTCAACACTTTCTGAAGCAGCAGAAGTCCACCCGGACTTTGTTGTGTGAAAATTCATTGAACAAAGTGACACCTTTTTGCTGCTGATAAAACAATAAAAGAAACAGATTTTTCTCAGAGTTGAAGTCTGCTGGAGTTAAAAGAAGTGTAACTGTTGCTTGTCTCAGTCACACACTGTTCCTCGCTTCATTTCCCTTTGGAACATGTCACACCCTTTGTATTTGTTTAGAGTAACACGGATGTACCTGTAAACCTGACACCTGTTCACCTTTATCACCTGAAACACCTGAAACACCTGCTACGTTTAGTTTCTCATCTCCAGCTCACTGAGCAATAAATGAAAAAATAAATAAAAAAACAGATATTTCAATGGCGCCCAAAATCTAAAAGGTTAAAGTTATTTTGTTGAATCAGTTTGAAATGTGTCGTGAGTATTTTATTTATTTCAAGAAAGTTTACAAAACTTTTTGATCAAACCTAAATTTTTGAGATTCATTATAAATGTGACTTTACTCGAGTTTATTTTCAGCACATGTCACATTTAGATGTGTTTTCCTGTTTATCTGAAGCAGCAGCAGAAATATCCCAGACGTGTCTCTGTTCATGACCTACCTGCGGTCCTGGGGCCGTCGTAGGGCCCGGACTCCTCTCCGTCCCTGAAGATCTTCAGAGTGGGATACCCGTTTACTCCGTATTTACTGCAGGTGTTACTGCTGGACGTACAGTCCACCTGGAGACGAGAGGAGGGGCTTATTCAGGAGAACAACAGGGTCTGAGCAGTGCCATGGCTGAACATGAACACTGGGCTCTTCAGAAGAAACCATCTTGGATTCAGAGAGTATTTTGTTGCTGCAGTAAAACACCACGGTTTGACGGAGGGTTACCTTTGCCAGAGCCACGATCCCTTTGAGACGGGTGGCAGCTGCTTCATATTCAGGAGCCAGACGTTTACAGTGACCGCACCTGAAGGACACACACAGGGTCAGAGGTCAGACCCTGGCGTAGCTCCAGTTTGAGAAACAGAAGATTTTTTATAAAGACCAGAAAAGGGCTGTCTTAATGAGACTAGAACAGGTTCTAGAGCGGATCGATCAAAACACGGGTCTAGATGGACTCAGGACGAGGTTTTAGTCGGACTCAAACAGGTTTGAAGAGTTCAGTTTGTTTACCTGTTCTTATTGGAAACCAAAAGTAGCTCGGGTCTCTGTGGTTTCAGTTTCCCTTTGACCCATGTCACAGCAGTTAAGAGTTTTCACAAATAAATGGAGTAAATATAGTTTTAGTCCAGCTACTCATAAACCTGAACCTTTATCAAATTATATTATTTATCAAATGTGAAAAGAGTAATGTTCATGAAAATCAGAAAAAAAAAACTTTTAGCACAAAACAAAGCTGAAAGCCCCATTTTATTGTTACTTTAACCATGTTTTATGGAATTGGATTGAGATTTTTTTTTTTTTTTTTAAAGTGGAAAATGTCTATTAAGTTTAGCGTCAAAACAACTAAAAAACTAAATTTTTTTAATAGAATATTGTCAGTCAACTATATCTTTACAACTACAGGTTTAATAAAATAAGATCAAGAAGCCGTTAAGAGGTTCATTTCTTCGTGAAAACCGTTTTTCGGCCTCTGTTTTTCCTCCACACCTGAGCCTCAGTCACTGCCATTTTATTTAAGTTTGGCACAAGGCGAACACGTCACTGTTCAATTGGACCAATCAGAGGTGGACACCAAAACTTGCCTGGCCAATCAGCGCGTTACAACAGCGACCGGCCACGCCCCTTACTTCCGTGTGGCTTCATTGATCGTGTCGTAGTTTTGATTTTAACGCGTTTAAACTTCACTTTTCGAAGACTTTTCTAAAATGCAATAGTTTAGAATTGCTTCAAATATTAAATAAAATGTTATGCAATTGTTAAAATGACTGGAGAAACGTTAAATGTGTTAAAACAAGTATTTAAATCGGACTTGCTATAGCGTTTGTGGCCTAAACACGGTCATTCTGTTTAATCTAAACCAAACGCATCGAAAATGTGCCATAAAACGGTTCTGTGCATGAAAAATACTCACCAAGGAGCAAAAAACTCCACCAGAATCAGGTCGTGGCCCCCAATTTTACTTTCGAAATCATCGTCGGTGTAGTCTAGCACATCGCTGGCCCAAGAAAAGCCTGCAAAAGCGGCTAAAAGCAGGAGTTTGTGCATGATTTCTGTCTCTCCGCGGGTCTACTTCTCTTCACCAGGGCCCTGAAAGGCTGGAGTCCGTGGCAGGGGCCGTGGGAACCGGGTGTAAATGTGGTGTGAATCGCGGAGAGGGTTTTATTCCCGAAATGAAATCCTGAAGGCGGCGAGAGAAAGAGAAAGACTGCGAAAAGCAGGCCTCTCCTAATCAGAGTGTGGCAGCGCGTGATTGGTCAAAGCACCGCGTCAGTCAGTCACCAGCGTCCAATCAGAGGGGAGAAAATTAAACCCTACCTCAATAAGCTCCGCCTCTTTAAATAACACTGTGAAATTATGAACTTCGTAAAAAACAGATTTAAAAAATAAAAAAGGGTTTTATTTCAATGTGGTATAAATAATGCACTTTGTATTTAAATATACTTTTAAATATACTAAAGCTTTTAAATGTTGAAACAGTTAAATACAGTATTTCCTAAAAGACTACTTTTACATGGGTTATAAGTTTAGTGTTAGGTTTCCAAAAAAGTAGCTTTAAGTGACTTAGTCATATATTTTATAAAGCGCTTTTCAGGAAACGCAAAGATGCTTTACACATAAGACTTTTACAACAAGAAACAAAACAACATTTTGCAAAGGAGTTTATGACAGGTTGTAACATTTCTTGAAAAGATGAGTTTTTAAATGTTTCTTAAATGTTTCGAGTGAGTCAGAAGTTCGGATTTGTGGAGGGGGTACATGAGGCTTGGATTTGGTGATGGGGGTGAGGAGACGGAGGGAGGGGCAGTGTCATTGAAGGAGATCTGAGAGGTGTGGGGGCTGCTGGAGGACGGGGGCTGGAGGTCAGTGGGGGAATAGAGGAGGAGGCTGTTGCAATAGTCCAGTCTGGAGCTTATGAAGGTGTGAATGAGTGTTTCAGCAGCAGAGGTGGAGGTGGAGGGGGTGTTTAAATATGAGTATCCTGGGGTAAATATTTATTAATACATTTTCTGAATGTTTAACCCCTTACATACTGTCTCTTTGATTGTTTTCTTCTTTTTTCCAAATTTGAATTTTTGGAGCCTGGGAGAGTCGCAAAAAATTACTTTGGATCAATTTTTATTTTGTGTAAAAAGTGGTTTGGGTCCGTTCGATGTCGTAGAAACATTAACGGATTTCAACTCCAGGAAAAAACTAAACATAAATCAAATGGCACTATTTAGTTTCAAAGAGAAAAATTCTAAATGTATCAAAAATATAGAACTCAGACACATTTTATTCCATTTGCATCGACACAAAGTTATGCAAAAAATAAAATAAATAAAATAAAACAATGAAATGTCCAGGAAGTTAAGAAAAGTGCAGAATAAAAAGGTGGATCTGTCAAAACACATTATTTTCATGTTTTATGTTTCGAAAGTCCTGTCTATAAAACATAATTATATACATTTATAATACATAATATAATACATTCATTTACATTTATATCTCAACAAACACCACACATTTCCTTTGAACTCTTTCCGATAAATAAGTTGTGTTGTGTATTTGGTCTAAAACGTGTCGTAGACTTGATTTAACTCCAGTTTTCTGAGAGAATCGAGGAGGGTTGAATTTTAGAAAAATCACAAAGAAGAAGAATCAGTGACGTGCCTCAGGCTTTAAAACAAAACCTGCTCAGAGTCAATAGTTCTCCTTCTTTTTAAACTCTTCTGTTTCTCTCAGAACACTGCCAATGGTTCAGCTCTAACTGTTCAGTTCAAATAAAAGGGTCAAAGTCTTCGGTTTTAATTCAGGAAAAGCAGACGAGAGGCTGGTGTTTTGGTCAAAGTTAATCCTTGTTTTTTACTGAGAGCAGATGTTTGTTAGAATCACATCTGTCACTTTCCACAGACTTCATCCCTCGCTCTTTCACTCTTCACTCATCCTCCTTTTTCTCACTTTAACAGAACATACACCTGTTCTTTCAGTGGAAAAAAGAACTGTTAAAAGACACTGAGCAGAATCTGAAATCACGACATCACGAGAGAAAAAAGTGAAGTACATTATTTTAATTTGGTAGAGACTAGAGACACTCAGGTCATGTAAAACAAAACACAAACTCTTTCTGCAGGTTCGCACAGGCCGGCCTGGCTTCAGGAGAACGGGACAGGTAGGCCTAAGGTGATAAGCTAGTTCTGTGCAGATTGGTTTACCTCTGCTTCTCTTTCAGTGAACAAACGGCCCCCTTGAACTTTGCGACCTTTTGCCACATTTCAGGCTTCAAACATAAAGATATGAAACTGTCATTTTTTGTGAAGAATCAACAAGTGGGACACAATCATGAAGTGGAACAAAATTTATTGGATATTTCAAACTTTTGTAACAAATAAAAAACTGAAAAATTGGACGTGCAAAATTATTCAGCCCCTTTCACTTAATACTTTGTAGCGCCACCTTTTGCTGTGATTACAGCTGTAAGTCTCTTGGGGTATGTCTCTATCAGTTTTGTAAAACAGCTCGAGCTCAGTGAGGTTGGATGGAGAGCATTTGTGAACAGCAGTTTTCAGTTCTTTCCACAGATTCTCGATTGGATTCAGGTCTGGACTTTGACTTGGCCATTCTAACACCTGGATATGTTTATTTGTGAACCATTCCATTGTAGATTTTGCTTTGGGCCTCTTGGCTGCATCTCTGATCAGTCTTCTCCTTGTATGAGCTGAAAGTTTAGAGGGACGGCCAGGTCTTGGTAGATTTGCAGTGGTCTGATACTCTTCCATTTCAATATTATCGCTTGCACAGTGCTCCTTGGGATGTTTAAAGCTTGGGAAATCTTTTTGTATCCAAATCCGGCTTTAAACTTCTCCACAACAGTATCTCGGACCTGCCTGGTGTGTTCCTTGTTCTTCATGATGCTCTCTGCGCTTTAAACGGACCTCTGAGACTATCACAGTGCAGGTGCATTTATATGGAGACTTGATTACACACAGGTGGATTCCATTTATCATCATTAGTCATTTAGGTCAACATTGGATCATTCAGAGATTCTCACTGAACTTCTGGAGACAGTTTGCTGCACTGAAAGTAAAGGGGCTGAAGAATTTTGCACGCCCAATTTTTCAGTTTTTTATTTGTTAAAGTTTGAAATATCCAATAAATTTCCCAAATTAAATTGTTGTTGATTCTTCACAAAAAATTACAGTTTCTTATCTTTATGTTTGAAGCCTGAAATGTGGCAAAAGGTCGCAAAGTTCAAGGGGGCCGAATATTTTCACAAGGCACTGTATTTAAAACAGTGGCATACTGACCTCTGACCTCAGAGTAAGTATTATTAGAAAACCAGTTATGTCTGCACTGGTTATGTTTATGGTTGATGGTAAGGTTTTACTGGAGCACTAGAAAGTTGAATGTTTGTGTGATTAGCTTAGGTTCAAGTGTGAATGATAATTTTATTAATATTTTTTTGTATCTTAAATAGATAAACTAAACTAAATTAAATAAAATTAAATAAACTAAACTAAATTAAATAAACTAAAATAAATAAAATTAAATAAACTAAACTAAACTTGTGGCTTTGTTTGGTCGTTTAGACTGACTTCACCAAATCAGCAACAGCGGTCCTAGTCCTGGTTTAGTCTAGTCCTGGTTTAGTCTAGTCCTAGTCCTGGTTTAGTCTAGTCCTGGTTTAGTCTAGTCCTGGTTTAGTCCTAGTCCTAGTCCTGGTTTAGTCTAGTCCTGGTTTAGTCTAGTCCTGGTTTAGTCTAGTCCTAGTTCTGGTTTAGTCTAGTCCTAGTCCTAGTTTAGTCTAGTCCTGGTTTAGTCTAGTCCTGGTTTAGTCTAGTCCTAGTTTAGTCTAGTACTAGTCCTGGTTTAGTCCTAGTCCTGGTTTAGTCTAGTACTAGTCCTAGTTTAGTCTAGTCCTGGTTTAGTCTAGTCCTGGTTTAGTCTAGTCCTAGTTTAGTCTAGTACTAGTCCTGGTTTAGTCCTAGTCCTGGTTTAGTCTAGTCCTGGTTTAGTCCTAGTCCTGGTTTAGTCTAGTCCTAGTCCTGGTTTAGTCTAGTCCTGGTTTAGTCCTAGTCCTAGTTTAGTCTAGTACTAGTCCTGGTTTAGTCCTAGTCCTGGTTTAGTCTAGTCCTGGTTTAGTCTAGTCCTAGTCCTGGTTTAGTCTAGTCCTGGTTTAGTCTAGTCCTAGTCCTGGTTTAGTCTAGTCCTGGTTTAGTCTAGTCCTAGTCCTGGTTTAGTCCTAGTCCTGGTTTAGTCTAGTCCTGGTTTAGTCTAGTCCTAGTCCTGGTTTAGTCTAGTCCTGGTTTAGTCTAGTCCTGGTTTAGTCTAGTCCTAGTTCTGGTTTAGTCTAGTCCTAGTCCTAGTTTAGTCTAGTCCTGGTTTAGTCTAGTCCTGGTTTAGTCTAGTCCTGGTTTAGTCCTAGTCCTGGTTTAGTCTAGTCCTAGTCCTGGTTTAGTCTAGTCCTGGTTTAGTCCTAGTCCTAGTTTAGTCTAGTACTAGTCCTGGTTTAGTCCTAGTCCTGGTTTAGTCTAGTCCTGGTTTAGTCTAGTCCTAGTCCTGGTTTAGTCTAGTCCTGGTTTAGTCTAGTCCTAGTCCTGGTTTAGTCTAGTCCTGGTTTAGTCTAGTCCTAGTCCTGGTTTAGTCCTAGTCCTGGTTTAGTCTAGTCCTGGTTTAGTCTAGTCCTAGTCCTGGTTTAGTCCTAGTCCTGGTTTAGTCTAGTTCTAGTCCTGGTTTAGTCTAGTCCTGGTTTAGTCTAGTCCTGGTTTAGTCCTAGTCCTGGTTTAGTCTAGTCCTGGTTTAGTCTAGTCCTAGTCCTGGTTTAGTCTAGTCCTAGTCCTGGTTTAGTCTAGTCCTGGTTTAGTCTAGTCCTAGTCCTGGTTTAGTCCTAGTCCTGGTTTAGTCTAGTCCTGGTTTAGTCTAGTACTAGTCCTGGTTTAGTCCTAGTCCTGGTTTAGTCTAGTACTAGTCCTGGTTTAGTCTAGTCCTGGTTTAGTCTAGTCCTGGTTTAGTCTAGTCCTAGTCCTGGTTTAGTCTAGTCCTAGTCCTGGTTTAGTCTAGTCCTGGTTTAGTCTAGTCCTAGTCCTGGTTTAGTCCTAGTCCTGGTTTAGTCTAGTCCTGGTTTAGTCTAGTACTAGTCCTGGTTTAGTCCTAGTCCTGGTTTAGTCTAGTACTAGTCCTGGTTTAGTCTAGTCCTGGTTTAGTCCTAGTCCTGGTTTAGTCTAGTCCTGGTTTAGTCCTAGTCCTGGTTTAGTCTAGTCCTAGTCCTGGTTTAGTCTAGTCCTAGTCCTGGTTTAGTCTAGTCCTGGTTTAGTCTAGTCCTGGTTTAGTCCTAGTCCTGGTTTAGTCTAGTCCTAGTCCTGGTTTAGTCTAGTCCTAGTCCTGGTTTAGTCTAGTCCTGGTTTAGTCTAGTCCTGGTTTAGTCCTAGTCCTGGTTTAGTCCTAGTCCTGGTTTAGTCTAGTCCTGGTTTAGTCTAGTCCTAGTCCTGGTTTAGTCTAGTCCTAGTCCTGGTTTAGTCTAGTCCTGGTTTAGTCTAGTCCTAGTCCTGGTTTAGTCCTAGTCCTGGTTTAGTCTAGTCCTGGTTTAGTCTAGTCCTAGTCCTGGTTTAGTCTAGTCCTGGTTTAGTCTAGTCCTGGTTTAGTCTAGTCCTAGTTCTGGTTTAGTCTAGTCCTAGTCCTAGTTTAGTCTAGTCCTGGTTTAGTCTAGTCCTGGTTTAGTCTAGTCCTGGTTTAGTCCTAGTCCTGGTTTAGTCTAGTCCTAGTCCTGGTTTAGTCCTAGTCCTGGTTTAGTCCTAGTCCTAGTTTAGTCTAGTACTAGTCCTGGTTTAGTCCTAGTCCTGGTTTAGTCTAGTCCTGGTTTAGTCTAGTCCTAGTCCTGGTTTAGTCTAGTCCTGGTTTAGTCTAGTCCTAGTCCTGGTTTAGTCTAGTCCTGGTTTAGTCTAGTCCTAGTCCTGGTTTAGTCCTAGTCCTGGTTTAGTCTAGTCCTGGTTTAGTCTAGTCCTAGTCCTGGTTTAGTCCTAGTCCTGGTTTAGTCTAGTTCTAGTCCTGGTTTAGTCTAGTCCTGGTTTAGTCTAGTCCTGGTTTAGTCCTAGTCCTGGTTTAGTCTAGTCCTGGTTTAGTCTAGTCCTAGTCCTGGTTTAGTCTAGTCCTAGTCCTGGTTTAGTCTAGTCCTGGTTTAGTCTAGTCCTAGTCCTGGTTTAGTCCTAGTCCTGGTTTAGTCTAGTCCTGGTTTAGTCTAGTACTAGTCCTGGTTTAGTCCTAGTCCTGGTTTAGTCTAGTACTAGTCCTGGTTTAGTCTAGTCCTGGTTTAGTCTAGTCCTGGTTTAGTCTAGTCCTAGTCCTGGTTTAGTCTAGTCCTAGTCCTGGTTTAGTCTAGTCCTGGTTTAGTCTAGTCCTAGTCCTGGTTTAGTCCTAGTCCTGGTTTAGTCTAGTCCTGGTTTAGTCTAGTCCTGGTTTAGTCCTAGTCCTGGTTTAGTCTAGTCCTGGTTTAGTCTAGTCCTAGTCCTGGTTTAGTCCTAGTCCTGGTTTAGTCTAGTCCTAGTCCTGGTTTAGTCCTAGTCCTGGTTTAGTCTAGTCCTGGTTTAGTCCTAGTCCTGGTTTAGTCCTAGTCCTGGTTTAGTCTAGTCCTGGTTTAGTCCTAGTCCTGGTTTAGTCTAGTCCTGGTTTAGTCTAGTCCTGGTTTAGTCTAGTCCTAGTCCTGGTTTAGTCCTAGTCCTGGTTTAGTCCTAGTCCTGGTTTAGTCCTAGTCCTGGTTTAGTCCTAGTCCTAGTCCCGGTTTAGTCCTAGTCCTGGTTTAGTCTAGTCCTGGTTTAGTCCTAGTCCTAGTCCTGGTTTAGTCCTAGTCCTGGTTTAGTCTAGTCCTGGTTTAGTCCTAGTCCTGGTTTAGTCTAGTCCTGGTTTAGTCTAGTCCTGGTTTAGTCTAGTCCTAGTCCTGGTTTAGTCCTAGTCCTGGTTTAGTTTGGTGCTGCTGTTGCTATGGCCCAGACTAAACCAAACCGAGCCTAAAACAGACTTTAGAACTTTAAAAAGAAAAAGACTTAAACAAAGCGGACTCAGTTTTTGTTAAAGATAACTTTATTAAAACGTAAGACATTCACAGAGTGTTTTTCAGTGACAGACATTCAACATCCACCATCACCATGGCAACAGGGAGGGGGTGGGGCCATGTTTAAATTTACATATGGCTCAATTACACTTAGGTATTTATTGGAGTAAAATGCATTATGGGATATTTTTTATATTTTGAATATATTATATTTATATTTGTAATTATGTTCAATACTTAGTTCAGTGGTGTTTAAAGATGAACACACAAACGTATGTTTGTTAATTACAGACAAACTGAACCAGAGCTATTTCATAAAAAACAATAATCTATTTTCAAGTTTTATTCTTCAAACGTGTAAATGAAGTGTTTTCAACAGGAGGACTACATGTGAGCATTTTTAGCTCAATATTAAACATTAACATGGAAGTTAAAAGTCTCGGTGTTTTAAACTCTCTCTGTGCTTTTCTCAAAGTGAACAAATAAAATCCATCTCAATTTAAATTGTTCTCAACAATAAAACTTTAAATGAACAATATTCACAGTGAAATGTTATTATTAAAGTTACTTAAAGTGAATTCTCTGAACATTTGATTGATGAGTCGGATTCTTGATTATATATAAATTACAGGAGTGCGTGTGGTCAGCAGGGGGCGCTGTCTCTACTTGGTGAGTCTGAGAGGAGCTGGGACCTTTATGTCTTGGCCTTTCTCCAAACGCTTCTCACATTCGACCAAATAATTTACTCCATCCACCACCGTCTGTCCCAGTCCTGGTTTAGTCTAGTCCTGGTTTAGTCCTAGTCCTAGTCCTGGTTTAGTCCTAGTCCTGGTTTAGTCTAGTCCTGGTTTAGTCCTAGTCCTGGTTTAGTCTAGTCCTGGTTTAGTCTAGTCCTGGTTTAGTCTAGTCCTAGTCCTGGTTTAGACCTAGTCCTGGTTTAGTCTAGTCCTAGTCCTGGTTTAGTCTAGTCCTGGTTTAGTCCTAGTCCTGGTTTAGTCTAGTCCTGGTTTTGTCCTAGTCCTGGTTTAGTCTAGTCCTGGTTTAGTCCTAGTCCTGGTTTAGTCCTAGTCCTGGTTTAGTCTAGTCCTGGTTTAGTCTAGTCCTGGTTTAGTCCTAGTCCTGGTTTAGTCTAGTCCTGGTTTAGTCTAGTCCTGGTTTAGTCTTAGTCCTGGTTTAGTCTAGTCCTGGTTTAGTCTAGTCCTGGTTTAGTCTAGTCCTAGTCCTGGTTTAGTCCTAGTCCTGGTTTAGTCTAGTCCTGGTTTAGTCTAGTCCTGGTTTAGTCTAGTCCTAGTCCTGGTTTAGTCCTAGTCCTGGTTTAGTCTAGTCCTGGTTTAGTCCTAGTCCTGGTTTAGTCTAGTCCTGGTTTAGTCCTAGTCCTGGTTTAGTCCTAGTCCTGGTTTAGTCTAGTCCTAGTCCTGGTTTAGTCCTAGTCCTGGTTTAGTCTAGTCCTGGTTTAGTCCTAGTCCTGGTTTAGTCTAGTCCTGGTTTAGTCCTAGTCCTGGTTTAGTCTAGTCCTGGTTTAGTCTAGTCCTAGTCCTGGTTTAGTCCTAGTCCTGGTTTAGTCTAGTCCTAGTCCTGGTTTAGTCCTAGTCCTGGTTTAGTCTAGTCCTGGTTTAGTCCTAGTCCTGGTTTAGTCCTAGTCCTGGTTTAGTCCTAGTCCTGGTTTAGTCTAGTCCTGGTTTAGTCCTAGTCCTGGTTTAGTCCTAGTCCTGGTTTAGTCCTAGTCCTGGTTTAGTCCTAGTCCTGGTTTAGTCTAGTCCTGGTTTAGTCTAGTCTAGTCCTGGTTTAGTCCTAGTCCTGGTTTAGTCCCTAGTCCTGGTTTAGTCTAGTCCTGGTTTAGTCTAGTCCTGGTTTAGTCCCTAGTCCCAGTCCTGGTTTAGTCCTAGTCCTGGTTTAGTCTAGTCCTGGTTTAGTCCTAGTCCTAGTCCTGGTTTAGTCCTAGTCCTGGTTTAGTCTAGTCCTGGTTTAGTCCTAGTCCTGGTTAGTCTAGTCCTGGTTTTAGTCCTAGTCCTGGTTTAGTCTAGTCCTGGTTTAGTCTAGTCCTAGTCCTGGTTTAGTCCTAGTCCTGGTTTAGTCTAGTCCTGGTTTAGTCCTAGTCCTGGTTTAGTCTAGTCCTGGTTTAGTCCTAGTCCTGGTTTAGTCTAGTCCTGGTTTAGTCTAGTCCTAGTCCTGGTTTAGTCCTAGTCCTGGTTTAGTCTAGTCCTAGTCCTGGTTTAGTCCTAGTCCTGGTTTAGTCTAGTCCTGGTTTAGTCCTAGTCCTGGTTTAGTCCTAGTCCTGGTTTTTAGTCCTAGTCCTGGTTTAGTCCTAGTCCTGGTTTAGTCCTAGTCCTGGTTTAGTCTAGTCCTGGTTTAGTCTAGTCCTAGTCCTGGTTTAGTCTAGTCCTGGTTTAGTCCCTAGTCCTGGTTTTAGTCTAGTCCTGGTTTAGTCTAGTCCTAGTCCTGGTTTAGTCCTAGTCCTGGTTTAGTCTAGTCCTGGTTTAGTCCTAGTCCTGGTTTAGTCTAGTCCTGGTTTAGTCCTAGTCCTAGTCCCGGTTTAGTCCTAGTCCTGGTTTAGTCTAGTCCTGGTTTAGTCCTAGTCCTAGTCCTGGTTTAGTCCTAGTCCTGGTTTAGTCTAGTCCTGGTTTAGTCCTAGTCCTGGTTTAGTCTAGTCCTGGTTTAGTCTAGTCCTGGTTTAGTCTAGTCCTAGTCCTGGTTTAGTCCTAGTCCTGGTTTAGTCTAGTCCTAGTCCTGGTTTAGTCCTAGTCCTGGTTTAGTCCTAGTCCTGGTTTAGTCCTAGTCCTGGTTTAGTCCTAGTCCTGGTTTAGTCCTAGTCCTGGTTTAGTCTAGTCCTGGTTTAGTCCTAGTCCTGGTTTAGTCCTAGTCCTGGTTTAGTCCTAGTCCTGGTTTAGTCTAGTCCTGGTTTAGTCTAGTCCTAGTCCTGGTTTAGTCCTAGTCCTGGTTTAGTCCTAGTCCTGGTTTAGTCCTAGTCCTGGTTTAGTCTAGTCCTGGTTTAGTCCTAGTCCTAGTCCTGGTTTAGTCCTAGTCCTGGTTTAGTCCTAGTCCTGGTTTAGTCCTAGTCCTAGTCCTGGTTTAGTCCTAGTCCTGGTTTAGTCCTAGTCCTGGTTTAGTCCTAGTCCTGGTTTAGTCTAGTCCTGGTTTAGTCTAGTCCTAGTCCTGGTTTAGTCTAGTCCTGGTTTAGTCCTAGTCCTGGTTTAGTCTAGTCCTGGTTTAGTCTAGTCCTGGTTTAGTCCTAGTCCTAGTCCCGGTTTAGTCCTAGTCCTGGTTTAGTCTAGTCCTGGTTTAGTCCTAGTCCTAGTCCTGGTTTAGTCCTAGTCCTGGTTTAGTCTAGTCCTGGTTTAGTCCTAGTCCTGGTTTAGTCTAGTCCTGGTTTAGTCCTAGTCCTAGTCTAGTTTGGTGCTGCTGTTGCTATGGCCCAGACTAAACCAAACCGAGCCTAAAACAGACTTTAGAACTTTAAAAAGAAAAAGACTTAAACAAAGCGGACTCAGTTTTTGTTAAAGATAACTTATTAAACGTAAGACATTCACAGAGTGTTTTTCAGTGACAGACATTCAACATCCACCATCACCATGGCAACAGGGAGGGGGTGGGGCCATGTTTAAATTTACATATGGCTCAATTACACTTAGGTATTTATTGGAGTAAAATGCATTATGGGATATTTTTTATATTTTGAATATATTATATTTATATTTGTAATTATGTTCAATACTTAGTTCAGTGGTGTTTAAAGATGAACACACAAACGTATGTTTGTTAATTACAGACAAACTAGAACCAGAGCTATTTCATAAAAACAATAATCTATTTTCAAGTTTTATTCTTCAAACGTAAATGAAGTGTTTTCAACAGGAGGACTACATGTGAGCATTTTTAGCTCAATATTAAACATTAACATGGAAGTTAAAAGTCTCGTGTTTTAAACTCTCTGTGCTTTTCTCAAAGTGAACAAATAAAATCCATCTCAATTTAAATTGTTCTCAACAATAAAACTTTAAATGAACAATATTCACAGTGAAATGTTATTATTAAAGTTACTTAAAGTGAATTCTCTGAACATTTGATTGATGAGTCGGATTCTTGATTATATATAAATTACAGGAGTGCGTGTGGTCAGCAGGGGGCGCTGTCTCTACTTGGTGAGTCTGAGAGGAGCTGGGACCTTTATGTCCTTTCTCAAACGCTTCTCACATTCGACCAAATAATTTACTCCATCCACATCTGCACCAGGAATAATTTACCTTCCATTAGACCACCAGACCAGGGTTCCAACCAGCTGCACCTCCGGGTTAGACCTTAGACCAGGGTTCAGTAGACCAGGGTTAGACCAGGGTTAGACCGGGTTAGACCGGGTTAGACCAGGGTTAGACCAGGGTTAGACCGGGTTAGACCAGGGTTAGACCAGGGTTAGTCCAGGGTTAGACCGGGTTAGACCAGAGTTAGACCGGGTTAGACCAGGGTTAGACCAGGGTTAGACCAGAGTTAGACCGGGTTAGACCAGGGTTAGACCAGGGTTAGACCAGGGTTAGACCGGGTTAGACCAGGGTTAGACCGGGTTAGACCGGGTTAGACCAGGGTTAGACCAGGGTTAGACCAGGGTTAGACCGGGTTAGACAAAGGTTAGACCAGGGTTAGACCAGGGTTAGACTGGGTTAGACCAGGGTTAGACCGGGTTAGACCGGTTAGACCGGGGTTAGACCAGGGTTAGACCGGGTGTTAGACCAGGGTTAGACCGGGTTAGACCGGGTTAGACCGGGTTAGACCAGGGTTAGACCAGGGTTAGACCGGGTTAGACCGGGTTAGACCAGGGTTAGACCAGGGTTAGACCGGGGTTAGACCAGGGTTAGACCAGGGTTAGACCAGGGTTAGACCGGGTTAGACCAGAGTTAGACCGGGTTAGACCAGGGTTAGACCAGGGTTAGACCAGGGTTAGACCGGGTTAGACCAGGGTTAGACCGGGTTAGACCAGGGTTAGACCAGGGTTAGACCGGGTTAGACCAGAGTTAGACCGGGGTTAGACCAGGGTTAGACCGGGGTTAGACCAGAGTTAGACCGGGGTTAGACCAGGGTTAGACCAGGGTTAGACCAGGGTTAGACCAGGGTTAGACCGGGTTAGACCAGGGTTAGACCGGGTTAGACCGGGTTAGACCAGGGTTAGACCAGGGTTAGACCGGGTTAGACCAGGGTTAGACCGGGTTAGACCGGGTTAGACCAGGGTTAGACCAGGGTTAGACCAGGGTTAGACCGGGTTAGACCGGGTTAGACCAGGGTTAGACCGGGGTTAGACCAGGGTTAGACCAGGGTTAGTCCAGGGTTAGACCGGGGTTAGACCAGAGTTAGACCGGGGTTAGACCAGGGTTAGACCAGGGTTAGACCAGAGTTAGACCGGGTTAGACCAGGGTTAGACCAGGGTTAGACCAGAGTTAGACCGGGGTTAGACCGGGGTTAGACCGGGGTTAGACCAGGGTTAGACCAGAGTTAGACCGGGGTTAGACCGGGGTTAGACCGGGGTAGACCAGGGTTAGACCAGGGTTAGACCGGGTTAGACCGGGTTAGACCGGGTTAGACCAGGGTTAGACCAGAGTTAGACCGGGTTAGACCGGGTTAGACCAGGGTTAGACCGGGTTAGACCAGAGTTAGACCAGAGTTAGACCGGGTTAGACCAGGGTTAGACCAGGGTTAGACCGGGTTAGACCGGGTTAGACCGGGTTAGACCAGGGTTAGACCAGGGTTAGACCGGGTTAGACCGGGTTAGACCAGGGTTAGACCAGGGTTAGACCAGGGTTAGACCGGGTTAGACCAGGGTTAGACCAGGGTTAGACCGGGTTAGACCGGGTTAGACCAGGGTTAGACCAGGGTTAGACCGGGTTAGACCAGGGTTAGACCAGGGTTAGACCAGGGTTAGACCAGGGTTAGACCAGGGTTAGACCAGGGTTAGACCAGGGTTAGACCGGGTTAGACCGGGTTAGACCAGGGTTAGACCAGGGTTAGACCGGGTTAGACCAGGGTTAGACCAGAGTTAGACCGGGTTAGACCGGGTTAGACCAGGGTTAGACCGGGTTAGACCAGAGTTAGACCAGAGTTAGACCAGGGTTAGACCAGGGTTAGACCGGGTTAGACCAGGGTTAGACCAGGGTTAGACCAGGGTTAGACCGGGTTAGACCAGGGTTAGACCAGGGTTAGACCGGGTTAGACCAGGGTTAGACCAGGGTTAGACCAGGTTAGACCGGGGTTAGACCGGGGTTAGACCGGGGTTAGACCGGGGTTAGACCAGGGTTAGACCGGGGTTAGACCGGGGTTAGACCGGGTTAGACCGGGTTGGACCGGGTTAGACCGGGTTAGACCAGGGTTAGACCGGGGTTAGACCAGGGTTAGACCGGGTTAGACCGGGGTTAGACCAGGTTAGACCGGGTTAGACCGGGGTTAGACCGGGGTTAGACCGGGTTGATCAGGGTGAGGACACAGAGAGACCGGGTTAAGACCAAAGTTAGACCTGGTTTAAACCTGGTTGAATCCTGTTTTACTTAAAGCTTTAGTCGTAATTCAGTTCAGGTTTGGACTTGTTTGAGGTGAATCTAAAAGAAATATTTATAAATCTCTAAAACTAATGCTGTTTGTGACACAGGCTCAGTTCAAATAAAGATGTCTGATGTAAAAACAGAGACTAATATTTGATCTAATCGGGAACAGACTCATGAGCAGCAGGTGATGAATGTGTTTGTGTTTGACACTGATAGAGTCTCTGTGGAAACAGAGATAATGTGAGGATAATATTGGACCAAACAGTGACTCAGTGGATTTTTTAAAACACTCAGGCTCCACATTAGACTGATTAATGGCTGTTCACATGCAGCAGGTAGGGTCCATTCAAACTTATTGTGGGGCAGTGGCTGATGTGTTTCTCTTGAACAGGGTTAACCCCAGACAGAGCTGCACACTATCATCACAACGTCTCCTCCCAACGCTTAGTCCAAACATAGTCCTAGTTTAGACCTGGTTTAGACCGGGTTTAGACCGGGTTTAGACCTGGTTTAGTCCGGGTTTAGTCCTGGTTTGTCGTGCAGACATGGAGCAAGTGTTGGGTCTGAACATTAGCCTTGTTTTTGTGGTTCGTCACAAACAGAGTCAGAGTTAGTCTGCGCAGTTAGGGGCTCAGTGGCTCAGTGGTGAGCGGTCGTCCTTCAACCGGAAGGTAGACGGTTCAATTCCCGCTCTCCCCACAGTTCATAATGTCGTTGTGTCCTTGGGCAAGACACTTAACCCACCTTCCCTCCAGTGGTGTTCCTTAATGTTAGTCGCTTTGGATAAAAGCGTCAACTAAAAGACTAGATGTAAATGTAAAATGTAAAAGAGACTTAAGTCAGACTAAAGTGAGTCCTTACCTCGGACTGTCCGAGTCTGTCCAGGTTGGAGATGTCGAAGATTCCTCCCACAGCAGCGGTGTCCACTCCTCCTGTGCCTCTCTTCTGTAAACGCAGGTTATCCAGGATTTTACTGAAGCGAGGGTCCTGTTGGAAAGAACCGTGTTAGTTCCTCTGCAGCAGAAAGAACAACTCTCAGATTTAAATCCTAGTATATTAATATATAGTTATTATTTTAAAGAAACGGCTGAACTGAAAAGTGACATTACTAGTTACATTTGAAACGTGTGTAATCAGCAGCGCCCTACATGTCTCTGTCCAGCTCCTCCTCCTCCCACACCTCCTCCTCTTCCTCACACTCCTCCTCCTCACACTCCTCCTCCTCCCACTCCTCCTCTTCCTCCCACACCTCCTCCTCTTCCTCACACTCCTCCTCCTCCTCACACTCCTCCTTTTCCTCACACTCCTCCTCCTCCTCACTCCTCCTCCTCACACTCCTCCTCCTCCTCACACTCCTCCTCCTCCTCCTCACACTCCTCCTCCTCCTCACACTCCTCCTTCCTCACACTCCTCCTCCTCACACTCCTCCTCCTCCCACTCCTCCTCACACTCCTCCTTCCTCCCACACCTCCTCCTCTTCCTCTCACACTCCTCCTCCTCCTCACACTCCTCCTCCTCACACTCCTCCTCCTCCTCACACTCCTCCTTTTCCTCACACTCCTCCTCCTCACACTCCTCTTCCTCACACTCCTCCTCCTCCTCACACTCCTCCTTTCCTCACACTCCTCCTTTCCTCACACTCCTCCTCTTCCTCACACTCCTCCTTTTCCTCACACTCCTCCTTTTCCTCACACTCCTCCTTTTCCTCACACTCCTCCTTTTCCTCACACTCCTCCTCTTCCTCACACTCCTCCTTTTCCTCACACTCCTCCTTTTCCTCACACTCCTCCTTTTCCTCACACTCCTCCTCTTCCTCACACTCCTCCTCCTCCTCACACTCCTCCTTTCCTCACACTCCTCCTCCTCCTCCTCCTCTTCCTCACACTCCTCCTCTTCCTCACACTCCTCCTCTTCCTCACACTCCTCCTCCTCCTCACACTCCTCCTCTTCCTCACACTCCTCCTCTTCCTCACACTCCTCCTCCTCACACTCCTCCTCCTCTTCCTCACACTCCTCCTCCTCTTCCTCACACTCCTCCTCCTCCTCACACTCCTCCTCTTCCTCACACTCCTCCTCCCACACCTCCTCCTCTTCCTCACACTCCTCCTCCTCCTCACACTCCTCCTCCTCTTCCTCACACTCCTCCTCCTCTTCCTCACACTCCTCCTCCTCACACTCCTCCTCCTCACACTCCTCCTCTTCCTCACACTCCTCCTCCTCCTCACACTCCTCTTCCTCACACTCCTCCTCCCACACCTCCTCCTCCTCCTCCTCACACACCTGAGCAGAGGTAGTTTGTCTGTAGTTACTTGACTGAGCAGAGGTAGTTTGTCTGTAGTTACCTGACTGAGCAGAGGTAGTTTGTCTGTAGTTACCTTACTGAGCAGAGGTAGTTTGTCTGTAGTTACCTGACTGAACAGAGGTAGTTTGTCTGTAGTTACCTGACTGAACAGAGGTAGTTTGTCTGTAGTTACCTGACTGAACAGAGGTAGTTTGTCTGTAGTTACCTTACTGAGCAGAGGTAGTTTGTCTGTAGTTACCTGACTGAACAGAGGTAGTTTGTCTGTAGTTACCTGACTGAGCAGAGGTAGTTTGTCTGTAGTTACCTGACTGAACAGAGGTAGTTTGTCTGTAGTTACCTGACTGAACAGAGGTAGTTTGTCTGTAGTTACCTGACTGAACAGAGGTAGTTTGTCTGTAGTTACCTGACTGAACAGAGGTAGTTTGTCTGTAGTTACCTTACTGAGCAGAGGTAGTTTGTCTGTAGTTACCTTACTGAGCAGAGGTAGTTTGACGTGCACGCCCGCTCTCAGACCGGTGCCCAGGTTGGAGGGACAGGTGAGGATGTAGCCCAGCCTCTCGTTCCACATGAACTCCCAGCCGCGCTCCTGGATCAGATGCTCCACCTTCAGATCAACAAACACAGGACATGAACCTCCTTTTCATCAACAAACTGAAGCACGCTGCTGCTATTCCCAGTACAACCTCCGGGGGGCGCTCACAGATCCTGGAGGAGCAGCTGTGGTGAGCTCTATATATATAGCTTTATATGGAGCTGTGCCCATCACATAATGTTGTGGATATTCTTCAGGTGTCACTCTGTTTCTTTCCTGATTCAAGTTCTTTCTTGTTTCTGAACTGAACCTAAGCCCTGTGTCTTTAACGCTCTCTTGTGGTGTGAGCTGTGGGCTTTCTCTAATGCACAGATAAATAATTCATGTTTCCACTGCCACAGAAAAAGACTGTTCCCTTCGACACTTGTCTGTTACAGAGTTAGACTGGGGTAAAGCAAGTTTTACCTACATTTGTGGTCCTTTCCTCCCGTTTCCTCGTGTAGTTTCTGTCAGCAGTTGTGTTTACACTCATCTGTTTGTTATGTTCTTTATTGTGTTCTTTTCTTAAAAGCCTCTTATGGACACATGAGCTGTAACAGTCAATGCATCTGCTTTGGTCCAATACTAAATACAAAATAACCCTGATATTATTCTGGGATCAGAGCAGGGGCCTGGACTTTACCTCTTTGAGTCCTCGGCAGAACCTCTCAAACACTCTCTTCATGTTTCCTCCCTTCTCCATCGAGATCACTCTGGTGTGGTCCTCCTCGTTCACCCAGATCAGGAACGTCTTCTCGTTGTTGTGCCTTTGAACATGAGCCAACACATGAGAGCCACAGACGTTATTATCACTGTTGGTGGTGGACCTAAAGGGCCCGACCTCACGCCTCATGAAAGGCTCACAGACGAGCCACTGTGAGGCGAGGACTGAGGCACTAACACTCACGTATTTGAAGGCACTGAAGGAGTGCGCTATTCGAGATTTATAAATAAAATAGTATTACTATATACTGTACAAACCCCATTCCAAAAAAGTTGGGACACTGTACAAATTGTGAATGAAAACACAATATAATTATGTGGAAGTTTTAAATTTCAATACTTTATTCAGAATACAACATAGATAACATTTCAAATGTTGAAAGTGAGACATTTTGAAATGTCATGCCAGATATTGGCTCATTCTGGATTTCATGAGAGCCACACATTCCCAAAAAGTCGGGACAGGTGCAATAAGAAGTTAAATGTACATATAAGGAACAGCTGGAGGTCTAAAAAGAGCCTCTCAGAGTGACAATGTCTCTCAGAAGTCAAGATGGACATTCCTCCAATGAAATATCAGAAAAAAGTTTCTCAGAGAAAAATTGCATCATCTACAGTTCATAATATCATCCAAAGATTCAGAGAATCTGGAACAATCTCTGTGAGTAAGGGTCAGACCTGAAAACCAGACTGGAAGCCCGTGATCTTCGGGCCCTTAGACAACACTGCATCACAAACAGGAATGTTACTGTAATGGAAATCACAACATGGCTCAGGAATACTTCCAGAAAACATTGTTGGTGAACACAATCCCTGGGCCATTCGCCGTTGCCGACTAAAACTCTAAAGGTCAAAAAAGAAGCCATATCTAAAGATGATCCAGAAGCAGGTGTTTTCTCTGGAGCCAAGGCTCTTTTAAAATGGACTGTGGCAAAGTGGAAATCTGTTCTGTGTCAGACAAATCAAAATTTGAAAAACTGGGACGCCATGTCCTCCGGACTAAAGAGGAGCTCAGTTGAGAAGCCTCTCTGATGAGATGGGGTTGCATGAGTGCGTGAGAGGAGATGCCACACAGAGGTAAACATGGCCTTGTCACAACTTTTTTGAGATGTGTTGTTGCCATGAAATTTAAAATTAACTTTTTTTCCCTTAAAATGATACATTTTCTTAGTTTAAACATTTTAAACGTTATGTATGTTGTATTCTGAATAAAATATTGAAATTTGAAACTTCAACATCATTGCATTCTGTTTTTATTCAGGTTTGTGTCTAAAATGTATTGTTAATTAATTTTTACTAGTTTAAATACAAATACGTACATATATACAGTATATTTAATTCATAATTTGATAATACATTAAAATGAATATTGTATAATACTTATTATTGTATAACTCTGGTTCTAGTAGCATCTCTGTCCTGGAGCTGGAGACTTGAGAGTCCAGACCCGGTCTTTCTGCACACATACGTGCACATATACCTGACCACAGCAGGACTTCTGGAACGTTAACGGAAGAAGCAGGCCATGTTTGGACTGTACTGAGCTGAGCTGGACACAGAGCGACGACTCGTGCAGTTACCGAGTGTTACCACTAGAGTGTGTTTATGAGCTGATGAGACGCATGAGAGCAGTCCTGGATCATTCCTACATTATTGTATGTTCTAAGTCCTTATTTACACTGTTTTTACGCCTGAACGCTGCAAGGTTTAGTCTGTTTGTTCTATCATTTATCTATTGATCCATCCACGTGCTGCTTCTCGTGTCAGATTATGTCACTGCTATATCTTCATTTATTCCAGTAAAACACAAGCGTAAATATATGATATATAGTGAGAGTCTGACGTTGTCTCTACACTACTACCTACTGTTAGGGCATCTTGTAAATATGGCCCTTGAGTTCACAGGTGAAATTATCCATTAAAACATCTAAAATGACCAAATATTAACTGTGCTTTCAACTCTGGCTCTGCAATACCTCTGCATAAAAAAACTCTGCCCATTTATGTCATGTCCAGCCTTTTATGAAACGATGCACCAGCTCTGGACACTCGCCCTAGAGTCAGACCCAGCTGTGACTCAGGGTCATGGAGGACGTCTTTTAATATTGTATATTTCTCGAAAAACCATAAAATGTTTGTTAATTGAACACATTTAAGCACATTTGATTTACTGACTGCCAATAAAAGTTTTAGTCTAAATATGATGACCCAGTTCTGAGAAAGTGCATTACTCGTCTGTGTAACGATCCGAGTGAGGACTGCTGAGGTAACGGAACAGACCCGAGGGCCTTCAGGGAAAGACGAGGAGATGCAGCTGAATTATTGAGCAGCTGGCCATTGATTCCGGCTCAGGGTTTATTTGTGGAGCCGATGCACTTTCCCCTCAGGGCAGATAACAGCAGTGGTAATTACATCAGGGGTAATAAGAGATCTCACCAGATCCCTCGAGCGTCGGGCCAGTCACGGGCCATCCCTGCGCAGGTGAGGAGCGGGGACACGGGTTTATCAAACAGGAAGTGGTCCTGGTGAAGAAAAAGGGAAGGAAAAGTCAGGTTTTATTGTACGCTTTATGTCGATGCATTATTTTGTGGCTCATATTTATCTTGTGCACTTTTAAACTGCAGCCGAACTCACCTAAAAGAATAAATAAACCAAATATCCATAAATAAGTCTACAACCTAAACCAGGACTCGTGAGGAGTTCCCTGTGTGAGGGTCTTACGTCTATGAGCTGCTGCTGCTCCTGGTCCGTCATCTGCGTCAGACTGTAGTACTTCCCCTTCAGGTCTCCCTTCAGTCCTCCCAGAGCCTCCACCACCACCCGCTCCACCTCCCGGCGCTCCGCTCTGGTGCAGGCGGGAGGCAGGCTCAGGCCCCTGATGCTGCGGCCCGTCCTCACTCTGGACGACAGGACGTAGCGCTCGTCGAACAACCCCGAGGTCAGCTGCAGCAGACGACACACGTTAGTCTCGTGCTCAGTGTGAATGACATGCCTTTATCTGCCTAAAATACAGTTATAACCTGCTGTAAATCTGTGAGAGGTCTGCATGTGATCGAAGAATATCATCATATATCTCCCTGTATGAAAATATCCTACATGTGTTCTGACTCTACTCTTTATTCTCTGACCTTTGAGAGGCTTGGAATCAATAAAGTTTTGTCCGTCTGAAACTACAGCTCAATACAAATATGTAAGATATTCTAGTGTGTGCGGGGCCTGAGCTGGTTAAAAGGGTGAGATCAGAGCAGGATGTAGGAGACCTTGCTGGAGTCCAGGTCGGTGGGGTGGGTCATGGTGTGGGGGTCGTATCCGTTGTGTCTCTCTTTGATGACGGGGTCCAGAAGGTCAGCAAACACCTGAGAAACACACACAACACATGTTTTTACACAACCAGGATAACTCTGGGACAATATGTAGCACTTTAAAGAGGACTTGTGTAAAATGTAGGAAGTTAAATGAAAAGAGTCACAAAGTAAACATGGCTGAAGGTTCAGGACATGCTTTTGGAGCTTGTTCTGTTGTTGGAGGACTACACTCTGCACCTTTAACACAACAACTACAAGTACAAGTCCAGAAATCAATGAGCTGTTTGTGAGGAGCCGAGCCGGAGTGGGCCGAGCCGAGCCAGTGACTCTGAGATGTGTTCTTTGTGTTCAAGTGAGTGGGACAGTTCAAGAACTGAACTGAAGCAGGAAAAGACCAGTTCATCCGACTTTGAGACTTCCTTCCAAACCTCAGACAAAAATACAAACCAGAACTAAGAGATGGTCAACAATATGGAGCAAACATTTCAAAGCATTATATTAATAATATATATTATATTATTAATTTTCTACCACTTAGTCCCGTTAGGGGTCACAGGTGACTGAAGCCTATCCCAGCAGCTCTGGGCCTGAGGCGGGGTTCACCCTGGACAGTGGCCAGTTAGTCGCAGGGCTAACATTTAGAGACAGAGACAGACAATGTGGAGGAGACTTTTTGAAGACTCTTTGAGCACCCCTTTTATATTATATTATATTATATTATTATAATATATTATATTATATTATTATATTATATTGTTATAATATATTATATTATATTATTATATTATATTGTTATAATATATTAAATTATATTGTTATAATATATTATATTATTATAATATATTATATTATTATATTATATTGTTATAATATATTATATTATATTATTATAATATATTATATTATTATTATATTGTTATAATATATTAAATTATATTGTTATAATATATTATATTATTATAATATATTATATTATATTATTATATTATATTGTTATAATATATTATATTATATTATTATAATATATTATAATATATTATTATATTATATTATAATCCTACACATGGCATTTCACAATTAATTGTAGATGTTATGCAAAAACGTTACTGTGAGACAATTGACGAAGCGTTCGAGGTATTGTAAGAACACTCTGATGCTCTTTGAGCTGTGTGTGTAAAACTAATGCTGTTGTTTGGATGAATAATCCATCTCTGGTTATTGCAGGAAATATGATCCAAAACGACTCTCTGGAGTTAGACAGAGGCCCCTCAGGACCCCTCAGGACCCCTCAGCCCTGAGAGCAGTGTAGTGAGCCCCTGACCTCGTAGGACTCCTCGTCGCCGGCCACCATGCCCACGGTCTTGATGAAGGGGTGCCCGGGGTTGTCCACTCCGGTCTGGATGGCCTGGTCCAGGGTGAAGCCGTTGGGGGTGCTCTTGTCGCACAGTTTGGCGTAGATGGCAGGGGTCAGGTGGCTGGCCATGCAGTTGTTGTGTTTGCGCAGGTCGGGGTACTCCGCACTGTTTCCACACGAGATAAAAGACACACAGATGTTAGTGGGACAGGGTTCAAAGGTCAACAGGGACAAACACAGACAGCTGATATGACTCTGCGTGAGGGGCATTAGAGCGATAATATTAACAAGGCTGTATCTAAAAGGACACATTTAAAGGTGGAAGTGTACTTTATAAATGAGCACTCGGTCCGAGCACAAAACATACAAAACCTTCAGTAGATATCATCGTCTGATCACTGAGCATTTGTATCTGATGTTTCTAGTCCAACAGATCATGACCACAACATAAACCGAGCAGAAAGGAAGCAGCTGCTGGAGAACTGTGCTCCTTGTTCACTTTCTTTTATTTATTTGTTAAACATTTACTCTTACAAGAGCTCTGTCTTTGTGTGCTCCTGGAGCTCCAGGACTGGGCCCATGACCCGAGCGACACACTGTCAGAACACTCGCAGAGACAGTGCTCTCTAGTCCTTCTGAGGACTTTACATTTAGGACAGTTTAGGACCGTCCAGATGCTTTTACTTTAACCTTTTTTTCAAGATGACCTGGATGACTGAGAACCTTCGCAGATGTTTATGGTTGTGGCCAAAAAGTTAAATTTGAGTCTTGTCTCTGAGCTGAGTATTGTAAGTGGAGACTTAACCATGCAGCCCATTATTCTTTAAGTGCCTCTGTATTGTGCATCTTCAAACAGCCACACCCCTTTTTTCATTGAGTCCTGTATTATTAGTTATTTCTGTTTTTTTTTATTGCATCCCGAACAATTTTCCTGCAGTTGTGGCTCAAAGTTTTGGTTCTTGGTTTGGTTTCAACAGAATCCTTCATTTTCCACTTCTTTATTAAAGTTTGAACACTGCTGATCTCAATATCTTTTTCTAACCCTTTCCTGTTTTATACAGTTTCCTCATGATTCAGACAGAAACACGAGTCTGTCAGGAGCCCAGAAACTCCCTGACCTTTAATAAACACACTGATTACAACAGGTCACAGGTGAGGTTACCTGTAGGAGACATTAAAAACCTGTTTGTGTCACTTGTGTTCATGTTCTCAGGCCAACATCACCAGAGAATGTAAACTTATGATCACCCAAACACTAACTATGAGTGAAAGAAAGGTTTTTGTGTTAAAGTCTGTAAACGTATGAGCACAGGTGTCTGATCCAGGCTGAAGTAACCGCTCAGGTTTAATCCAGCAGCTCCTCATCGAGTCCATACAGTCAGTGAACACACCCTGCAGCAGGGTTACACCGGGGCCTCAGGTGAGCTCAGGTGAGCTCAGGTGAACTCAGGTGACTGCAGTGATCCTGAGGAAACACTGAGGCAGACTGTAGCTACATTTATGTCCATCACCAAACAGCCCGGTCCTAATAAAGTGGGACAACAGCAGAAAGTTCCTTGTTTTAAATGAGAATCCTCAGTGCATTATTCTGAGGCTGTAGATCTGAGTTTTAAAGCAGCACAATCCTCCATGTTTCTATATTTATCAAAGACATAAAGAAGCTCCACTTCCTCCTCAGTCAGACTCTGTGAACACTGTGAGCTCATGACGTAACAGAGCCTTATTTCTGAGCTGATAACTAATCTGCTTTATGATGCAGATACGTGCACACGCTCACGTCCACGGCTCGCCTTCAGTCAACACTCCAGAAGCTGTCGAGAGAAAAGGAGGAACTTCACATCAATAACCTTAAAGCATCCTTAAGAGATCTTGATTTAAATCCCATTTTCTTCTTCTTTTAAACTGACCTTGGAGTACCTCTTTCACTAAAAGTACAAGAGACTGTCAGTGACGACAGAGTTCATGTAGAAGATACCTGTGCACGTGAGCTTCCAGAGAAACTGCTGCAGTGCTCTTTGTGT
The DNA here is from genome assembly GCA_024416835.2 of Perccottus glenii. Classification (NCBI taxonomy): domain Eukaryota; kingdom Metazoa; phylum Chordata; class Actinopteri; order Gobiiformes; family Odontobutidae; genus Perccottus; species Perccottus glenii. Next base: position 782,300 of record CM044563.2, read on the forward strand.
TTGTTCTGAAACCTGCAGCCCAGCTTTGTAAGAATGAAATTCAATTATAATAATTAATAAAACGTTGTCTTAACGTTAAAACAATAAATCCTGTCACAAGCAGCTTCTAACAGTCAAGTCCCTTAATACCAAACACATCAGAAAATATTGATTTATGCAAACGTCCACAATTAATCTTTCATTCAAACAGCTTTATTATCAAATTCCTTAACATTACAATAAAAGCCCTACTTTTAATTTGCTCATTGAGTCCATGATCGTGTTTCTGATTCACCGTTCAGAGTCTGTTGGACATTATAACGGCTTTTCACCGAGCTCTCCGTTCATCAGAGAAAAAAACATCCTTTTCGTCATAAATGTCACTCTATAACACATCAGCTTTCATTGATTTAACAGTTTTTAGTATAAAATACGCGTTAAGATGAAGTTGGAATATATTTCTGTCAAATAAAAAGGCTAATTCTTTCATTATTGACACAAAGCTTCTTTATTGAAACGGTTATTTATAGAAACGAAGCTCGACGGATGCCTTTATGTTTCCCTCCTTTTTATTCACGACACAACACATTCATAAAAACACCCATTTATTTATTCTTTAGGTCCAATGTGAGATTTAGGCGTGTACGGAGGAGAGCCGGAGCCCAGCGGAGGAGCGGGACTCCGGGGAAGCGTTACCTGGCGGGGTACCTCCTGCGGACGGCCACTCCAGCGCTGACGGCCCGGTCCCGCTGCTGGTTCAGGAGGTAGGCGGCTGTGACAGAGCCGGCCCCGGCCAGAGACAGCAGGCCGAGGGTCTGTCTGGAGCGGAGGACTCTGGAGAAGCTGCTGGCCATGTTTAATCCCGAGTGGAGTGGACCTAGAGCGGACAGAGAGCTGGAGGTGAACCGAGGAGACGCGGAGGAGAGCGGCCGACGGTGATGAATAATAACGGGCTACAACACCGTCAAGTTCACCGCCAAACCCACGGTAAAACCGGACGTGTCAAAGTAAAAGCGGGAAACCTAACTTTCTAGTCGCTTATGAGGAGATTATTTAATTATTATATATATATATATATTATGAGCTTATTCATAATATATAGTTTCACAAAAATCCAAATTAAAGTGAGTACGCTTTTTTAAGCTAACGTTCCTAGCTGTTGCCATGGAAACAGGCTAACTTTTACAAACGGCTAATTTTGAGAAAATAAATACTTAATCCTCGACGTTTTACATCGATTTGTTTACAAATCAATAGTTTTTTTTCTTATTTAAAAATGATATGCCATAATAAACACTTTCAAAGAGCAGTTTTTAAAAGAACATTAACTTAAACTTACTGAACATGAGCTGAAACAAAAAACAAAATGACTATTACCTATTTATTTTTTCGTAATTGCTTTTTACTTTAAACTTTTTTTTTAAACAAATCCCTATCTTTCAACAGCAAATATAATATAGCTAACGTTGGCAGAAACGGAAGTGCTTTAGAATCACTCACCGTTGGCAAATGGCAAAAGTAAAATAGTGTTTTTTTTTTCTCAAAACAATCACAGACATTATCTGCACAAAGTTATCTCCATAAGAAATGTAACCAAGCACTGTATCGTAGGACGGTTCAACAAAAAGAACCACACTTTTTGTGTAAATCCATCCTAATAATCCTCATAAATGTACAAACCTCTAAAATATGACACAAACCCGGTCCAGTGTGGAATTAAAATGAACAGGTGGTAATCTTTGGAGACAGCCCTTGTAGTGATTATTAAAGGCTCTGTGAAAGTTGTTAGCCACAGAAATACAGGCTTTTATTGTGAAGGAGAGCTGCAGAGGAAGTGAGACTTGGTGCAGAGCAGTGTCTGTGAAGGGCATCAGAACAGAGCTGAAGGGGAAATAAGTTTAATGTGAGCCATAAAAGAACAGACTCTGGACTCAGTCACACCAGATTTATTAGTCTGATGTATGCATTGATTTGATAAACCAGGACTAGACCAGGACTAGACCAGGACTAGACCAAGACTAGACCAGGACTAGACCAGGACTAGACCAGGACTAGACCAGGACTAGACCAGGACTAGACCAAGATTTAATTTGTGACTGAATCTAAGGAAAAGTAGGATTAAACTAAAGCTGTTCCAAAACTTAAAAAGAACTGAACTGAAACTAACCCACTGATAAACCTCAGACTAAACCCAGACTAAACCAGATTTAAACCAGGCCTGTACTGGGACTAAACCCAGGACTACACCAGGAGAAAGTGGGGATTGCACCAGGCTTAGATCTGGACTAAACCAGGTCTAAGCCGTGACTAAACCAACTCCGTAAAACAGGACACTTCTAATCCAGACTTCACTTTTAAATGTAAACGTGATTCCGGCTCATTACAAAAGCCCTGTTCTGTTAATGCTTAGACTCATACAGGCCTATTGTTCAGATCCAAAGCTTCTTATGGACAAACAGAACGCACTAATCTGGAATAATCCGGAGCAAAGTCCACTGCGTTTACTCAGATTACTTTACAACACAAAGGTCTGAGCCACAACATTACGACGTCTGAGGACCACAAACAGCACGTGTTTGAATTTATTTAGAAATAAAGTCACTTTATAGGTTTGATCTGATGAATAAAACTCACATCTGTGTAAAGTATAGATTTTATTAAAGGGGGTGTGTCTACGTTACAGTGACATCTAGTGGTGAAAGTGCAGATTGCAGCCCCCAGTCCTTTTCACGAGAAAAAACGCTCCTGTTTCACTCAAACCAATGCAATTATGGAGAATTATTAGGCCTGAGCCGGTGATGACCGGGAGGGCCTATTGTTTTTGCTCGGATTATTTATTTATTAATTTATTTATTTTTTCTGCAAAATGATCCTAAATTCGACCCAGTGAACATGCACGAAAAGTCATTTTTATTGGGCCCAGACTTCAAGCTCGGCGAAAAATTTATGTATTTGAAGTCCCCGAAAAAAAAATACGAAAAATGACTCAGTGGCGACCCCTAGAAAAGTCAAAATACATTGGGCCTATGGAAAGTGAAAGTAACTTTTTTCCAACGTAGAAAAATGAAACTTGGTACATCCATAGGACACCTCAGGGCAAACAGAAAAGTCTATGACAGCCACACCCTAAACTTAACAGAAAATCTACTATGTTGGGTGGAATGCGTGACCACCTAAATCGCACCCCTTGTGCTAAAGGCTTTTCATCTAAACAGCTCCAAATTTGGTGAGTATCATCTAGACACGTGTGCCAAAAAAGTTATCAATTTGTTTTTGATACATTTGTGGCTGTGGTCGTAATGAGTCTGTGAAGAGGCAGCCATTTCTTTGGGAAATAAATGCCATTTCCCAATTGCCAGGATCCTTCCTTTAGAGGAGGCCCCTCCAGAGCCAAGGCTAGAGTCTTAGAAAACTCCTCAGAATCCTTTGGAACTTGTAACCTTGTACTTTTAGACAAGTTATATTTACATTTTGCCTTTTAAACAGGGGGTGCAGCGATTCCTGAGTCATCTCAAATCTCCAGCCAGTACTTTGTTTTTCTCCTTAGCCCAAGCATAATCTATTATTTTCAAAGGTTCAGACAGCTCCCAGGAAAACCAGAGATTGTGGAGACCTTTAACTCTAAATTACAAGATGGTGTAGCAGGCCCCAGCAGTAGCACAGGCCCGGTTATTTGACATTACCGTGAAGTTTACGCTTTAAAGCAGGAAATGCAATCCTCCGAATATGCATGTGTCCTCATGTCTCAAGGGAGGCGAGGGCCTTTATCGCCGCTTGCGGCTTTAATTATTATTATTATTATTATTATTATTATTATTAAGAGAAAAGGACAAATTTATGTTTCAAAACAAATCAAAAGGCTTTGTTCGATTTTTCAGATCATAATTAAAGGGACAATACACAGATTTTTTATTAAAATACTGCTCTGTTGGATCAGGAAAATAATGTGTCCTACAAACACAGATGGTCTTCTGACAATATTTCAAAATTGTCCTCTTTTTATTTATTTCAGGTCATTCTAGGATCAACAAGTCAATAAAGTAAGAGAATATCTAACTCCAGTGGGAAATGGCTTTTTCGACTGAAACAAAGGAACGACAAAATACTTTCTGTCCAGACTTTCGGAGCTGAAGCAGGGATTATAAATGGGCTTTGAAGCCCTCTCACTTCCTGAAACTGGAAACTCCAGTTCCTTTTATCAAACCTTATCAGAAAGAAAGTCCAGTGCGGTTTGCTTTGGGAGTGAGTCTTATTTGGATAAAGTTAATGATTATGTTGGGTTTAGGTCATGTTTTTGTCACAGGTTTTACTGAGACTCACCTGAACTTTTACTGAGAACTCAATAAAATGAAAAATGTGTTTACTTTCCATATTATTGTTTGGCTTTACTGCTGCATGTATTATTCGACTATTCCTTTTTTAAAAACAAGCAAAAGTCTGAAAAGGCACGACTGACTTTTTTATAAGAAGTCTTACAAATATGGTGAATACTTTGTCTTGGCTTCAGGTTTCTGAAAACTGATGTAAAACATTTTGAGAAGTCTTACTCTTCGTTGTGGCTCATTTCTGACAGAAAAGTGACCCCTGACCCCTGTGCACCGCCAAAACAATGGGCCCAAGCATCAGAGCTCAACCCCACCTGGAACTGACAGGACTCTAAAGGATCTGCTGTTGACATCCACACCGTCAGGGTCAGGGTCAGGGTCAGGGTCCAGTCCAGGGTCCAGTCCAGGGTCAGGGTCAGGGTCAGGGTCAGGGTCCGGTCCAGGGTCAGGGTCCAGTCCAGGGTCCAGTCCAGGGTCAGGGTCAGGGTCAGGGTCAGGGTCAGGGTCAGGGTTAGGGTCAGGGTCCAGTCCAGGGTCAGGGTCCGGTCCAGGGTTAGGGTCAGGGTCAGGGTCCGGTCCAGGGTCAGGGTCCAGTCCAGGGTCCAGTCCAGGGTCCGGTCCAGTCCAGGGTCAGGGTCCAGTCCAGGGTTAGGGTCCAGTCCAGGGTTAGGGTCCAGTCCAGTCCAGGGTCCGGTCCAGGGTCAGGGTCCAGTCCAGTCCAGGGTCCAGTCCAGGGTCCGGTCCAGGGTCAGGGTCCAGTCCAGGGTCCGGGTTATAAACTGATCTGTTAAATACTAATGTTTCTTTTTTTTATTATTATTCATTAGATTAGTGTATTTCTTTAGGACAGTGTACATTAAGCCGGATTATATCTTAAATGTTTTTGGTGGTGGGGGAAACTGGAGTACCCGGAGGAAAGCTATGCAGACACAGGGAGAACAATCAGACTCCCTGTGTTTGATTCCCTGGATGGGAATCGAACCCAAGACCTTCTTGCTGTGAGGCCGGAGTGCTAACCACTCTGCCCCTTTCCTTCACGACTAATCTAACCCGGGTCTAAACCCCTTCTTTAACCCTTCTTTGACCCGGGTCTAAACCCCTTCTTTGACCCGGGTCTAAACCCCTTCTTTAACCCTTCTTTGACCCGGGTCTAAACCCCTTCTTTGACCCGGGTCTAAACCCCTTCTTTGACCCGGGTCTAAACCCCTTCTTTGACCCGGGTCTAAACCCCTTCTTTGACCCGGGTCTAAACCCCTTCTTTGACCCGGGTCTAAACCCCTTCTTTGACCCGGGTCTAAACCCCTTCTTTGACCCGGGTCTAAACCCCTTCTTTGACCCGGGTCTAAACCCCTTCTTTAACATGACTAACTCCTCAAATGTAGAAAACCATTTTATTTGGAGATGGTTCATAAACATTTTCACATAAAACATGAGTCTAACCAAATTCTACAGATTATTATTTTATTAAAAACAGAAATAAAACCCGTTTGTGGCTTCAGTTTTTTCAGCACCTTTTCGTTCGTCTTCTGTCGTCTGCAGTAGATTCACAGAAATACAATCCACTGTAAAAGGATTTTCACTAAAACAGCTACAGTTCATTAAAGAGACTAACTAAAGGAATAAAAGTATCACAGACCTGCTTCACACTGGCTTTGATTCAAGAGAAAATACAGGAGTAAAAGGTGGGAGTTAAAATGGTTGGAGACATTATTCAGTGTTTTTGTGTAACAGATAAGAATAACCCATAACTGAGCAAACATTTCTCACTAAACAGTAAAGCGGCAGGCATTAGAATGATTTGGACAGGTTTAAAGTGATCACAGTCTCTGTGCGGAGTTCTCCCGGGCTCTGCTCTGGTTTCCCCTGGTTTCCCCCGGCCCTATAACATAATCATAATAATAATAATCATAATAATAATGCCTCTGTCCGCGTCGCTGGAAGGAGGCAGGACACACTCGTGAACAGACGGTGCAGACACCAGATCAGCTCGGGGTCGAGGGTGATGCTGAATTTCAAAGCAGCCCTGTGTAACTTTTCTCTCTGTCAGCGGCAGCAGGACTCTGTACATCCGCTTTTCTTTATTCTAGAGCCTCACTCATTTCTGCAGATAAGACCATGTCCCGGGACAGTGTCAGGAGGTTTGTGTCCAGCAGAGGGCGCTGTGGCAGAGAGATACCAACACGAGAGAGAGATTTATGGGATCAAAGTTTGGCAGGGCGGCTTTCAATATGTATTGTGGCTGATTAAAGATATTATTGTTAATCTTCTGATTGAAAAGCTCCAAAACCTACAAGTGACAAAAATGTAGGCTTAAAAATGATTGATTATACATTTCAAGAATGTAATAGCTGCATTTGTTAAAACTCCTCGAGTCAGTTTGTTCTAAACTGTTCAAATGTGCTCGGCTTTATATTTCTGTATAAGTTTCACACAATCATATTCTACAGCATCATCGCTGGCAGCACCACCCGAGCCCATCTGGTGCCTTCAACGTCCTTTTCTTCGTTTCTTCTGCGACGCTCCTCGTTTGCCTAACGTTGATCTCAGCTCAAACTTACGCTGGAACATGATGCTCGTTTAGCCACTGTCCCCCCCCTCAGACTCAGTCCGAGCAGAGGTAATGTGAGGAGTGTGACCAGTGTGAGTCAGGTCTGATCAGTCCCAGCTGCAGGTTTACATTTGTCTCCTTTACATTTCCGTCCTTCACAGCTGTATTGTGAGCTTAACATTTGTCCTAATGCCGTTTTATTGAGCCGTTGCGTCCCTCGCCGCCGCTGCTGCTGCTGCCCCTGACCCGCTGATGTCCGGGATCTGGTCGGTGAAGCACTGGGTCATCCAATGTCCGTCCGGTAACTGTCCCACTGGAGCCTGGGACGATGACGCCTCCGACGTTTCTGCAGAAAAACAAAATTTAAAAACACATTCACTCACATGAACAGAAACCAGAGCTAAACCAAGAATAAACCAGATAAAAAAAGACTAAATCTCGGATTAAACCCCAAAATACGGTGAAAAAAACAAAACAAATTGTTTACACTTTTTGCAAAATGTGTCAAAAAGGATTGTGATGTTTTGATGCTTTACAAGAGAAGGGTTTAGGAAAAGGACAGAATGTGTCAGGGGTTAAACATCTGTTACCTGTGTTATTGTTAAAAGTACAGTGTCCGTTGGTCTGAGTCTGAGGCGTCTCCGGAGCCTCTCCTCTCTCCACATACGCTCCTCCGTACGCATCCTCGTACCCGGGGTCGTACTGCTCCTCTTTAATCGCCATCCTCTTGGCGTCCTCTGTGACGTAAACAGGAGACAACACGAGTTAACACATAACCCTCTTCCTCCGTCGTTAAAGCCTCGCGTGTGATCGCTGACCTTTAGCCAGCTGCAGGTTGAAGCTGTACTGGACCTCCTCAACCTCGGTGCTCTTCTGGACGCCCTTCAGCTGGTCTCTCAGTTCCCTCAGCTTTATGTAAAAGTGCACTTTGTCTTGAGCTCGAGGGAACTGGGCACAGCGAGCGCTGGACGAGGGCATCAGGTACAAAGCCTGGAGGAAAAAGAGCGGTTCAGGTGAGTGGTCTTTGGGCCAAGGTGATGGGTTTATAAAAGATGAGAGGCAGAAATACTCACCACGTCACAGTCTGGGATCTTGTGCGGCTGCAAACCAAACTCCAGTTTAGTGGGCTTCTTCCCGAACAGCTCTCTGCAGAACATCTCATAGATACCTGCAGGAAACATAAAGCACTATTGTACCAGTGCTTCCTGCTGCTGCATTAAGGAGCAGCACAGACAGGTTTAAATACGAGAAGGATGCTCTGTAGAAGTCCAGATTGAACCAGTTCAAATCCAGTTCAAATCCAGTTAAGGTCCAAGTTAAACCACCTAAAAGTGGACCAGACTAACTTCTTTGTATTGAACAGTAAAAGAGTTAGTGGCAGCTCGCCAGGCTTGGTCTAAAACCTGTCCAAATACATTTCTAAACAGTTTAAAGTGTTAAAAACATGTAGAACTGGTTAAAACCTGACTTCAACCTCTTGAAATGTAAACAAATCCAGGTTAAGTCCAAGTTAAACCTGCCCAAATGTGGTTAGAACTAGGACCTCAGAGAAAAGAGAAACACTAGGATCAGGACCAGACTAAACAGTTTCTTGTGAGAAAGTCTGTTTAATGGAACAGTTTTTGGTTGAGTCTGGACAGATGAGCAGTTTTCAGTTTATATTTTACACTACATATGCATGATAGTGTTAGGTTTCTGTCTCTGTTCAGGTCAGTGTCAGTGTACAGACACTTACATTTCCCATTGAAGACAGCAATGAGGGGTTTGAACTTCTTCAGCTTCTCCACCAGGATCTTACCTCCTTCTCGCAGCTCTTTACTGGAAACAACAGGAGGCAGTTCTCACAGCCGTCTGACAGCCACAAAACCATTATTCTTTTATCAGAAGTGCTCTTATACCTGCTGAGGTCTTTACTGCCCGGTGTAGCCCTGGCCACCATGTTGGTGAAGCCCATCTTGTATTTGGTCGGCAGAGAGGTGTCGTGCATGTGATTGAGCTGCTCCTCAGTGAAACCCGACAGAAACAGGCACTTCCCTGAAAACACACAGGTACGGTTCATTTAAAAGAGCTTTGTAGATTAAAGCTGTGCATGTATTCTGGGTCACTTCAGACAAAACAAAAGAGGGACCAGATAAACCTACAGTCACATTAATCCACTTTTCTTTCACTGGAGACTATCCCAGCAGCTCTGGCTCTCAGTTAGTCGCAGGGCTAAAACTTGGAGACAGACACGCTCACATTCATTCACTAGGGACACTTTGTCTTTGGGTCGGGCCGGGGTTTGAACTCACGACCTTCGTGTTGTTGACCTAAACCTGCCCTTGTCAGACGCTGACAACCACAACCCTCGGTCTGCTTTTCTGTTTCCAGAAACGTCTGAACAGCGAGTAAAGTAGAAGAACAGTGCAAGAGTTCAGATGAGACTTACAGAAGTGGTTGCCAGGTCCAGGAAACCAGCGTCCAATAAAAGCCGCCATTAATCCTGGATTTATCCCGATCTGAAACAAAACACCATGTTGTCTCAGTCCTACATCTGCCTGATTTATTTTGTCAGTGTCAGACTGCACTCACGATGACGTAGTCCAGGTTAAAGTCCAGCAGGTCGGGCAGAGTCTTCTTCATCACCTCCTCCTCAGACATCCCTTTGAACCGGTCCACTTTCCTCTTCACTTTCTTAAAACTCTCGTCGATCTTCTCCTGTTTCCCGTCTGCAGCCTCCGTGCCCTCGTTCTTCTTCTTGGGTTTGGGCCCGGGTTTGGCTCTGGGGGCGTTCGGGTCTTTGGGAGGTTTGGGAGGTTTGGGGATCTTTGGAGGTTTGGGTTCTTTCGGTTGTTTGGGTTGAGCCGGTCGCCCGCGCTTCTTTGCAGGAGCTGCAGGAATATTAGAATTTATTGATTTGTAAATTCATGTCCAGGGCCATATTTAGGTCTTCTTTCTATTGAATCTAAATATGTGCCTTGATCAAAATCACTGTGATGACGACCTGCTGTGACAAGAAAGAACAAAAAAACAATAAGACTGTCAGGGTCTGAAGGAGTTTTTCCAGTTTTAGTCAAAGAAGCACAAGAAATATGTTTTTTAAAGACACCATGTACAAACCGAAGTTTGGATTCAGCCTCATTTTGAAAAAAAAAAACCTTTTCCACTTTTAAGAAGATGACAAACTCTTCAGGTGCTGCTAAATCCCAGACACATGAAGGCAGCTGTGAGAGATCTGCAGGTGAACGGACTCATGGCTGTAGCATTTGAAAAGTGAGAGGGACAATCTGGCAAAGACTTCCTAAAGACAATAATAAAAGAGATCTTTCTGTGTCTAGAGCCTTTAAACAAAAATACTTTTATGAGTCTGTTCAAGCAGGAGAAAAACTATATTAGGACTTTTTTGTTCATATGTGGTTAGAAAATGGAATAATTGTAAAAAGTGGGTGGGACCTGCTCTGGATCACCTTCTACTGGAGACAATAATGGGCTTTAATTACCCCAGTCAAAATGTATTGGTGTATCTGTTTTACCTTTTTGAAAATCCTCCTCCAGGTGTTCGGTCACAAATATCTATAAAACGTGGAGTAGACAACAGTCTAAAGGTTCTTACGTTTGCCGAGGTCGGCCGCCTCCTGCTCTAGCTGTGGTGGGAGAGGCTGCTGTTGATGTAAATGGTCGTTGGGAGGCTGTGTGTGGGCCATAGCGCCCTCCGTAGGGGAGTAGGAGTAGTGCTGGTGGAAGCCTGAGTACTGAGCCTGCAGAGCGTGGAACTGCTGCGCCGACTGGATCCTGAAGAAACACACCGAGACAGAATCTACTCTTTAGACTTTTATAAAGAAAAAAAAACACACCTGAACAAGAAAAAACTTTTATATATGCACTGCTGCTGGACCTAGAACATGTTCATTGTGAAATTAATCCTAATCCTCTTTGTTTGAGTGGTTTGTTTGAAGTCTGTGATTAAATGAAAACAGAGCAGGGTCATCTCTCCATTTCTCCCCCAACCATATTTCTCTTGGATCTTTCCTTTGTGTCAAATAATCCAGTCACGACTTGAAGCCATTGTTCAGATCAACACAGTTGTCTGTAAAGTCTGTGTTTCCATTGGGTTAAAGTTCCAGCGTAAACCAAGGAAAGGGTCCTGAAGAAAAATAATATTTGTTTTGAATATTATTTTTAATAACAAGTTACAAAGCTCGAACTGTTTTAAGCCAACTGCATGGAAACAGCTTGGATGAAGAATTCTGGGAAATGTAGTTAGAGCTGCAAATGTGAGCTACAACGTTTATTATGGCTCTAAACTTTATGAACCAAGTTTTGTAAATACAGCACAGAGTCGGCCATTTTGAAAGAGAGTTGTTTATTGGAACATATCACAAACAACAAGGGCCCCACCTTTAAAATGTATTTTATATATGAATATATATTAAAAAAATACATTTTTTTCTTTTTTAATACACTAAATTAAAAATAATTTCAAAAGACAGACCAGACACATTAGTTGCCAACACAACCAACACAATAACAAAAAAAAAATGTTGATTCTTATTCCGATGTGACAGAACATAGTTTTCTTAGCCTCAAGTCACATTGTGCTCAGTTCTTTTTTTTTTTCAGCGTTGGACAGACTTGCAGCTGACCACTTCAGCTCCTGTCAGGAACCATTATCATCCACACTTCATCTACAGACACTTTACACTGAACAACGAAAGAGAACCAGTGTAACATCGGCCAGGACCAGCCCTGTGTGGTTTTCCAAACTGTGTCACTGCGAGACATGGGAGTCACACAAATGGTGTTGGTGACTGTCCAGCACCAGCCCAACACTGAGCCACAAATCGACACTGAGCCACAAATTGACACTGCTGCTAAGAGTTTTGCAGTGGAGCTGCTCTAGGAGAAGAGACTAAGCAACTCCAGAGCATTTGGAGGTGAAAGCTCTTATTGACGAGTGCAACACTGAAGTTACAATTGGAGTGACACCAGTGCTTTGACCTGCTGGATTATTTGTCTGGAAGACACTCTGGGAGCCCTACAAAACTAGTGTTCTTCAAACATGGTGATGGTCACTCCTGTTGAGTCAAATCAAACACAGATGTGGGTAAAGGCGGGCCTGTTTATTTGCCGTTCCCAGTTTGGTGTGTGATGTGCTACGTCTAATTGAACGTCTAATTAAGTAAAAGGAATAGCACTCAAAAGCTGAAAAGTTGTCTGATTAAGTGAAGCGATGTCAGGCTGCGTACTGCGAGAGAATATTCATTCTACTTTTTATAGAAGGGGGAAATAGTCTGGTCCCCTGTTGCTTATATCCAATTTAAAGGGCGGGTTTACAGGAGGAATGTTAACCAATCAGAGAAACGCCGCACGTGACGTGAAAAAAGTCAAAACCAAACAGCCCTTTGTCAACAAGGAACCCACGTGAGCGCCGCTGGTTAACATGTCCAGCAGTAGAGTGGACACTGTTTTTATACTTTGCTGGTTTGCAGGTGAGAGCAGAAATAAATGGACTCTTGGTGTCAGCGTCCACCATTTTAAATGTTTCGGACCAGTTACTTGTGCAAGACAAACCACACCCTGCTGCAGACAAACGGATTGTGATTGGTCCGTCCACAAAATCACAGAGAAGAGATATGCTGTGAGAAAGGGACTGCCAAGCAGGGCAATCCTAGGGTAATAATATTCCCTAGGACTCCATAATCTCTTCCAATTTGCTGTTTTTCTAATTCCAAAATTCTTCCAAATTTCCTTATTTTATATTTTTATAACAACTTGTGAAATTGTATTTTAGTTTATTCAGTTTATGACCTTTTTTATGGGACATGCAGTTTCCAGCTCAGATGCAGATTTATGTAACATATGTGCTCAGTATTAAATACAGCAGTAGTGCATTTGAACAGCTATATAACCTCTTCCTCATAAAAACAAAATAAATACACATAAAAACTGAAAATGAAGAAATCAAAGGTTAAAGAGTTGCACATGCTTCAGTTTGAACTCTGGACACGTTTCTGATGTTGGACTCACCACTGCTGGATGTACTCTGAAGACACCGGCGTCGGGACTGGAGCCTTATCTTCCATCGTGTGGGGGCGACTTTTGATAAATACAGTCAGAGTCAATCATTATTATCCTTTCTTTAACCAGGTAAAAACTCATTGAGATTAAAAATCTCTTTTCCAAGTGTGACCTGGATCAGGGGTCAGCAGCAGGTTTAAGGGAACAGCAGCGGGTTTAAGGGAACAGCAGCGGGTTTAAGGGAACAGCTGCAAGTTTAAGAAACACCAGCAGGTTCAAGGGAACAGCTGCAGGTTAAAGGGAACAGCAGCGGGTTCAAAAGGAACAACAGCAAGTTTTAGGGAACAGCTGCGGGTACAAGGGAACAGCAGCGGGTTCAAGGGAACAGCAGCGGGTTCAAGGGAACAGCAGCGGGTTCAAGGGAACAGCAGCGGGTTCAAGGGAACAGCAGCGGGTTCAAAAGGAACAACAGCAAGTTTTAGGGAACAGCTGCAGGTTTAAGGGAACAGCTGCAAGTTTAAGAAACACCAGCGGGTTCAAGGGAACAGCTGCAAGTTTAAGGGAACAGCAGCGGGTTCAAAGGGAACAGCAGCGGGTTCAAAGGGAACAGCAGCGGGTTCAAAGGGAACAGCAGCGGGTTCAAAGGGAACAGCAGCGGTTCAAAGGAACAACAGCAGCGGTTTAAGGGAACAGCTGCAAGTTTAAGAAACACCAGCAGGTTCAAGGGAACACCAGCAAGTTCAAGGGAACAGCTGCGGGTTCAAGGGAACAGCAGCGGGTTCAAGGGAACAGCAGCGGGTTCAAGGGAACAGCAGCGGGTTCAAGGGAACAGCAGCGGGTTCAAAGGGAACAGCAGCGGGTTCAAAGGGAACAGCAGCGGGTTCAAAGGGAACAGCAGCGGGTTCAAAGGGAACAGCAGCGGGTTTAAAGGGAACAGCAGCAGGGTTAAAGGGAACAGCAGCAGGGTTAAAGGGAACAGCAGCAGGGTTCAAAGGGAACAGCAGCGGGTTCAAAGGGAACAGCAGCGGGTTTAAGGGAACAGCAGCGGGTTCAAAGGGAACAGCAGCGGGTTCAAGGGAACAGCAGCGGGTTCAAGGGAACAGCAGCGGGTTCAAGGGAACAGCAGCGGGTTCAAGGGAACAGCAGCGGGTTCAAGGGAACAGCTGCGGGTTCAAGGGAACAGCAGCGGGTTCAAAAGGAACAACAGCAAGTTTTAGGGAACAGCTGCAGGTTTAAGGGAACAGCAGCGGGTTCAAAGGGAACAGCAGCGGGTTCAAGGGAACAGCAGCGGGTTCAAAGGGAACAGCAGCGGGTTCAAAGGGAACAGCAGCGGGTTCAAAGGGAACAGCAGCGGGTTTAAGGGAACAGCTGCAAGTTTAAGAAACACCAGCAGGTTCAAGGGAACAGCTGCAAGTTCAAGGGAACAGCAGCGGGTTCAAGGGAACAGCAGCGGGTTCAAGGGAACAGCAGCGGGTTCAAGGGAACAGCAGCGGGTTCAAGGGAACAGCAGCGGGTTCAAGGGAACAGCAGCGGGTTCAAAGGGAACAGCAGCGGGTTCAAGGGAACAGCAGCGGGTTTAAGGGAACAGCAGCGGGTTCAAGGGAACAGCAGCGGGTTCAAGGGAACAGCTGCGAGTTTAAAGGGAACAGCAGCGGGTTTCAGGAAGTGTACTTTAGGTTAGGGTGAAGATTAAAGGTTTAGCTCAAAATGAGACATGTGCCACAAAAGTAAGAGTTAGAGATAAATGACAGAAATAAAGCTAATAAAATGAAAAAAGAAACAGAAAATGTTCAAAGCATTTATGTAAATTTAAATTGATAATCAAAATGAAACGAGGTCAAATCTAAAATTAAACAAGGTCTAACCAAGGTCTTTATCTCAACCATATTGGAGCAAAACCAGGACAGAACAGGATCTAAACCAAAGACTAAGTATGTCCATAAACCAAGTGTAAATGGGGTTATCGAGATCTAAATATGGGCTAAATCAACAAATAGTCTAAATAAATTCAAACTAAGTGTCTAAACCAGAAATAAAAATGATCAAAGCATAAATAGTTATAAGAAAATCCCAACAACTATCGTCTTCATATTTCACATTAGGACCAACGGTAATAATCTCATTTCACATGTATTTGGTTTAATATTTTTCAATTAGACAAATCTGGTTTATATTTAAAGCACTAATGACAAATGAACTAATGTACTAACAGTTATTTTTAGTTTTACTAAAATAAATGTAAGCAAACAGAAACCTTTATCTGTCTATTAACAGTTCTACAAATAAGGTGTAGATAATACTAGTCTTTTTTGTTATTCACTGTTGAAAGTGGAAAATAAGATTGGCAACAGTTTTAAATAAATTCGAATTGTTTTATGCTCATCTCGTTAAAAGACAGTTACTTTGGTAAAACAACTGCCAAAGGCCTGTCCAGTATTTTCTTGAGCTCCCTGGATGACATAAAACACAGCCTATTATGGTTTGTGATTACCATTTTTCATTTAACCTACTTCGAACCATGTTATAAACTATGCTTGTAATCTGAATTAAAGTCCAATTTGTTTTTATTTAAATGCGTGAAAGAAAATGGGAGAATTTAACGCCTTATGTCAACATTTAAATGCCCCAGTTACTCCATTTAACTACAGGCTAACAACGATGCTAACATCTACAGCGCATATTTCCCTCTTTATTTTAATTTATGTTCCTTTGGTCTCTATTTTATCATATTATCCACTTGTATTTTATCTGATTACATTAGCCTGACTAGGGTTTATTCATGATTTATTAATTAAACGGGCATTTCATATGTTATTGCTAACTGTTAGCCGTTGTTAGCCTTGGCCACCTGCTAGCCGCTTAGCTAACGTAGCACGGATGAATTAATTCGCCTCTTTCCACTGATAAATCCCACAGAAACTGAACATATTAAACCGGTAAAATTAAAACCAATGGTACCTGCTGGTGAAGGGTTAAAAGATGATTGTTTTGTTGTAAAAGCGGTTTATTCTTCCATCTGTTCCGCGGGTTCAAAGATGCAACAAAGACATGACAGTCACAGCTTCGTTCAACTCTGACACCGGAAGAGACCATCTTCGTGAAGCAGGGGGACAGCGAAGAAAAGTAGCGCATACGTTCTAAAATAACAAAGCCAAATGCGTAAATGTCAGGTGTATTCGTACGGTTTAAGTAAATGCAAACGGATAACTTTATTATTTTGGTTTAAAGTAAAACCTTAAAAATCTAACGGATCCGGCCCTGTTTCTGAGTTGGTACGAGCCTTGTGACTTTTAAACCTACTTGATTCCTATTGGCTCAGCGTCTCTCCTTTCACCGTCAAAGGAAACGGAGAGAGATTAGAATTACTGGTGGTAGATTATTTTGGTGGATTTTTTTTTGAAGAATCTGACAAACAAACTGGTTATTATTGATGTTTCTTGCACTTCAGAAGAAAATATATCTGAGAAATGAATATAAAACCAAGCAATAACACATTCTAAGCAACTAAATACTCAGTATAGGCATAACATTTTAAATAAAGACATCAGTTTGAGAAGAGTTTTAATCAAACTCTCAATTCTTATATTTTACATAAATCATAAAATGACATTGTTATTTAAATACAAAAGTCAGTGAGAATACAATGAAAAATGCCATAAATAATAAAAAACGTAAACTGGAATCTTTAGAAACATGTCTTTTCTTCCTCTTCGTCCTGACTCTCGTTTCATTCAGTACCTGTGAAAATAAACAGAAACAATTTAATCCTGTAAACATCCCTTTCTTTATAAATATTCATTAAGCAAAACATTAAACCTTTCTTATAAACACAACATACACAGTAACAGAAGACACAGCTCAATATAAAAACATGTTCTGATGTTAATAAAGGTTTTCGGATTTAATAGTGTTTTTATTTAACCTGACTTCAGACCAGCTATATCATCAATTTATAAACTATAATAAATGTAAATATAATGTAAAGTAAAGCTCTATTTTTCATAAACACAGTCCCAGTGTGAGTCAATGGGCTCCATAGAAAGAGCCAAAAGAGAGTCTACGATGTCACAGGCAAAAAGTGTAAATTAAGGTTCAATTGTTTGATTGTCCACCAGAGCCTCCACCTGTGCCTCCACCAGAGCCTCCACCAGAGCCTCCACCTGTGCCTCCACCAGAGCCTCCACCTGTGCCTCCACCTGTGCCTCCACCAGAGCCTCCACCTGTGCCTCCACCAGAGCCTCCACCTGTGCCTCCACCTGTGCCTCCACCTGTGCCTCCACCAGAGCCTCCACATGTGCCTCCACCAGAGCCTCCACCAGAGCCTCCACCTGTGCCTCCACCAGAGCCTCCACATGTGCCTCCACCAGAGCCTCCACCTGTGCCTCCACCTGTGCCTCCACCAGAGCCTCCACCTGTGCCTCCACATGTGCCTCCACCAGAGCCTCCACATGTGCCTCCACCAGAGCCTCCACCTGTGCCTCCACCTGTGCCTCCACCTGTGCCTCCACCTGTGCCTCCACCAGAGCCTCCACATGTGCCTCCACCAGAGCCTCCACCTGTGCCTCCACATGTGCCTCCACCTGTGCCTCCACCAGAGCCTCCACCTGTGCCTCCACATGTGCCTCCACCAGAGCCTCCACATGTGCCTCCACCAGAGCCTCCACCTGTGCCTCCACCTGTGCCTCCACCTGTGCCTCCACCTGTGCCTCCACCAGAGCCTCCACCAGAGCCTCCACCTGTGCCTCCACATGTGCCTCCACCTGTGCCTCCACCAGAGCCTCCACATGTGCCTCCACCAGAGCCTCCACCAGAGCCTCCACCTGTGCCTCCACCAGAGCCTCCACCAGAGCCTCCACCAGAGCCTCCACCTGTGCCTCCACCAGAGCCTCCACCTGTGCC
Organism: Perccottus glenii; assembly: GCA_024416835.2. Taxonomy (NCBI): domain Eukaryota; kingdom Metazoa; phylum Chordata; class Actinopteri; order Gobiiformes; family Odontobutidae; genus Perccottus; species Perccottus glenii. The sequence continues at coordinate 800,048 of CM044563.2, forward strand.
TCCACATGTGCCTCCACCTGTGCCTCCACCAGAGCCTCCACCAGAGCCTCCACCTGTGCCTCCACCAGAGCCTCCACCAGAGCCTCCACCTGTGCCTCCACCAGGCTAAAATTATTTTACCTGAGGTTGACTACAGTTGGTGGATGATGTTTTCTCCAGTTTTCTTCAGAACGAGAGGCTGTTTTCAGGTTTCACTTCAGTCTGAACTCCGCTGCAGCTCTCGTATTCAGGGTCCACCTGCTCCTCTTTGATCTCCAGCCTCTTGGCGTCCTCTGAGGAAAACATGGGCACACTTTCAAACATACATGACATCTTCACTCTGAATTCTACTTCGGAGAGCCACCCGTAGACACTGTCTAAAATGTGTGTGTGCTATTTTGTGGAACCTTTAGCGAGCTGCAGGTCGAAGGAGTACTGCGTCTCCTCCACGTCCCGGGTCTGGGCCTGTCCCTTCAGCTCGTTTCTCAGCTCTTTTAGTTTAATGTAAAAGTGCACTTTGTCCTGAGCTCGAGGGAACTGTGCACAACGAGGACTGGAGGAGGGCATCAGGAAACACACCTGGAGAGAGACAGGTACAGGGCGCTTCAGGGGGAGGGATTATATACAGACAGCAGCTGTTACAGAGACAGGTTAGTGCCATACTGTCTCTGTCTGTGGGATCTTATACGGCTGAAGACCAAACTCCAGATCCTTCGCCTTCACTCCGAACGTCTCTTTACAGAAGATCTCATAAATACCTGCAGAATAAAACAAAACACCTGAAGTAACCTACTGCAGTCTGTTAATAAAGACTAAAATATGGAATAGATTATTTGCTCTGTAAACTGTAATAAATGCAGTAAAACAGTTGTAAACTTGACTGCTACACAAGACAGACACAGTGGTGTTTGGTTTGGTTGTTAATTATTCTGTTATTGTGTGTTGTGTTTTTACCTTTCCCGTTAAAAGCTGCAATGAGAGGTTTGTATTTCTGCAGTTTCTCCAGCAGCTGCTTCCCTCCTTCTCTGATCTCTTTACTGTCAACACAAACACACACAGGCTTTAGGACCACAGACAGGTTTTAGAGGACTTAAGGAGACGAAGAGACTGTGGGAGAGTTTAGGACGGGGTCGGCTGGCTGCGGGTCAGTCAGTAAATGTCAAGCCACTGCGTCCAATCAATCAATTATTACAATCATCTGATTGGCTGAGGGCCAGGATTGTCCCGTAGGACAGTGGTTGCCGAACCCTGGTTTAGGAGACTTAAGAGGAGTTTAGGAGACTTAAGAGGAGTTTAGGAGACTTAAGAGGAGTTTAGGAGACTTAAGAGGAGTTTAGGAGACTTAAGAGGAGTTTAGGAGAGTTTAGGAGACTTTGGGAGAGTTTAGGAGACTTTGGGAGAGTTTAGGAGACTTTAGGAGGGTTTAGGAGACTTTAGGAGAGTTTAGGAGACTTTAGGAGGGTTTAGGAGACTTTAGGAGGGTTTAGGAGACTTAAGAGGAGTTTAGGAGACTTTAGGAGGGTTTAGGAGACTTTAGGAGAGTTTAGGAGACTTTAGGAGGGTTTAGGAGACTTTAGGAGGGTTTAGGAGACTTAAGAGGAGTGTAGGAGTCTTTAGGAGGGTTTAGGACACTTTAGGAGGGTTTAGGACACTTTAGGAGACTTTGGGAGGGTTTAGGAGACTTTGGGAGAGTTTAGGAGACTTTAGGAGGGTTTAGGAGACTTTAGGAGAGTTTAGGAGACTTTAGGAGGGTTTAGGAGACTTTAGGAGGGTTTAGGAGACTTAAGAGGAGTTTAGGAGACTTAAGAGGAGTGTAGGAGTCTTTAGGAGGGTTTAGGAGACTTTAGGAGGGTTTAGGAGACTTTAGGAGGGTTTAGGAGACTTTAGGAGAGTTTAGGAGACTTAAGAGGAGTTTAGGAGACTTAAGAGGAGTTTAGGAGACTTTAGGAGGGTTTAGGAGACTTTAGGAGGGTTTAGGAGACTTTAGGAGGGTTTAGGAGACTTTAGGAGGGTTTAGGAGACTTTGGGAGGGTTTAGGAGACTTTGGGAGAGTTTAGGAGACTTAAGAGGAGTTTAGGAGACTTTGGGAGGGTTTAGGAGACTTTGGGAGAGTTTAGGAGACTTTGGGAGAGTTTAGGAGACTTTGGGAGGGTTTAGGAGACTTTAGGAGAGTTTAGGAGACTTAAGAGGAGTTTAGGAGACTTAAGAGGAGTGTAGGAGTCTTTAGGAGGGTTTAGGACACTTTAGGAGGGTTTAGGAGACTTAAGAGGAGTTTAGGAGACTTAAGAGGAGTTTAGGAGACTTAAGAGGAGTTTAGGAGACTTTGGGAGGGTTTAGGAGACTTTAGGAGGGTTTAGGAGACTTTGGGAGAGTTTAGGAGACTTTGGGAGAGTTTAGGAGACTTTGGGAGGGTTTAGGAGACTTTAGGAGAGTTTAGGAGACTTAAGAGGAGTTTAGGAGACTTAAGAGGAGTGTAGGAGTCTTTAGGAGGGTTTAGGACACTTTAGGAGGGTTTAGGAGACTTTAGGAGGGTTTAGGAGACTTTGGGAGGGTTTAGGAGACTTTAGGAGGGTTTAGGAGACTTTAGGAGGGTTTAGGAGACTTTAGGAGGGTTTAGGAGACTTTAGGAGGGTTTAGGAGACTTTGGGAGGGTTTAGGAGACTTTAGGAGGGTTTAGGAGACTTTAGGAGGGTTAAGGAGACTTTAGGAGGGTTTAGGAGACTTTGGGAGAGTTTAGGAGACTTTGGGAGGGTTTAGGAGACTTTAGGAGGGTTTAGGAGACTTTAGGAGACTTTAGGAGGGTTTAGGAGACTTTAGGAGGGTTTAGGAGACTTTGGGAGGACTTTAAGAGACTGTAGACTCGCACTTGGACAGGTCTTTGCTCCCCGGGGTTGTCCGCTCCACCATGTTGGTGAAGCCGATGCCATATTTCTGAGGAAGACTCTGGTCCTGAAGGTAGGTTAGCTGTTTCTCTGTGAAACCGGACAAGAATAGACACTTCCCTGGAACAGAGCACAGAGGACGGGGAATATGTTAAAGATTTAAACACTTGTAGTTTTACACACTTTTTATGTGGTTTAAATAAGAATAGCACTATAATACTGGCATATTCTGTATAAAAGTAAATAACTGTAGATGTTTTTCTGAAGTGCAGATTATTACAAACACCTGTCGTCACTGGTGACAGGACAAATTTAATGGACGTGTGAGGAAGCTTTGTATTAAAATGTTAATAATAAACATACAGTATCTGGAGAAAGTGTGCAGACAAAGACTATAACATTTATTTGGGGGTTTTGATTGAAAAAGGACTGTAGCTCGAGGGGCTGCTATGTTTGCACTGGAGCCGTTTATTTCCGACACAAACACTCCACAATAATCTGAGACCAGAGCCGCTGTTTAGTCTGAACCACAGTCCACTGGAGCTACACTGTCAGACTCACTGCTCCAAAACACATCGGTCTGAAAATGGTACAGAAACTAAAGTCAGACTCACAGAAGTGGTTCCCGGGGTTGGGATAGTGGTGTCCTTTAAAAGCCGACATCAGTCCAGGGTTAATACCGATCTGAGTAGAAACACAGACATAGTTAAACCTCACACAGTCAAAGAATATTCTGGAATGAGGTTAGAGTCCGGTCTAAACTCACGATGAGGATGTCCAGATTGTGTTCAATGACGTCGGGCAGCGTTCGGGACATGACCTCCTCCACTGATAAACCGTCAAACCTGTTCAGGGTCCGTTTGGACTTCTTTGCTGCCTCTGCTTCATCCTGAGGCTCAGACGGATCCAGCTGTTTTTTAGAAGGACGGCCACGCTTTTTCTTCTTCTCTGGACTCACTGCTGGAAAACACAGGAACAAACAAGCCATAATTAAAAAAGACAAGAAATCCTCCAGTGTTACAGACATCCACTGGTCTTAATTAACTGAACAAAACTGAGTTTTTTCTTAAAATGTGAAATGTATTGGAGAGGGTCAAAGAGAAAATAAATCTGTCTGTGTTTGATGTAGAGAATAAAGAGCAAAGCAAAACCAGTGTAAAAAAACAACAAAACACTGTAAAATAATTCCTTTTAAAAAGTGGGCCAAAATAAAAACAGCTAATGTCAAAGTATGACGTCATTAAACTGGTTGCCATGGAGACTCCCGCCACTAGAGCAACTGAAACAGAGTTTGGCTCGAGTGAAGCCCTCAAACAAACACATCTCACTCACAAACTAAACATCGGATCTGAAAACTGTTTCCACTGTGAGCGTCAGGAGACATTGCTGAACGCGAGTATGTAACATTTATGTGGTTTGGATGACTTTAACATGGGAGTCTGAGGAAGTCTGGTGGAAGTTCTGTTACTTCAGAAACTCTGTAAATCACAGAGCTTTACTTTTTAATATAAAAATGGTTTAAGTGAGTGACATTAGTAGGAGTCAACAAGGCTGAAAATGACAGTTGTGACGATGGTAGAACTAGAGCAAGTCACTAAACCTAGCAACCATAGCAAACCATTATAAAGTCATAAATTACTTGAAGGTAAAAAATGTAAAGAAATAAGCTTAAGATTCATACAAAAATGAATGGGACAGAAAAATGGTACAAAAACAAAAAGACAATAAAGTTATAACGTTTATTTTAGTGATAGCCATAATGTATTTGAATTTAGAAATGTTTTAATATAATAATAATAATAATAATAATAATAATAATAATAGAGATTAAGGACATTGTGTCTCAGCAACAAAATAATGGTGAAAATGTGGTCAATGCTCCCTTTTCTTTTATAAATAATCTGTGTTAAATGAATAGAACAAAGCAAAAATATGTAATGTAATAACTTGTCTTCAGTTTAATTAAATCAATCATCATCAAATTTACATTTAAATTCAACTAAATCCTGTTCAAATCCATGTAAGTTTCAAAAAGAGCTTAAAAAGATATCTTATTAATACATATTCTGGTATATACACAATTTAGCACAATGTGAGACCAGAAACAATGCCTCTACAATTACATTTACTTTCCCTTTAAAGCTGTTCTTACCTGGAGCTGCAGCCGACACGAGAGGATCACTCTGTGCTGGTTCTTGTATTCGCTGTAGTTGGTCGTTGAACTGAACATGCTGCTGCTCGTTGTCGCTCTGATTAAAATCCCTGTACTGTCCAAGTTCTTGTAGTTCTCTCGGCTGATGGTGATTAAAGACATTAAAGTCTAAACTTTGGCGGACGCTGGGCTGAATATTCTGAGGTCCGTCGCCGTAAAGATGTCTGCTCTGCGAGGTCGGAAACAGCTGCTGGTGGAAGTGGAAATGTTGTGGAGTGTTCTGATGATAAACCTCCTCCTGGGATTGACCTGTGGACTCACTGTAGCTCTGACTGTAGCTCTGACTGTGGCTGTAGTTCTGGCTGTAGTTCTGGCTGTAGTCTTCGCTGTAGTCTTCGCTGTAGCTCTGACTGTAGTTCTGACTGTAGTTCTGACTGTAGGTTTGGCTGTAATTTTCGTTAAAGTTTTGGCTGTAATTCTGGTAAAATGGAGTGGTTTCTCTGTGTAAAGACAGTTCATGAGGCGTCGAAGGGAAAGGAGTCCCGTTATCAGCTTCAGAACGCTGCTGATTGGACGGACAGCTGCAGAAACAAAGTAAAAAAAATATATATATAAATAATTTCCAAGATGGACTCTTTGTAGGATTTTCTACCACTTTAACACCACAACTCAACCTTATCCATGAAAAAACATATACATTTTCAAAACAACAAAATGGTTTAAGCTCAAGGCGTCTTTTTTTTAACCTATATTTATGCAGAAAAGTCCCACTGAGATTACAAATCTTCATTCAGAAGCAGTTTTCCAAGTTTCAAAGAAACAATGATAAACATTTGTCAGAACCAGAAAATGCCTTGACATCTTAAAAAAAAAAAAAAAGAAAGAAAAACCTTGAACCATGCAGAGATAAGGTGCATAAAGGGGGACTTTCATAAAACTTTTACAGAAAATAATAAAACTTATTCTTTTAGGAGTTTTAGGCACTTGCATAAAACCTAAACACATATATATTTCAAGCCCTAATGTGACTAATGTGGGAATGTGAGTATTTAGTATGGTTCTTTGAGAGCAAACCTTCTGCAACTGTCACAATAAAAACTGAACTACTCCAGTCTAATAAATATTACGCAACTAAAACCTGTTCAAATCCAACTTAAACCTGTTCAAATCAATCTAAAACCTGTTCAAATCCAAGTAAACCCAGCTTGAATCCAACTAAAACCTGTTTAAATCTAAGCTCTGTGGTTGTCATGTCAAAGTAAAGCCATGTATCTTCCCAATATATAACACACATTTGGAAAAAATAAACGAGGTTGCAAGTAAAATATTAATTAATTAATCAATTATGCTTCGAAACTCATAAATTCTTATTCGGACAGCAGCTTCGTAAATTAAAGGTTTGTAAAGACGACTTAATAAAGCGCGAATAAAATGTATCAGAAATACAGGTATAAGGCGGACAAACCTGTCAAACATTGTGGAGAGGGGTTTTCAGATGGATCCTGGGGGAAGGGAACATAACACAACAAAGGAAGAGCCTTTAAAACCTCTGTCTCTCTGTGGTTCACAGTGACTATCTCCCTCTGGTGGGTTGGAGATTAACTGCAGGGCAGGAAATATTTAAAAGGCTTTATATTTAATTAAAAGCACTGCGCAGTAACAGTTTGTATTGCAATGTATTGTCAGATATTTTGTGTTGATGGGAACAGTAATTGTAACGTTAAAGCGGTTTATTCCCTCATAAAGAATAATAATCCAAGATGGCGTGTTGTTGCAAAAACAAACCACTCCAAAGCAAATACAGAAGCACGTGAAATCTCCTAAAAAAAAGCTCTACGTTAGTAAAGTCCTTTATTAGTTATCTTTATATGATAGAACTGGGTAGTAATAAAAAAGAAATGTGTGATATTAAAGACGTCTCTCGTGTCATGTTCAGAGGTTGTTTGACCCGTGAGAGAGTGAGACCTCTTTAAACCATTTGCCGCGCTTTGTTAGCAAAACTTACTGGTCTGCGCATGCGTATGTTTGTCAGCGGCACACATTGCTGTTAACCTTCTGAGATGACATAAAGAAGGTGAGTTTTGGTTTATAGCTCAGTCTTTTAATTTAATTAAAGGCCACAGAGCCGTGTCTGCGATGAAACAACAAGTTCTTTAAAAACATGCTCAATTCAGCGTATTTTTGACATGTTTATAGCTGTCAACAATATAAGGAAGAGGAGACTGCGGAGCATTAGCAGTTTGTTACGCTGCAGGACACATTCAAGTAGCTACCCCTATAAGGTGTAAAAGGCTTGTCTTGGGAAATATGGTTCACAAAACCTCACAGCTTGCGTGGTTATCAATAAATATCAGGCTGTGAAATATGATCTGAATTCATTAGTATTTTCAACTGACTCACCAACTCCAGACGTTTTCTCTGGATTTTAACTTACAATTTTAACTTTTTACGTGATATGGTTTATTGTTTAGAAATGGAAGCACAATGTATGACATTTTCAACATTTACATCCATTTATATTAATTTAAGGGCCCCATATTTTTCAGGCTAAAGACTTGACACCAAGTAGAACAATTGTCTGAGAATTTAATTTCTGTGAAACAAATAGTTCTCATGGGACTTGTCATTTTTAAACAGTCTAGATTTTGACCTGACACAAACCCTAACTAACTCTTAAAAGATACTGATTTAAAATTTTGCATAGGTGCTACTGGTTTATGGACAAGAATCAAACCACCTTTGTTTTTCACATGGACTGACCCAAACATCTTCTGTCTACGTTCTCTACAGAGATTAATAGTTTAGTCTGTCTCTTCCTAACACTCTTCTCTCCTGTCTTTTTCCTGTTCTAGCCCCTCTCCTTTGATTTAATAAAATGCCCGCTGGAGTGTCCTGGCCCCGTTACCTGCGGATGTTTGCTGCAAGTGTCCTGTCGATGTTTGCTGGAGCTCAGGTCGTTCATCAGTACTATCTGCCTGATCTGGTGAGACTCTGCTCCAGTATCTCCCTCTCTGCCTCGTACTTGATCCACTCCATCAACTTTTCACACTGTGGCATTTAATGTGGCATTTTAATAAGTGATTTTTTTGCACTAAAAAAAAATCTTTTAACTGCACTTTATTGATTTGCACAATATCTGTCATTTACCTTGCGCTGCTTGATTTAACTTTATTTTTAATTTTATTATGTCTCTTTTTTATCATTACCCTTATTGTATAGTTGTACCTACATTTTTATATTTGATCCAGTTATTTTTTAGGCTTTAATGTTAATGTTATCTGTATGCACCGGGGACTGAGAGTAACGCAGTTATGTATGTACTGTACATGTGGAAATTGACAATAAAGCAGACTTGAAATTTACTGTTTATGATGTGGACCAATAACCTAGTTTGTGGACTTTAAAACTAAGCAGAAAGTAATTGTATTGTATGCCCCGGATAAAAACTAGATCTGTGGTGAAATGGTCTGTTCTTCTTCCAGAGTGTCCCAGAGGTCCCTCCCAAACCTGGAGAACTCAACACTGAACTGAGAGGATACAGAGTGAGAGAAGAGGCCACTGCGAAGTTAGAGAAGATCAAATCTGAACAGAAACTGGACCAAAACCAGATTAAAACCGGTTTCAGGCTGGATCAGGACCCGACTGAACCGAATTTAAAAGGAGAAGATAATGGACACTTTATTTGCTCTGATGCTGAGGACTGTACAGAATAAAATTGTTGATAATAAATTTATAGTCACTTGAGCACTCATTATTTTTAAATGGGTGGTGATAATATGAATTCTTTGTTAAATATATATTATATTTAAATTAATCAAGTTACATTTGGGCAATATTTTATAATTATTGTCATAAAACGGTAAAAACCCATGCAACCATGTTGTTTTGTAATTAATTAGCCCATTATATGTAAATAAATGAGTTTTTACCTTGTAAATGTGATTAGTTCCTTTTTCATCTACCCAACAATTCATTTTTCTCAAGTCTAATCGGAAGAATCGATTATTAAAAAGGTAACGTTAGCTAATTGTCAGTTACCATCAGCAAGCTAGCAATAAACAAAAGCGTATTTGTAAAATGCGCGCATACTCTAACTTATCTATTCTTTCTTTGTGATTATTTTATTGGCAAACTAATTTTTTCTAACGCTCGTCTTTATAAAACTAGGCTAACTCACGGCTAGCGTGTGATGGAAGCTAAGCTTGTAATTTCGAGGTTTTAGCTGTAAAAAATAAGATGTGATTATAATACCGAGACTAATTTACATTCCTGTAAAACAGTTACTTGAATTTGTGTATGTCGATATAATACAGAAAACACAATAGAGAGTAAGTTAAAATCTTTTGAAAATAGTGTTAAAGCTATGCTAATATTAGCAGTTAGCTGCCGGTTGTAGCCGTCTCTTAGCAACCGCCTCAAACAAGCAGCGCGAAGGAAAATGGAGACGGAGCGAGAGAAAGAAGCGGCTGAATATTTGAAGAAACATAAAATTATGGAGCTGATGGAGAACCTGACGAGCATGCTTTTCTTCCACAGACCAGGTTAGAACTACCTCTGTCATATATTTACATTTACTATATTAGACATGTTTAAACTGAGTTTAACATGAGTTTAAACATAAACAGATAACACAACAGCATGTTCCATATTAAACTGTATTTTTCTCAAAACTGTCATGTACCGGTTTCTGTTCTTTTTGTAATATTAAGTGTTTTGACAACAGTTTAGTGTTTTTCATTGTTTAGACAAATGTCATTGTTTTGTGGCATTCTTTTTAAAACGAGTATGTTTCACTGAAAAAAACATTTCACAACATTTCTCTGAGATGTGTGTTAGTGAGCTCTGTTTCGTCTGTGGCCGAATGTAAAGAATTACACATATTTTTTGGGAATAAAAATGTAAAGGCACGTGTTCACCGTTGAAGTTACAAATGAACCCTTCATTTTCTCCACACACAAAAAAACAAAAGCTCTTTTAAATATTGCCATAAAATTGTAATGTGTCAACATATATTTTCCTTATTTATTTTATGAATGTCATTATTTAATTCAGTCCTCACCATACATAACAAATATTTATAAAATTTTAGATTCATAAATTTATTACACAAACACAATTCAAAAGCAGCTTATTCGTCACGATGATTTTAAAACAGTTAAAACAGTTCCATGTGTTTTCCTGTTGTCTCTTTGAGCAGAGAACCCCAGGCAGTTTCTGATCGAGCAGCTCGAGCAGCTGAAGCGTTCTCGTCTCAGTGGAACCAGAGGCCCCTCTTTATTCAGCAGCTCCAACCTCGACACAGTCTACGGCATCTTAGACCCGGCCAACCGCAAATACATCAGCTTCAGCCAGTACAGGCACGGTCAGTCCCTGAACACATCACCTTAGCCCAGTACAGGCACGGTCAGTCCCTGAACACATCACCTTAGACCAGTACAGGCACGATCAGTCCCTGAACACATCACCTTAGCCCAGTACAGGCACGGTCAGTCCCTGAACACATCATCTTAGCCCAGTACAGGCACGGTCAGTCCCTGAACACATCATCTTAGACCAGTACAGGCACGGTCAGTCCCTGAACACATCACCTTAGACCAGTACAGGCACGGTCAGTCCCTGAACACATCATCTTAGACCAGTACAGGCACGGTCAGTCCCTGAACACATCACCTTAGATTAGTACAGGCACGGTCAGTCCCTGAACACATCACCTTAGACCAGTACAGGCACGGTCAGTCCCTGAACACATCATCTTAGACCAGTACAGGCACGGGTCAGTCCCTGAACGCGTCACAATCAGTCCCTGAACACATCACGGTCAGTCCCTGAACACATCACCTTAGACCAGTACAGGCACGGGTCAGTCCCTGAACGCGTCACAATCAGTCCCTGAACACATCACGGTCAGTCCCTGAACACATCACCTTAGACCAGTACAGGAACGGGTCAGTCCCTGAACGCGTCACAATCAGTCCCTGAACACATCACGGTCAGTCCCTGAACACATCACCTTAGACCAGTACAGGCACGGGTCAGTCCCTGAACGCGTCACAATCAGTCCCTGAACACATCACGGTCAGTCCCTGAACACATCACCTTAGACCAGTACAGGCACGGTCAGTCCCTGAACACATCACCTTAGACCAGTACAGGCACGGTCAGTCCCTGAACAAATCACCTTGGACCAGTACAGGCACGGTCAGTCCCTGAACACATCACCTTAGCCCAGTACAGGCACGGTCAGTCCCTGAACACATCACCTTAGACCAGTACAGGCACGATCAGTCCCTGAACACATCACCTTAGACCAGTACAGGCACGGTCAGTCCCTGAACACATCACCTTAGACCAGTACAGGCACGATCAGTCCCTGAACACATCACCTTAGATTAGTACAGGCACGGTCAGTCCCTGAACACATCACCTTAGACCAGTACAGGCACGGTCAGTCCCTGAACACATCACGGTCAGTCCCTGAACACATCACGGTCAGTCCCTGAACACATCACGATCAGTCCCTGAACACATCACGGTCAGTCCCTGAACACATCACCTTAGACCAGTACAGGCACGGTCAGTCCCTGAACACATCACCTTAGACCAGTACAGGCACGGTCAGTCCCTGAACACATCACGGTCAGTCCCTGAACACATCACGATCAGTCCCTGAACACATCACGGTCAGTCCCTGAACACATCACGGTCAGTCCCTGAACACATCACGATCAGTCCCTGAACACATCACGGTCAGTCCCTGAACACATCACGGTCAGTCACTGAACACATCACGATCAGTCCCTGAACAGGTTTTAGTTGGATTTAAACAGGTTTTGTAAACCTATTGAGTGAGTTTTTCAGATCAGCTTTTCTTTTTAAGGGCCTTGTCTCTGAACAGAATACGAGACAGATGTTGCTGAAGTTAGTGTTGAAGTGAATGGTTTTGTTTCTAAAGCTCTGCAAACTCTGGGGGTAAAGAACATAAACGAGTGTCCGGACGGAGTCAACGAGGACAAGATCAGCCACGACACGTTCAAGGCCGAGGCGTAAGAGACACTCACAGAACACTGAGACAGACGTGTTACAGAAAACAGGAATAAGAGAGGAATAATTCTTGTGTGTGTGTTTCAGGACGGAGGGACTGCAGAGGAGCTCCGAGACCTTTCATCGACACACATGACATAATCACTATTTAATGCAGAACACCTTTTTTAACAAATAAAGCAAATAAAGCTTTTAAACTGGCCTGACTACAGAAACGAAGAATTGTTACAATGAAAAGTGATAAAACTCTAACCCAGTCGGCAGATTATAGGACATCGAGAAGTACCAAAAAAAATCCAGCAGATGACATTGGGGTGTAAGATATTTGCAGGCTGAGCGTACATGGTGCAACCTTCATGTCGAGGGAAGGAGCCTGGCCAGGCGAGAAGGGTCTGTCTGCAGATCTGCACTTGCACTTTCAGACTTGCACTAACCCTAACACACTCACCTAACGTCACCTGCAAAGCCAGCCAGACTGCTTTCTCATTGTATTAGATACAGAGATATTATTCTGGGATGGCAGGGTTTGAACTGGATTTCAAGGCGGGACCATGGGTGGAACTAAAGTTCGCTGAGTAAACAATCTGAGAAACCACGGATGTGACGTAAGGAAAGCAACAGTCCGATTCCAGTTGTCAATCATAGCGTATACCAGCATGGCTGCCAGAAGAGACGCTGCAGTGGTTTAAAGACATGTCCACGTCTTTAAGAACAGAAGCAAGCGCAGTATTAAACAGTTACTCTGACGCGGCAGACCTCTTGTTAAAAAAAATTGTTGTGCTTATATGACTCAAAACACAATCCCGCCTCCCTCGCTGCGATTGGCCCAGAAAGAAAGAGCTGGAGCAGAATCTCTGTGTTAGACCGCTTTCTTTACAACAAGAAAGCGGTCTGGCAGGCCAGGCCACAGTACCTTAGCCAGGGGGCTGCAAACATGGACTGAAGTAGAAAGGGGTGGAGGAGATCTTGTGGGACGTCATGATGCAGATGGACAGGTAACAGGTGAGCAGCGGGATATTATTATATTAATATTAAAAAATTACAAAGATATAGCTGTAAATAAATACATGCCATAATATTTTTCTACTTAACTGTTTAACTTTAGCACACATGGCTTTATATAACTGACCCAATAAAGAAGTTCAATATTAATTCCAGCTTCTTGTTTTTATGATTAAGGTTGACTATTATGCTTTTTCATTTGAAATGTAATTGTATATAATGTCTTTTATTTAAATATACTGTTGAACATTAATAAAAGAACAAAGTGAATTTGGGCCTTGTGTTAAGTCCAAAGCTGAAGCTGCATTTGTTCATTACTCTCACTTCCAGACAGAATGAAAAATGAAAAACAATAAACTCTTTCAAAAGGAGACTCAAACACACCTTTTCTCAGTTGTTTATTAACGACTGTGATACATCTGTTCATGCTCCACATATGTTAAATAATACATTTATACATTTTTTTTGCTATTGTTTATTTAGTTTATTTATTAATTTTTGTCCATGTTTGTTGAGTGACTGGTACAAAATGTGCATAAATTCATTTTCTTCTCCTTTGCTTCTGTTTTGTCTGCGTCATTACGTAATCCCCGCTGCGTCAGTGGGCGTGGTCTGACCCGGAAGTGACATGGCCGCCTCCTTATCCCTCCGTTCCCATTCGTCTCTGCGGCTGTAGCTGTCGTTAAGCCTTAGGTTGTTGCTGTGTTTTCTCCCGCGTGTCTCAGGTGTCTCTTCACGCGGACCCTCACCTGTGCAGTTCAACATGGGCACCGTGCACGCGCGGGTAAGACACGCACGCGGACAGTGACCTCTGAATGAGACACAGCACAGACTCTGGAGACCAATGGAAAATAGTGCTTTTTGCTCTGTACTGAGAAAGAAACCAACACATTTCTCTTGCAACTATATTCAAACAGTTATAAGGATATAGTTTTTCATGGATTCAAAGAGAAATCCTTATTTTATGTCGATAACATTGATTTAACAAAAATACCACTACTTATTTCTCAAAAAGAAAAAAACTGTTTTTTTTTTCTTGCTTTCTCTAAGAGGCTATTCTTTTCTCCAAACACCGAAGTAGAGCTGCTTAGTACTAGAAAAAAGCCTAATGTGACTTTATGTCTGGAAACACTTTAATTTGATGAATTAAAGTTCAGTTAAATTCAAACATCAAAACTAAACCTGAGTTTCACAGAAATGTTAGAGTTAAAGCTCTGATTATTTTTTCACATGTTTACATCATTTTTTTTTTTTTAAATGATCCATATAGTAGGCCTCCTTTAGTCGATATCGACCGTAGGTGTGCGCCCCTTCTTTTTTACTTGTGTGACTGAACTGGAGGACAGTCCTGACTGTGACAGCGATGGCACAGGGGACGACAGAGGACGACAGAGGACTGTGTCTCTCGACTGGCCTGCTTTTCTTCTGCCAGTGACTGTGGAGATGAAGGCAATAGACCTTTGGCCAATGGCAGGCTGCCCTTACAGGAGGTCTCCAGTGGATTCTAAGGCAACAGCAAATCTGTTCAGCTGTTGTTCATGCCTTGCTGCCGTACAGGAGAGGGCTGATGATGCTCTGCCATCTCCAGTCAAGTGACAGTTTAGATATATTTAATAAATTGTTCTGATTAAGCTTCTTGGGTCAGAGTTTATGGAGCATTTAAATATTCCAGACCATAAAAGGGCTTTTGTGGGACAAAGCTGTGAGCTCAAGTAGCATCTTAAAGTCTACATTTGCTGCAACTGGGAGCCACATCAGGAAATATTCTGTGCAGCCTGTTTGAAAGTTATTTCTGAATTGGTTACTGTGTGGTTGTGTTTAATTAAGACTGTAACATTAATGTGATAAAAGCAGATGTTGTAGAGCTCATCCTTTCTCCTATGTGTCCCTTCTGTCAGAGCCTGGACCCTTTGCCAATGCATGGGCCCGACCTGGGCGTCCAACCCGACGACATTGAGGCCCCTGGAGTCGAGCAGGAGTCCAAACAGGAAGTGCTGGAGAACAAGGACGTAAGAAATGGAAGCTGATAAGAGTTTTTGCAGTGGTCCAGAGCTCAGGCCTGTTCTGTTGCAGGTGGTGGTGCAGAGGGTCCACATCGACGGTTTAGGTCGGACCAAAGAGGACCTGCTCACGTACGAGATCAAAGACGTGTTCAGGGCCAGGAACCTCATCGACGTCAGTCAGATTCTATTTAATTTTACAGATAAATCCTGTAAAAACAGACTTTAATGCCTGTGTGTGTGTGTCTGTGTGTGTGTCTGTCTGTGTGTGTCCGTGTCCGTGTGTGTGTGTGTGTGCGTGTGTGTGTGTCGTGTGTGTGTCTGTCTGTGAGTGTGTCTGTCTGGTGTGTCTGTCTGTGTGCGTCTGTGCGTGCGTGTGTGTGTGTGCGGCGTGTGTGTGTGTGTGTCTGTGCGTGTGTGTGTCTGTCTGTGTGTCTGTCTGTGTGCGCTGTGCGTGTGTGTGTGCGTGTGTCGCGCGGCGTGCGCGTGTGTGTGTGTTTGTGTGTCTGTCTGTGTGCGTGCGTGTCTGTGCGTGTGCGTGCGTGGGCCTGTGTGTGTTTGTGTGTCTGTGCGCGTGTGTGTGTGCGTGTGTGTTTGTGTGTCTGTGTGTGTGTGTTTGCGCGCGCGTGTGTGTCTGTGTGTCGCTGCGCGCCTGTGTGTCTGTGCGTGTGCTCAGCGTGCGCGCGTGCCTGTGTGTGTTTGTGTGTCTGTGCGTGTGCGCGCGCGCGTGTGTGTCTGTGTGTCTGTGCGTGTGCGCGCGTGCGTCTGTGTGTCTGTGCGTGTGCGCCAGCGCAGCGTAGCGCGCGCCTGTGTGTGTGTTTGTGTCTGCCAGCGCAGCGTGCGTGTGTGTGTTTGTGTGTCTGTGCGCAGCGTGGCGCGTGCGTGTGTGTGTGTTTGTGTGTCTGCAGCGTGCGTGCGGCGTGTGTGTGTGTTTGTGTGTCTGTGCGTGTGCCAGCGCAGCGCGCGTGTGTGTGTGTGTTTGTGTGTTCAGCGCAGCGCGCGGCGTCTGTCTGTGTTCAGCGCAGCGCGCAAGGCCTGTGTGTCTGTGCGCGTGCGTCAGTGCGCAGGCGCGCGCCTGTGTGTTTGTGTGTTCATGTCTGTGTGTGTGTCTGTGCGCGCGTCTGTGCGTGTTTGTGTGTCTGCGCCGTGTGTGCGTGCGCAGCAGCGCGTGTGTGTTTGTGTGTCTGTGTGTGTGTGTTTGCGCGCGCGTGTGTGTCTGTGTGTGTTTGTGTGTCTGTGCGTGTGCGCGCGTGCGTCTGTGTGTGTTTGTGTGTCTGTGCGTGTGTGCGTGTGCGTCTGTGCGTGTGCGCGCGTGCGTCTGTGTGTGTTTGTGTCTGTGCGCAGCGCGTGCGTGCTGCGTGTGTGTGTTTGTGTGTCTGTGTGTGTGTTTGCGCGTGTGTGTCTGTGTGTGTTTTGTGTGTCTGTGCGTGTGCAGGCCTGTCTGTGTGTGTTTGTGTGTCTGTGTGTGTGTGCTGTCTCTGTGCGTGCGGCGCTGCCTGTGTGTGTGTTTGTGTGTTCAGCGTGTGCGCGCGTGCGTGTGTGTGTGTGTGTGTCGCGCGGCGTGCGTGCGTCTGTGTGTGTGTGTGTGTGTGTCTGTGCGGTGCGTCTGTGCGCATGCGCGGCCTGTGTGTGTTTGTGTGTGTTTGTGTGTCTGTGCGTGTGCGCGCGTGCGTCTGTGCGTGTGTCTGTGTGTGTGTGTGTGTGTGTGTTTGCGCGCGTGCGTGTGTGTGTGTGTGTGTGTGTGTGTGTGTGTGTCTGTGCGTGTGTGTTTGCGCGCGCGTGTGTGTGTTTGTGTGTCTGTGCGTGTGTGTGTGTGTGTGTCTCTGTGCGTGTGTGTTTGCGCAGCATGCGTGGCGTGTGTGTGTGTGTTTGTGTGTCGCGTGCAGTGTGTGTTTGCGCGCTGTGTGTCTGCGCAGTGCGCGCGGCTGTGTGTGCGTGTGTGTGTGTTTGTGTGTCTGTGCGTGTGTGTGTGCGTGTGTGTGCGTGTGTGTGTGTGTGTGCGTGCGCGCAGCGTGTGCGTAGCGTCTGTGCGTGTGTGTGTGTGTGCGTGCGCGCGTGTGTGTGCGTGTGTGTGTGTGTGTGTGTGTGTGTGCGTGTGTGCGTGTGTGTGTGTGTGCGTGTGTGTGTGTGTGTGCGTGTGTGCGCGTCTGTGCGTGTGTGCGTGTGCGTGTGTGTTTGCGCGCGTGTGTTCAGCGCAGTGCGCGTGCGCGCCTGTGTGTGCGTGTGTGTGTGTTTGTGTGTCTGTGCGTGTGTGTGTGCGTGTGTGCGTGTGTGTGTGTGCGTGTGCGCGCAGCGTGTGTGTGTCTGGCTCAGCGTGTGTGTGTGTGTCTGTGCGTGCAGCGTGTGTGTGTGTGGCGTGTGTGTGTGTGTTTGTGTGTGTGCGTGCATGCGTGTGTGTGTGTGTGTGTGTGTGTGTGTGTGTGTGTGTGTGTGTGTGTGTGTGTGTGTGTGTGTGTGTGTGTGTGTGTGTGTGTGTGTGTGTGTGTGTGTGTGTGTGTGTGTGTGTGTGTGTGTGTGTGTGTGTGTGTGTGTGTGTGTGTGTGTGTGTGTGTGTGTGTGTGTGTGTGTGTGTGTGCGTGTGTGTGTGTGTGTGTGTGTTTGTGTGTGTGTGTGTGTGTGTGCGTGTGTGTGTGTGTGTGTGTGTGCATGCGTGGCGTGGGCTGCGTGTGTGTGTGCGTGTGTGTGTTGTGTGTCTGCGCGTGTGTGTGTGTGCGTGTGTGTGTGCGTGTGTGTGTGTGTGCGTGTGCGTGCGTGTGCGTGTGTGCGCGTCTGTGCGTGTGTGCGTGTGTGTGTGTGTGCGTGCGTGCGCGCGTGTGTGCGTGCGCGCGTGTGTGTGTGTGTGTGTGTGTGTGTGTGTGTGTGCGTGCGCGTGTGTGTGTGTTTGTGTGTGTGTGTGTGCGCGTGTGTGTGTGTGTGTGTGTGTTCCAGGTGATGAGAAAGTCCCACGAGGCTCGACAGAAACTGCTGCGTTTGGGGATTTTCAGGAAAGTGACAGTGGTCATCGACACTTCACGAGGTCAGCACTCATCGAGACTGGCAGCTGAATATTCTCGTTTAACAGCAATGATCTACAAACAGACTTTTAGAAAACTGTGAACAACTAAGAGTAAAGAAATTATTGACTTTAACATTGAACAGAAACGAATCAGAGGAATTTTGGCAGAGATTATAAAAAAGCTAATGCCAGACACAATATGTCACTCACAATTATACTATAGTCCGGTCAAATATGAATGTCAGGTGTAAACGCTCAACTGTTTGGCTCAAACTGCGTCGTTTGCCGTTAGACAAGAGAGCAGCCACTCGCTCAAGTCCTCGCTGTCCGTGAGTCACATGACACTTGGACTTAAATACTGACTCCCTGAGTTCTTTTACTGCTCTAAGGCACGGGTTCCCAAACTTTTCAGACCGCGACCCCCAATATTAGACTGCTGACGATCTGCGAACCCCCTCTCTTTGTTCCTCTTTTCTTCTTCTAAATGCATGTAGCATTTATGCAAATTATTATTATTTAGCCTATTGTATTTATTTTTGGAATGTATTTATTTATCTATTATTATTTAATTTCTGATTATAAAGGGGTGCACTTATGACAGTATGTTTATCATAAAATAATTAATGAATGTTTTATTAAAAAAAAAAAAAAGACAGTTTTTACAGTTTCAGAAATGTTTGTGTACTATTCATTCTTAACATGAAGACTTGTTTTGGTGATTTTATTATACTATGCTTTTTGCCCAAAATGGACTTTAAAAGTAGCCCGCGGACACGCCGTCACTTAACTGTCATAATTAATCGGAGCAAACAAAGTTTTACTAAGTTTTACAACGTTTTACTTTCAGTTTATTTTAATTATCCTAAATTTATATCGAGACCCCCCACTTTGGGAACCAGTGCTCTAAGGTTCGGTTTATTCAGCTTTATTCATTTAAAAGAGTGCGTCCTGTTGCACACACAACTCCTGTTTGGACAAGTCCTATATCAAAAGGACAGTCAAATGTCTCACCTTATTCGTACAAATCAAAAAACAGGAAGGTGTCTGATATTGCTGCTTGTTCTTGAAAAACTGAATGTGCGTGTCACCAGGAGATGACGCTCTTCCCAACGGCCTCGACGTGACGTTTGAGGTCATGGAGCTGAGGCGGTTAACGGGCAGCTACAACACCATGGTGGGCAACAACGAGGGCAGCATGGTGAGTTCAGGGACACGCTATAAAACTTAAACAGTGGGAAATGACAAACTTAACTGGTCACATTTAGGTTTAATGGCAAAATAAAACGCATTAACAACAAAGAGAGATACATAAAATTAGGTTCAGGTATCAGAAATTGTTTTAGCGTTAAGCTCCCACAGATGAGAACTTCTTTAAGTGTAAATTTGACTGTTTGTATTTAATGTGTGTTATTTCCAGGTGCTGGGTCTGAAGTCTCCAAACGTCTTTGGTCGAGCAGAGAAACTCTCCTTCCAGTTTTCCTATGGCACCAAAGAGACATCCTACGGTCTGTCCCTCTTCAAACCTCAGCCCGGCAACTTTGAGCGCAGGTACCGCACCTGATCAGGGCTCGGGTAAACCTCAGAGGGAACGGGGTAAACCTCAGAGGGAACGGGGTAAACCTCAGAGGGAACGGGGTAAACCTCAGAGGGAACGGGGTAAACCTCAGAGGGAACGGGTAAACTCAGAGGGAACGGGGTAAACCTCAGAGGGAACGGGAGTAAACCTCAGAGGGAACGGGGTAAACAGACAGATTAAGCAGTGATTCTTTTGTCTGGTCTCTGCAGCGTGACTCTGAACATGTACAAAGTGACAGGGCAGTTTCCCTGGAGCTCTCTGAGAGAAACAGACCGAGGCCTGTCTGCAGAACTCACTGTGAGTAAAACCTACATTTGAAGTGACTGTGATAAGGTCATACGCCTCTTTAGTGTTTCATCAGTGCCCCACTAAATGATTAGCCTCAAAACTTCTTCAGTCTAAGCGTCTTGTTCACACTTCGGGATGAATCAGAATGTACACCTTCTGTTATTTGAATCCCTCGTCTGTGCAGCCGAGAGAAACTGTATTTAAACCCCCTTCAGGTGTGTGACCATACTTAATTTGAAATTAGACTCCTCTCCTTGTTTTCAGGATCTGTGACTGTGTTTATTGTGCTCTCATAAAGATCTATTGTCTCTTCTCTTAAAGCTCTTAAAGCTGTTTTTGTGTATTTCTTGTAGTTCCCGTTGTGGAGGACCAGTCAGACGCTGAAGTTCGAAGGTGTCTGGAGGGAGCTCAACTGTTTGGCTCGAACTGCGTCGTTCGCCGTGAGACGAGAGAGCGGCCACTCTCTCAAGTCCTCGCTGTCCGTGAGTCACATGACTTAAATACTGACTCCCTGAGTTCTTTTACTGCTCTAAGGTTCGGTTTATTCAGCTTTATTCATTTAAAAGAGTGCGTCCTGTTGCAGCACGCAATGGTGGTTGACACCAGAAACTCCTTCATTTTACCTCGATCTGGAGGCCTGCTTAAGATTCACCAGGTCAGTTTTATGTCCAGTGTTTTTCAGAGTTATTATTGTTTTAAATCCCTTAAACCGTGAATCTGTGCAGGAGCTGGCAGGTTACACTGGAGGAGACGCCAGTTTTCTGAAAGAGGACTTTGAAATTCAACTCAACAAAAGCCTCTTCTGGGACTCGGTGAGACACTGAGGATTTTATTTTATTTCACACGACTTTCTGTGGTGGTAGATTTAAAAGAAACAAATAATTGTGTTTATCGCACAGCTCAGAATTTTCTGTACATCGAGAAGTGACAGAAAGACGACGGTCCATTTTTGTAAAATCTTTTTCCTCAGAAGTTGATTTAGAGCTGCAGTTTATTTTAGACAGAAGACAGCAGGTCACTGGGATCTGGGAAACTATTTTAGTTGGAGCGAACCTCGAGTGTTGGTGTGAGAGTATCAGTAGAGCTGTGTGTTTGTGTCTCAGGTGCTGTCTCTGTCTCTGTGGGGAGGTGTGCTGCTGCCGATCGGAGACACAGCCACCAGCATCACAGACAGGTACCGCTCTGTTAATGACACGCTACTTTTACCAAGAAACAAAGAAATTCAATTAGCTCCCCTCTCTGTGTCGCCCCCTGTAGGTTTTATCTGGGAGGTCCCACCAGTATCAGAGGCTTCGGTATGTACAGCCTGGGCCCCCAGAGCGAAGGTGAGACTTTTCTCTCTGACTGCACTTGAGCAGCACCAGAGCAAGAGCCTTTATGTGTTTTTAAGTTTATCACACGAGGTACAGATGATAAATAATATCTGGTCTGTTTTTCTTACAGTAGATTATTCAGACTGAGAGGCGTGTTCTAACTTTTTATTCTTACAGGAGATTATTTGGGTGGAGAGGCGTATTGGGCGGGTGGCCTCCACCTCTACAGCCCCCTCCCGTTCAGACCGGGACGAGGAGGGTTCGGAGATCTGTTCAGGACACACTTCTTCCTTAACGCAGGGAACCTCTGTAACCTCAACTATGGTATCTCTGCCTCTTGTATCTCTGTTTTATGTTCCTTTTCCTGCTGAATCTGTTTATATTCTCCTCTCTCGTGTCCCTCAGGTGAAGGGCCTGGCGCTCACCTGCAGAGACTGGCCGAGTGCATGCGCTGGTCGTACGGGCTGGGCCTCGTGCTGCGTTTAGGGAACATCGCCCGACTGGAGCTCAACTACTGCATTCCCATGGGCATCCAGAGTGGAGACAGGTAACACGCTTATACTGGAGTCCCCCACTCATCCAGCAGGGGGCGCTCTAACACATCTGCAACTTGGCCTACAGTTATATTAACTCTACTGTTGAAAAGGCTTTTTAAACTACTTTAAACCCCAGAGGTTTAGACCAGGTTTAGACCAGGTTTAGACCAGGTTTAGACCAGGTTTAGACCAGGTTTAGACCAGGTTTAGACCTGGTTTAGACCAGGTTTAGACCAGGTTTAGACCAGGTTTAGTCCAGGTTTAGTCCAGGTTTAGACCAGGTTTAGACCAGGTTTAGACCTGGTTTAGTCCAGGTTTAGACCCGGTTTAGACCAGGTTTAGACCAGGTTTAGACCAGGTTTAGACCAGGTTTAGTCCAGGTTTAGACCTGGTTTAGACCAGGTTTAGACCAGGTTTAGACCTGGTTTAGTCCAGGTTTAGACCAGGTTTAGACCAGGTTTAGACCCGGTTTAGACCCGGTTTAGACCCGGTTTAGTCCTGGTTTAGACCTGGTTTAGACCAGGTTTAGACCAGGTTTAGACCAGGTTTAGACCAGGTTTAGACCAGGTTTAGTCCAGGTTTAGACCTGGTTTAGACCAGGTTTAGACCAGGTTTAGACCTGGTTTAGTCCAGGTTTAGACCAGGTTTAGACCAGGTTTAGACCCGGTTTAGACCCGGTTTAGTCCTGGTTTAGACCCGGTTTAGACCCGGTTTAGACATGGTTTAGACCCGGTTTAGTCCTGGTTTAGACATGGTTTAGACCCGGTTTAGTCCTGGTTTAGACCCGGTTTAGACCCGGTTTAGACATGGTTTAGACCCGGTTTAGTCCTGGTTTAGACCCGGTTTAGACCCGGTTTAGACATGGTTTAGACCCGGTTTAGTCCTGGTTTAGACCCGGTTTAGACCCGGTTTAGACTTGGTTTAGACCCGGTTTAGACCCGGTTTAGTCCTGGTTTAGACCCGGTTTAGACCCGGTTTAGACATGGTTTAGACCCGGTTTAGACCCGGTTTAGTCCTGGTTTAGACCCGGTTTAGACCAGGTTTAGTCCAGGTTTAGACCTGGTTTAGACCCGGTTTAGACCTGGTTTAGACCCGGTTTAGTCCAGGTTTAGACCTGGTTTAGACCCGGTTTAGACCCGGTTTAGTCCAGGTTTAGACCCGGTTTAGACCCGGTTTAGTCCAGGTTTAGACCAGGTTTAGACCTGGTTTAGACCCGGTTTAGTCCAGGTTTAGACCCGGTTTAGTCCCGGTTTAGTCCCGGTTTAGACCCGGTTTAGACCCGGTTTAGACCCGGTTTAGTCCTGGTTTAGACCCGGTTTAGACTTGGTTTATCTGTTTTTCTATCCTCCTGAAACTCGCCTACTCCATCTTTAATGTAACTCTGTTTTTTTTTTTCAGAATTTGTGACGGGGTCCAGTTTGGGGCTGGGATCCGTTTCCTCTGAATGCTTAAGTCCCGGTTCGTCCTGGTTTTATTCCAGAAGTGCTTTAACTCAAGGGACTCTGTACAGAAGTGTAGTTCTGGCTCGAGTTAAATTAAACCTGTTTGCACTTATTTCTGCCTCTGATTTATTCACTTCTTTGTTTTTTGGTAAAGCACTATAATCTTGATCTGTTTTTTCTAAGGTTAGCTGCAAATTTCTTACTTATATTTTTTATCTGAGTTTCATCGGCTGTAGGAAACTGCTAAAGGAGGTAACTCTTGGAGGTCAGTTTTTATAGGCCCTTTTCCAAACTGTGTGTCCTTGCTAAACTTTTTGAAAGACTAGTGTGTGACCAATAAAAAGAAACAATCTTAACTTTAGCTCAATCAGGATTCAGAAAAAAACAGTGCTGTCAAAGGTTTTTAATTTATCAAGGCTCAACTGCAAAGAATTTTGTGTTGCTCTTTTTCTTGATTTGTTGCAGTCGATCACAGACTGTTGCATTAAATAGGACTGACTTATCAAAGCAGGCAGCTTCCTGGTTTGTTATTATCTTTTAGACAGAACACGTGTTCTAAAGGTGTGCCTCAGGGTTCTGTCTTAGGACTCATCTTATTCTCTATTTATTTATTGTTTATATCAACAACCTGTGACCTTGACCAATGTCAGACATCCCTTTTATGCTGATGATTCCATCATTTATTGTTTATTGTTGTTGCTCGTCATTGATCGCTCAAGCTTTTAAATTTTTTAAGCTTTTAACGTTGTTCAATTTTGTCTGCCGAATCTTAAATTGGTTTTAAATACAGACAAAACCAAACTCATGGTTTTCTCTAATGAAGTGAGTTATCAGGAAAAAGCCCATCAATCCTAACTTTCAAAGGCAAACTTAATGGTTAAAGTATCTGGGTTTTCTTCTTGACTTTCATTTAAAGCATATATTATTTGAATATATATCAGAGGTGGAAAGAGTAATACAATTTTGTACTCAAGTAAAAGTACTGTTTCTTCACTGAAATTTTACTTAAGTAAAAGTAAAGTTACCAGTCTAAAAATCTACTCAAGTTAAAGTAAAAAGTAGCTCATTAAAGATTTACTCAGAGTAAAAGTTACTGCGTTACTTTTTTTTAAACAGCTGGGGTGGGGGTAGTGTAGTTCAAAAAAAGACAAGATAATATAAATCCCCTGTACCTTGTGACCTTCTGGACTTCATTGAGGAGAAGAAATCTTCATCTGATGAATGTTACTCATCTTGCTCCACCGCTGCCTCTGCCATCTGGTCAAGGTGTTGTCTTACATAGACCAGAATTTCAAAATACATATTTGATTTTTCTGTTAATACAGAAACTGCAAAGATTAATTTTACTACACTTACAACATTATTCTACAACGTCTCCATCGTTTTTTTTTTTTCCCCCAATTGATATATTTTTTACTCAGTAACGGATATGATTTAAAATGTAACGAAGTACAATACTTCAAACAAATTATACTTAAGTTAAAGTAAAATTACAGATTTTAAAAACTACTTTAAAAAGTAGAAGTACACAAAAAAGCTACTCAATTACAGTAACGCGAGTAAATGTAATAATTAGTTACTTTCCACCTCTGATATATATTATATATATATATATATATATATATTATATATATATATATATATATATATATATATATATATATATATAATATAATATAAAACTTTGTCCTTCACCCTCCGCGGGTGGTCTCTCATCCTTTGAGCTCGGGTCCTCTACCAGAGGCCTGGGAGCTTGAGGGTTCTGCGCAGTATCTTTGCTGTTCCTAGTACTGCACTTTTCTGGACCGAGATGTCTGGTGTTCTTCCAGGGATCTGCTGGAGCCACTCTTCCAGTTTGGGGGTTACTGCCCCGAGTGCTCCGATGACCACAGGCACCACTGTCGCTTTCACCTTCCAAGCCTTTTCCAGCTCTTCTCTGAGGCCTTGGTATTTCTCTAGTTTCTCATGTTCCTTTTTCCTGATGTTGCAATCACTTGGTATTGCAACGTCAACCACAACGGCCTTCCTCTGCTGTTTGTCCACCACCACAATGTCTGGTTGGTTTGCCATTACCATTCTGTCAGTCTGAATCTGGAAGTCCCACAGGATCTTGGCTCGGTCATTCTCTATCACCTTTGGAGGTGTTTCCCACTTTGACCTCGGGGTTTCAAGATTCAAGATTCAAGATTTTTATTCGTCACATACAAAATTATATACAGCATATATAACCAGCAGTGAAATGTGAGTCAGGTCCGCTCCATGGACAGTGCAATTATTTAGGAAAACACACAGATGAAAATATACATAAATGTAGCTATGTAAGAATGAAATAAAAGTAAACAATAAAAAATATAAGAATAAAATCTAAAAAATATAAAAAGTGTGTAATGTGGGAATAAATCTAGATCGCAAAATAATGTACATGAATGTAAACTGTAGACTTAAAATATTAAAAAATGTACAGGGATGTACAGTGTGCATATATGCATTTAGCTGTGGTCTTAAATATTAAGAATCACATGAAGGTGCAGGAAGCAAATGTGCAAAACAGTTTGTAGCAAAACAGAGTGACACTGTCAGTGTGTCAGTGTGAGGTGAGCTGGTTTAGAGTTCAAGAGCCTGATGGCCTGTGGGAAAAAACTCCTCCTGAGTCTCTCAGTTTTGCCATCAGGCTACGGTAGCGCTACCAGATGGCAGCAAAGTGAAAATATGATTACTGGGGTGGGTGTAGTCTTTGATGATTTTTGCAGCTCTGCTTCTGCAGCGTTTGTGGTAGATGTCCTGCAGAGAGGGGAGAGCAGACCCTGAAATGCGCTCAGCTAAGCGCACAACTCTCTGCAGGGCTTTGCAGTCTTGACTGGAGCTGTTCCCATACCACACAGAGATACATTGAGTCAATATACTTTCTATAGCTCCAGAATAGAAAGTTTTCAGGATTGCTGGTGAGACCCTGAATTTCCTCAGCTGTCGCAGATAGTACAGTCTTTGCCTGGCTTTATTTACCTGAGTTTGAGTGTGAGTAGTCCAAGTCAGGTCCTCAGTGATGTTTACACCAAGGTACTTGAAGCTACTCACCCTCTCCACAGGGGTCCGCTTATTGTAAGAGGAGTGTAGGGCTGCTGCTGCGTCTTCCTGAAGTCTACAATCAGTTCTTTTGTTTTGCTCACATTCAGAGAGAGGCAGTTGTCCTGGCACCATGATGTTAGTTTCTCTACTTCATCCAAGTATGCGGTCTCATTGTTGTTGTGAATGAGGCCCAGAACCACAGTATCATCAGCGAATTTGATAATGGATGTGGAGCTGTGCGAGGACACGCAGTCGTGTGTGTAGAGAGAGTAGAGCAGGGGACTCAGGACACAGCCCTGTGGGGCTCCTACGTTCAGTGTGATGGAGCTGGAGGTGTACTGGCCTAGTTTCACCACTTGAGGTCTGCCGGTGAGGAAATCAAGGGTCCAGTCGCAGAGTGAAGGATTCAGTCCGAGGTCTATGAGTTTGGAAGCTAGCTTAATGGGGACTATAGTATTAAAAGCTGAGCTATAGTCAATAAATAGCAGTCTTACATAGTTCCTGTTATTGCTGTCAATGTGTGAGAGAGAAGAGTACAGGATGTGAGAGATGGCATCATCTGTGGATCTGTTAGGGCGATAAGCAAACTGAAGGGGGTCCAAAGTATCCGGGATGGAGGAGCAAATGGCGTTTTTAACCAGTCCCTCAAAGACCTTCATGACTATTGATGTGAGGGCAACTGGACGATAGTCATTTAGACAAGAGGGTTTATTGTTTTTTGGCACAGGGATGATGGTCGATTTTTTGAATGAGGTGGGAACCACCGATGTGGCAAGAGACTCATTAAAGATGGATGTAAACAAACCAGCGAGCTGATCAGCGCAGGACCGCAGAACATGGCCAGAAATCCCGTCAGGTCCAGCTGCTTTCCTTACATTCACTCGTTTTAGTGCCCTTCGAACCTCGTCCTCTGTCACGGTGATCGCATGATGATCGCTGCTCTGACTGACGCTGCTGGCGCTGATCGGCAGACTCACACTGCTTAGATTGCTTTCGAAGCGGCCGTAGAAAGTGTTAAGCTCATCAGCCAGCGACGGATCTGCTCTCACCACTGTAGAGGATTTATTTCCAAAGTCACAGATGGTCCTTAGTCCTTGCCACATGCGTCGGGAGTCATTTAGCTGGAAATGTGACTCAATGCGTTCCCTGTGTCTGTGTTTTGCGGCACTTACTGCGTGTCGGAGTGCATAGCACGATGCTTTGTACTCGCTCATGTTTCCCGACAGAAGGCCGGCGTTGTAAGCAGCAGTGCGTTTGTTTATTGCTGCACGGATTGATCTGTCCACCCACGGTTTCTGATTAGAGAAAGACCTTATAGTTATTTTGTCCGTAGCTTGTTCGGCTAGCGTGTTTACAAAGCTTAGCGCTACATCCGTGAACTCGCTGACGCCCAATGAGCTTGCGCGAAACATGACCCAGTCTACGCCATCGAGCCGCCTGTAACGCTGTTTCTGATTGGGCGGACCAACGCGTCACCACCCTCTGCACCGGAGGTTCTTGAACGAGCCGTTGTTTATATTCCGGTGTGAGGAAAATGGCGGCATGGTCCGATTTGCGAAAGCCGGTAGTGAGCGAGCTTTGTAGGCATTCTTAAACTGAGTGTAGCAATGATCCAGTGTATTCGGTCCTCTGGTTGGACAGGATACGTGTTGATAAAAATTAGGCATGACTTTCCTGAGTTTGGCTTTGTTAAAGTCCCCAGCGATGATAGTAGCAGCGTGGATGTTTGTTGATGTTGCCGCTGAGCGCATCGTGAAGCTCCGACAAAGCCAAGCCAGTGTCTGCTTGTGGAGGGATGTAAACAGCAGTTATGATGATCGATGAAAACTCCCGAGGCAGATAGGATGGGCGGCAAATAATGGATAGGTGTTCCAGATGAGGCGAGCAGGAGCGCGACAGAGTGGAGATATTCCTGGGGTCACACCATTTCTTGTTAATCATGAAACAAACTCCCCCACCCTTGGATTTGCCGGCCTCGGCTGTCCTGTCCATCCGTAAAACAGAGAAGTTTTCAGACGGCGTTACAGCAGCGGGCCCGTTCTCCGTTCTCCGGTTCCAGTCCATACTCCGTACAGATGTTCCTGTACACTATGCCAGCCACTTGGTTATGGCACTCCATGTATGCTTTCCCTGCCAGCATCTTACACCCTGCAGTTAAGTGTTGGATTGTCTCAGGGGCCTGTTTGCACAGCCTACACCTTGGGTCTTGTCTGGTGTGGTAGATTTGGGCCTCTATTGCTCTGGTGCTCAAGGCCTGCTCCTGTGCAGCCATGATGAGTGCCTCTGTGCTGTCCTTCAGTCCGGCCCATTCTAGCCATTGGTAGGATTTCTTGATATCAGCCACTTCAGTTATGTTCCGGTGGTACATCCCATGTAGGGGTTTGTCCTCCCATGATGGTCCCTCCTCCAGCTCCTCTTCCTCTGTTCCCCATTGCCTGAGACATTCACTGAGCACGTCATCTGTTGGGGCCTTATCTTTGATGTACTTGTGGATCTTGGATGTTTCATCCTGGATAGTGGCTCTCACACTCACTAGTCCACGGCCGCCTTCTTTACGGCTAGCGTACAGTCTCAGGGTGCTGGATTTGGGGTGGAACCCTCCATGCATGGTGAGGAGCTTTCGTGTCTTAACGTCTGTGATCTGTATCTCTTCCTTTGGCCACCTTATTATTCCCGCAGGGTATCTGATCACTGGCAGGGCGTAGCTGTTTATTGCCCGTGCCTTGTTCTTGCCATTGAGCTGACTTCTTAGGACTTGCCTTACTCGTTGGAGGTATTTGGCAGTTGCTGTTTTCCTTGTTACCTCTTCGAGGTTGCCATTTGCCTGTGGTATTCCAAGGTATTTGTAACCATCCTCAATGTCTGCTATTGTTCCTTCTGGGAGTGAGACCCTTCTGTGTGACTACCTTCCTCTCTTCGTCACCATTCGACTACACTCAAGCCCGAATGACATCCCAATGTCAGAGCGCTAGATCCTGGTGGTGTGGATCAGTGAGTCGATGTCCCGCTCACTCTTAGCGTATAGCTTGATGTCATCCATGTAGAGGAGGTGACTGATGGTGGCCCCATTCTGAGTCGGTATCCATAGCCAGTCTTGTCGATTATTTGGCTGAGGGGTTCAGGCCTATGCAGAACAGCAGTGGGGATAGAGCATCTCCTTGGTATATGCCACATTTGATGGATACTTGTGCAAGTGGCTTGCCATTGGCCTCAAGGGTGGTTTTCCACAGCCTCATTGAATTTGCAATGAAGTCTCTTAGAGTCCTGTTGATGTTGTACATCTCCAAGCATTCAGTGATCCATGTGTGTGGCATTGAGTCATATGCTTTCTTGTAATCAATCCAGGCAGTGCACAGGTTGGTGTGTCGGGTTCTGCAGTCTTGGGTGACTGTTCTGTCAACCAGGAGTTGGTGTTTAGCTCCTCTGGTTTCTTTGCCGATGCCCTTCTGTGCTTTGCTCATGTATTGATCCATGTGCCCACTTATCTTAGCCAATGATGCCTGACATGAGCTTCCATGTTGTGGGAGACAGGTTATTGGCCGATAGTTGGATGGGACTGTACCCTTTGTGGGATCCTTCAAGATCAGGATTGTACGCCCTTCGGTAAGCCATTCAGGGTGCGTCCCATCCCTTAGCAGGTGGTTCATTTGTGCTGCAAGGCGCTCATGGAGTGCAGTGAGCTTCTTTAGCCAGTAGGTGTGGATCCTGTCAGGGCCCGGTGCTGTCCAGTTTTTCATACCTGAGAGTCTTTCTTGGATGTCTGCCGCTGTGATGGTAACTGGATTCTGTTCAGGGAGGTTGCTGTGGTCCTCTCTCAGAGCCACCAGCCACTGTGCATCGCTGTTGTGCGATGCCTCCCTCTCCCATATACTTTTCCAGTATTGTTCAGTTTCCAGCCTTGGAGGGTCTGCTCTGCTGTTATTACCCTGCCATTGAGCGTACACTTTTGCAGGTTGAGTTGCGAACAGCCGGTTTATTCTTCTGGCTTCGTTCTCTCTCGTGTACCTCGTTAGGCGGCTGGCCAAGGCTTGGAGCCTTTGTTTGGCAGTTTCAAGTGCTTCAGGTATGGGCATCTGGTTGTACCTCTTGGGTACCGGTTTTCTCATTGCACCTTTCTTGGCCTCTGTCAGTTGGCTTACTTCTACGTGTCTGCTTGATCTTAGCCTCCAGCCTTTGTTTCCATGGTGGGTACTGTTTCTCATGGCTCCCATGGTTGCTCTTATAGCCAAGCATCTCGAGGATCACTGCTGCGGAGGTGTATAGCAGCTCATTGGTTTCAGTGATGGATGTGGTAGGGATCGCACTCAATGCTGCATTCACATCTTCTAGGAGACTTTCTGATGGTACTTCACTTAGCCGTTGTAATTGGCGTCGGGGTTGCCTTGCATTCATTCTCGCCATGATCTTGTCTTTCAGGTCAGTCGCTGCCTCGTTCAGCGTTATTTCAATTGTTGGGGCTTCATACCCAATCTCCGGTTGGGGAGCACCTGTTGGCTCCCCTCTGACCTTGCGTCCTGGCTCCCCCTTGCCGTAGCATTTTTTGTGTTGTATCTCGTCAATCTCAAGTTGTGATAGCAGCTGCCGCTTGTGGATGTTGGAACACTGAGCTACTAGTTGCTTCGATGTAAGCGATGTAAGGGTTTCGTAGTAACCATTCATCCCACATTCTCTTCATGTAACCCCTCTGACTAGGGTTACTGGAGTAGTAGCATTCCAACAGAGCCTTGTTATCGCATCTCGCCCATCTCCGTCTTGTTCCAGTAGCCCATTTGTCATCAAGTTGCTCTGGTTCCCCAACACCTGACGCAGACCTTGTTTGGCCGGGCGACGTCTGATCCGGCATCTCATAGCATTTATTGTCTCTCATCATTATGAGGTAGGCATATATATATATATATATATATATATATATATATATATATATATATATTTTCTACCGCTTAGTCCCATTAGGGGTTGTGGGTGACTGGAGCCTATCCCAGCAGCTTTGGGCCTGAGGCGGGGTACACCCTGGACAGTGGCCAGTTAGTCGCAGGGCTAACATATAGAGACAGACAGTGACAGACAACCATTCAGTCTCACATTCATTCACTAGGGACACTTTAGAGTTGTTATTTAACCTGTACATGCATGTGTTTGGACGGTGGGAGGAACCGGAGTACCCGGAGGGAACCCACGGTAACACGTGGAGGACATGCAGACTCCTCACAGAAAGACCTGAGTCGGCCGAGAATGTTTGAGTCGGCCGGGTTTTGAACTCACGACCTTCTTGCTGTGAGGCAGGAGTGCTAACCACTCTGCCACGTGCCACATTATATACACAAATAAATTTAAAGCACATGTTTGCAAACTGATTCCCAAACTTAAAGTGAAACTTGGCTTCTTTTATAGAAATAAAGCCTGTTCCTCTCTTGATTATGGTGTGTGTGTGCTTCTTCTAAGTATCTACAGTCCTTGAATACTGTTTATCTCAACAATGCACTTTATACAATGTCCTGTAACCTGTCTAACCTGTTTTTTCTTTCTGTTACGTGTTGTAACGTGTTATTTATTGTAAAATGACATGTGCTGCAAACCGCGTGGCCAGGTCACCCTCTTACAAGAGATCTTTATCTCAATGGGCTCTTATCTGGTTAAATAAAGGTTAAATAAATAAAAAAGGATGTAAATCAAAGACACGCCTCTGAGTCGGTGTTTGAGCTGTTTCTTGTAAACGGGTTTTTGCTTCGACTGATCAGAGACAATCATTATTTCTTTCGTTCTGTCTCACATTCAGCACTTTAGAGACTGTAGTTAAACACATTTACTTGGAAGTCGAAGTCTTGTGAATTTAAATCCATAGAAAACAGTGCTACTTCTTAAAGACAGAAGTTTTTTTTTATGTCTAAATTATAGTATAATATCCTAAAAAATAGATATTTTGTTCCTTACTCATTTCTAAACCCTGGCTACTGCCCTGTTTATAACATTTGGAAGTAAGTAAAATGTATGAATATCTGTTTTAAAGAAACAACCAAACTGTCATAGAATAATGGTTTTGAAATGTAATGTTTTTCACTTTATGTCAAAAATTAAAATTTATTGTAAACCCTTTGTAGCGCGTTGTACAGCTCCTGTCCAGTAGAAGGCGGTGCTGTACTTGCGGCTGTAACCTCTAACATTACATGAAGAAGCCGCCTTTGAGCGTACACATGCGCATTAGTATCTGCCCGTTAGCTTTAGCCACACGCTGCTTTACTGCGTTCATTCACTGTTTACAGGCCTTATCTCTCGTCATTCACACCTTAAAACAGAGTTCTTCTCCCGGATCGACTCCGCTGTTTGTCCCGCGGGGCACTGAGAGGGGAAAGGCAGCCGGAGAGGCGGTAGTTCCGTGGTTTTATTGGCACTAAACGGAGCGGCTATAGGCGGCCGGACGCGCGCAGATGGCGGTCACAATCGAGGATCTGTACCGGAGCTACGGCGTTCTGGCGGACGCGAAGGACAACCTCAGCCAGGTCAGAGGAGATAAACGCACTCACCCTGCTCTCACTACATGTACTCACCCTGAAATCTTAAAAAAACGGATTTATCTGGGTCCGGACGCCGATTTGTTTTGGCTGCGTTCATTACATAATGATGCTAAGCTAAAGGCTAACGGGGCTCAAGTGACTGGCTCCTCCGCAGTGACCCTCTCCTTCTGCGGGGGCCATTTTTACCCCAATATCAACATTAACGAGTCTCAAACACTAGATTTTATTGATTTTTACATCACGTTTATTCAAACAAAGGCCCACGCACTTTAAAACATCATTTATTTTTGTTTAGTTAATTACCAAAAACCGAGCTATATTTTTGTTTATGTCCCTGACCCTGAATTAAATCATTTACCGGTTTACATCAAATTTAAAACGTGTTCAAATCAAATCCAACTAAAACCTGCTTGAACTCAACTAAAACCTGTTTAAATATAACACATTTACCGTAACAATTGATTTACATTATTTAGACTGGTTCCATAATTAGTCATTTATTTTCTTACATTTTACAAACTTAAATTCTCATTTTTTTTATTTTTATTATGACTTCATCAAACCCCAGTCTTTTTTATCATTTGTAACAGTCACCCTCTGTATTGACCATAGATAGTATAAATATGGATGATATCCGCCCATTGGTCCCCTATTCACCAATATTGTCATTACGAATGGGCAATAAAATGGCCGTTACATCCGGGCTTTTCAGCTTTTACTCCATAGTAAAACAATAGTTTTTAGATAGCATAAACCAACGTAATAGTCGAAAATTCACCCCCCCCCCCCCAAGAGTTGTCAGGTAGTAAAAACTCGCCATTGGGTTTCTCCTTATATTTCCGCTTTTGGAGCCTGCCCTCTGGTGGACGGAGGTATATCGCTGTATTTCGCTGTAAAATCGCCGTACGGCAGCGCCCTTACACGACGACCATTTTAGAGGTTCCATGGGAGAGGCTTGGTTTTGACACTTGGGGGTAAATGTCTGACTTCTTCACTGTTTCCTTGGCAGCACAAAGATGCGTACCAGGTGATCCTAAACGGAGTGAAAGGTGGCCCCAAAGAGAAACGCCTCGCTGCTCAGTTCATCCCAAAGTTCTTCAGTAACTTCCCTGAACTTTCCGACGCGGCCATCAACGCTCAGCTCGACCTCTGCGAAGACGAGGACGTGTCGGTGAGCAGCCAATCTAACAGTTTAGGCTTTTACCTGTTCTATTTTTGGAAAATGATTTTTCTAGATTAAAGTGGAAACCTTAAATAAGCTTTGAACTCTGACTTCAGTTCAACTTTGTAACAAAAGAAAAGGGTTTAAGATTGTGTGTTATTGATTCTTAACAGTGTTTATGATTAAATAGTAGAATGTGGTTAAATAAATGATATGGATTTCCTGAGCTAAAGATAAGGAGCAACAAAACAAATCCAACAGTTTCCAACAAACATTTACTTAATAAAATGCATATGTCACAAGAATAGTATTGTTCATATAGAAAACCTGTTGAAACAGACTGATGTCGTCTTAAATAAAATCTGGTTTTGGTTTTGCCGATTGTTGTTTCCAGTGTTTTTTGGGAAATAGGATTGTTGCTCAGAATATTGTGGAAAAGCAATCTTTCGAGATAAAAGTAGAACCATTTAGTTCTTAAGCCCCCTAGAGGCACAGCCTAGTTAGCTTTGGATATGTTACTCTTTTTGAATCGGTCTAAACGCCATTTACAGCAAAATAATTGTTTCACTAATGCCATGACAAATGAGTCTTTTTGATCAAACACTAAAATGTGGTCATAAATGAGGATTTGTCGTTTGTACATGTTTTATAATAAATAATGAGGAACTGTATTTTTCTTCTTCTCAGATTCGTCGACAGGCCATAAAGGAGCTGCCGCGCTTCGCCACCGGAGACAACATCCTCCGAGTGGCCGACATTTTAGCACAGCTACTGCAGACAGGTAACCCCCTCACAGGTAACAGCCCCCTCCTAACACTAAATATATACACCACACAGACAGGTAACCCCCTCACAGGTAACAGCCCCCTCCTAACACTAAATATATACACCACACAGACAGGTAACCCCTCACAGGTAACAGCCCCTCCTAACACTAAATATATACACCACACAGACAGGTAACCCCCTCACAGGTAACAGCCCCCTCCTAACACTAAATATATACACCACACAGACAGGTAACCCCCTCACAGGTAACGATATATACACCACACAGACAGGTAACCCCCTCACAGGTAACGGGCCGCTAAAGGCCTTTTTTCTTCACGTTATGGACACTAGAGTTTAGATTTGTGATTTCTCAAACTGGACCCTATTGACCCTGTTTCTTGTTTTTTTTTTTGGCCTTGTTTTTAAACTTAAGGCTGTTGTATTCTGTCCTTTGGTAAAGTTAGAGGCTGTCATTATACAATGTTTAAATTCAGATTTTTAGATCTGTAGAAGGAGGTCACACCCCCAGAAAAGCCCTCGCTGTCTTGTTTTCGGAGCTCAGTTATTTAACCCTCTAAGCGCCAAAGTCGCAAAATTGCGACAAGCAACTTAACAGGAAAAAACAGCTGCTACTTCCGGTTTATGTGCTAAATTATGCTTCCACTCCCTTCCACCAGATGTCAGACACCCTGTACTTTGTTTCTAGTCCACTATTACCATGTGTTGCCATTAAAAAAATTTGTAGAAGAAGACCTCAAAGACGAGTCTCAGTGGGAGTGTCAGGACCGGCTCAATAGAAGCCTCATTCTCTACATGCGAGCTGATAAACATGAAAATGACAAATAAAAAATACACCTGTGATGAAGCTTTGGTATTAGTAATGGCTGACTCTGATTCTGAGGGAGAACATCTACCTTTAGAGTCTTTTCAGCCGAGTGAAAGTGAGAATGAGCGAGAGTGAGTGCGTCTGTGACTTGGACAGCGGAGCCGCTGCTCGTGCCTTTCTCAGCGTCTCTCATAAAGCACACGCTGTTTTTCCCACATTTTGCCAAACATCAGTGAAAGAAACGGGAGGAAACTAGTCGCTCTGGTCGCGGTAGTGAAGGGGATGTTTGGGAAGTGAAGCCGTGAGCACGTAGCACCTGCAGCTTTACCTTTGGCACCTGCAGCTGGGAGGGCCTTTAGCATCTGCAGCTTTACCTTTAGCACAGGTGATAGAAGCCGGGCGGGTGTACTGCCGTGGGCTGGGAGTGACAGGGATTTTGGGAATAATGCGGCTTCTATTGACAGCTGTTTGGGACAAATACGTGTTGGTCATCCTGACACTTTACCCAGTCGAGGAGGGAGAGGCAGGGGTAAACATAGTCAGCGAGACTGCGCTAATCAAAGCAGCGATCGTAATAAAAGTGATGGCTGTGTGCTGGGTGCAAGGGAGAGGTCCACACTCTAAAACTACTAACTGGCATAGTTAGTAGTTTTTAGAGTGTGGACCTCATAAAGCAGATGGATGGATAAGAAAAGATAAATCTACTGCAACCACACACATACAGTACATGTGTATATTTCTCATAACTATTTGCATACGTTTTATTAGTTATGGTATATTAGAAGTTGTAGTTATTCTTTATTTATGTAATGTTGCTACGTTGTTACAAATTACTGTTATAAAAATATTTCAGAAAAGAAAAAACTATTATAATATGTTCATTAGTGTGTTTGTACTGTAAAAAACATAACCACCAATATATAATGTCATATTATGCAAATTATATGCAAATTAGATGGTTAAAATTTATTTACTTATATACTTTGGGTCATACCTGACCTTTTTCTAGTTTAGAGTAGGACTCTATCTCTTATCATTTTCAAACCACAGCCTTTTGAAATTTGGTTCTCAAAAATCTGTATTTTTTAAAATAAACCCTGGCGCCTAAAGGGTTAAAAGCTCTGTGTACGGACTTAGAACAACGCTCTTTAGACATTTTGTTTATCAAAGATGCAGGTAAACAGTCTACAGTGGTCTTTAATTATTCAACATTAAACAACAAACAAGCTTTGTTCAGCAGATGAGTAACATTGGATATACAACAGTATTTTACTCAACGCAGCTCAAAGGAAACATTTCAGTTAAATCCTTTTTGGTCCCTGTGTTTTTCAGACGACACGGCAGAGTTTAACCAAGTCAACGCAGCTCTGCTCTCCATCTTCAAGATTGACGCTAAAGGTGGGTTCAACTCTTAGCCTTAATAAATGTTTTTGTAGATGCGACTAATGTCTGATTTTACTGGAATCTTTCTAATCATTTATATTTATAAATGTTATAACAATTTTTATTATTATAATTGTTTATATTGTTTATAGTTACTGGGTGCTCATAGTCTCTACAGGTCATGTCCTCCATGTTAGTCCAAGCATGGAGTAGACATAACTGGGGGGGTGTATGAGAGATACACCTCCCTCTGACAGCCCCCCCACTGCAGTGATATAAAATCTCATGTTTTGTTTACTTCTTTAAGCAAACCTCACTCTGTACCTTTGATACGTGTCTTTGCTTCTTCTTTCAAGAATAAAACCTGGCCTTTTTTAAATATACACTGTCGACGTGTCTCTCTGGAAAACATAAGGATATAGAATTCTTATAACAATAAAATATATATATTTTCACCTAGTAGGCACTCAAAACGCTCATTTTATTCCCAGGTGTTGAAGCTTTTGGCCGAGATGAGTCCGTTCTGTGGAGACATGGAGAAACTGGAGGCCAACCTCCACATGCTCTTCACCAAACTGCTGGTAACGTCAGACACTCCAAAACAGATGAGGTTTAAAAGAGTTTAATCTGAGAACACGTCTGAATGTTTGTTCTGCAGGAGTTCATGCCTGTGCCGCCCGAGGAGGTGGAAAACGGAGAGAACTCCAGCAGCGAGGAGCCCAAGCTGCAGTTCAGTCCAGTCGAGTGTCTCCTGTTCAGTTTCCATCAGCTCGGGAAGAAACTGCCCGACTTCCTGCTCGATAAGGTGGACGCAGAGAAGCTCAAGGACTTCAAGATCAGGTCAGAGACAGTCGGAGGATTTAGAGTTTACACTGGGTTCGGCTCAGATCTGGGCCAAGGGTGTGAGTGCTGGAGCTAACAAATGAATGGACACTTGTTTCTGTCGACGAATGAAGTCTGTTAAAACTGAATGAACCATTTTCTAAAACTTGTCCTTTTTGCTATAACCCCTGAACTATTGCTGCTGTCACAGTAATAATTCATTTAATTGAATGAAGGGTTTGTGATAACTTTAGGTGAATTTTCAGAGATTTTTCAAACAATTTAAAACCAGAAGGACACATGCTGCTGTTTGTGTGGATTCATTTGTTGATGTGGACAACATAATCATTTTATCTTGTATTTGGAGTTTTTTCTGAAAGGTTACGGTTCTAGTCTTGGAAATGAATATTATTTACGATTTATTTTCACATTCATGTAAATAATGGTTTATTTTCAGATATTAAAATAATGCATATTTATAGCATTAAATCAGGTGGAGATATAAAACCTGACAGCTGTCTGTTTGTATTCAGGTTTCAGTATTAATCTTATTTATTATACTGACTTTTTCAGTATTTGATGGTGTTTATTGTGATATTTTCTTTAGGTTACAGTATTTTGCTCGAGGCCTGCAGGTTTATATCCGACAGCTGAGGGTGGCTCTGCAGGGAAAGACCGGGGACGCTCTAAAAACCGATGAGGTAACGGTTTAAACTCGCAGATCTGAGTTCATAAAGGGGAGCAACGTCAGAATAAAAAGGGCCTTGTTTCCTGTTTGTTTCAGAACAAGATCAAAGTAGTGGCTCTGAAAATCACCAACAACATCAACGTTTTATATTGTTTATAGTTACTTAAAACAGGCCTCATGGTTCATGTCCTCCAGTTAGTCCAAGCATGGAGTAGACATAATAGTTTTAGGGACGTGCTGGACGTTCCTGACAGCACTGCAGTGATATAAAATCTCATGGTTTTGTTTAATCTGAAGCTAACTCTGTAAATGTGTTTGTTCTTGTGTAGGACCTGTTCCATAATCCTCCTTCGTACAAAAGCACAGTGACTCTGTCCTGGAAACCTGTTCAGAAAACTGAGGCTGCTGCTGCTGCGTGATATATTTCACCTAGTAGGCACTCGCCTCTTTTTCTTACTCTGTACTTGAAGCTTTTGGTCAGATGAGTCCGTCTACTTGGTACTCACCTGTTTCCTACTTGGTACTCGCCTGTTTCCTACTCGGTACTCGTCTACTTGGTACTCGCCTGTTTCCTACTCGGTACTCGTCTACTCGGTACTCGCCTGTTGTTCTGCAGGAGTTCATGCCTTGCCGCCTAGGAGGTGGACTGGTAGAACTCAGCAGCACTCAGCTGCAGTTCAGTCCTACTCGAGTGTCTCCTGTTCAGTTTCCATCAGCTCGAAGAAACTGTTTCCTACTCCTGCTCGATAAGGTCGCCTCGAGAAGCTCAAGGACTTCAAGATCAGGTCAGAGACAGTCGGAGGATTTAGAGTTTCACTGGTTCGCTCAGATCTGGGCTCACCTGTTTCCTACTCTGCTAACAAATAAATGGACACTTGTTTCTGCTCGACGAATGAAGTCTGTTAAAACTGAATGAACCATTTTCTAAAACTTGTCCTTTTTGCTATAACCCTGAACTATTGCTGCTGTCACTGTAATTCATTTAATTGAATGAAGGGTTTGTGATACTTTAGGTGAACTCAGAGATTTTCAAACAATTTAAAACCAGAACCTGCTACTCGTGTGGATTCATTTGTTGATGTGGACAACATAATCATTTTATCTTGTATTTGGAGTTTTTCTGAAGACTTGGTACTCGTACTCACTCACCTGTATTATTTATTTTCTACTGTAAATAATGGTTTATTTTCAGATATTAAAATAATGCACTATGTTTCCTAGGTGGAGATATAAACCTGACAGCTGTCTGTTTGTACTCAGGTTTCAGTATTAATCTTATTTATTATACTGACTGTTTCCTAGTATTTGATGGTGTTTATTGTGATATTTTCTTTAGGTTCCCAGTATTTTGCTCGACTTGGTACTCACCTGTTTTTATATCCGACAGCTGAGGGTGGCTCTGCAGGAAAGACCTGGGACGTCTACCGATACTCACCTGTTTCCCTACTCGTGCAGATTACTCACCTGTTTCCTACTGAATAGCCTCACCTGTTTCCTACTCAGTACTCGTCTACTCGGTACTCGTCTACTCAGTACTCACCTGTTTCCTACTCAGTACTCATCTACTCGGTACTCGTCTACTCGGTACTCACCTGTTTCCTACTCAGTAATAATAATAATAAGTTTTATTTATATAGCGCCTTTCCAGAGCTCAAGGACACTTTACAATAAACAAAAAACAATAAGAACAATTGACAAAGAGAGCAGACAGGACAACAACAGGCAAATGAGAGTTCAAGTACAGTAAGTGAAAAAACCACTAAGAACTGTAACATTCAGAGAATAGGTGTGTTTTGAGCATGGATTTAAATTCAGAGATGGTGTTAACTAAACGGAGTGATAGGGGAGAGAGTTCACATTCTTGCAATAACACTGAATGATCTGCCCCCATTGAAGCAAGGCGTGCCGAGGGACAACGAGAAGGCTGGAATCAGCGGATCGTAAAGAGCGCGTAGAGTGTAAGAAGCAGGTTACAGAGGTAGGGGAGCAAGGCCGTGCAGAGACTTAAAAGCGAGAAGGAGAATTTTGAATTTAATACGGTAAGCAACAGGAAGCCAGTGAAGATCGTGCAGAATTGGGGAAAGTACTCCGTACTCGTCTACTCGGTACTCACCTGTTTGTCTGTTCTTTAGTCCGAAGAGAGCGTCTGCAGAGGAGATGGGACCTGCTGCGGTGAAGAAACAGGTTCCTGTTCAGCCAAGACGAGACGCTCGACAGATCTACAACCCTCCGAGCGGAAAGTACAGCGCCTCCATCGGAAACTTCAGCTACGGTACAAACTCAGGGTCAGACTCAAATGATTTTAGGATTTAACCCCCTTCATCACCACATTATCTTTTTGTGTCTGCTTTAACTATTTCCAAAAACAGGTACAATTTATTTAAAACCTGTTTTTAAATCGCAACAAAGGTTTTAAATCCAAGAAAAACCTGGTCAAATCCAACTAGAACCACATCTTATTCTGAATCACTTGGAAAGCTCTGTAGCATGCTTCAGGCTGGTCTGTAGTACAGGGTGCTTCAAGGACCCGCCAGTTGTTCTCTTCTGTTTACCCTGTATACGAACGACTGTCAGCTCACAACCCAATCAATTTAGAATGAAGTTTTCAGATGACACTGTTATATTAAGTCTGCTCACGAGTAATTCTAAAATCAGGAGCCACACAGACAAACGGGGAAATGAACTCTTGTCAATTAAATGAATTAATGAAAGACAAAAGTTATTGTAACACTGGTGTATTACATGTTTTTTTCTGACGGAGGTGCGTTTGTTTGTGTTCCAGAGCAGCGCGGCGGCTTCAGAGGCGGACGGGGACGAGGTTTTGGAAACAGAGGAAACCGCAGCCGAGGACGGATTTACTGAACCCTTTCACAATAAAACTACAAACATGTCTGTCTCTCCATCACAGACTTCCTGTTTCCTCTGGACTCACTTCCTTTTGCTTTTAACCACTGTTTGTTTTTGTTTTTTCCACAGGTTTTAAACATTGTGCTGTTTTTTTACATTCGGTGTATTTTTGTGACGATGATAGATATTTTTTCAGACGATGTAGGAAAAAGATGGTCTGTTTCTTTTATTTAAGCCTTTTTTAATTCGAGCTGGAGTTGAATCAGACGATACTTTGTACAAATCGATAATGTTTCATTGGATTTTTATCATAAACTTGTACCAACTGTTATTTTTGAGTCAGTCGTGTTTTTGTGATTTAAAAAAAAAAAAAAAAAAAAAAAGTTTTCTTGAAGAAAACCGACAGAAAATGAACAAAATGTAAAAATGTAGAAGGAAAATGGCTTTGAAACAATTATTTACAATTTTATGTTTATTAACGTTCAAAAACCTGAAGAGTTTAGTTAAAATAAACTGAAAACCCAGAGTTTCTTGCTTTAACAGAGTTCTGACTAAATCTGATTTAAGAACCAGGACCAATGAACGAAAGAAGCACATGGCACGAAACCAAAGGAACCAGGTCTAAGCATCAGTGAGGTCTTGTTTGTGGAGCTTTGGGAGAAGCAGGTTACAGCAGATGGCGCCGTGAAGAGATTAAAGCGAGAAGGAGAATTTTGAATTTAATACGATTAAGCAACACCAGATTTAAAAGGTTGAATATGTTGTAAGTCTGGAAAGACTGAGGTTGAGCTTATACTCGGATACTCACCTGTTTGTCTGTTCTTTACATGCTTCATAGAGAGCGTCTGCAGAGGAGATGGGACCTGCAGCGGTGAAGAAACAGGTTCCTGTTCAGCCAAGGGATTTCCCCGATCTACAACCCTCGGAGCTACGATATTTCGAGAAACTTCAGCTACGTTTTCTCCAAACTCAGTGAACAGACTCAAATGATTTTAGGATTTATCTCTTCATCACCACATTATCAGAAGGAGGTCTGCTTTAACTATTTCCAAAAACAGGTATACAATTTATTTAAAACCTGTTTTTAAACCTGGTCCTGGTTTTAAATCCAGAAAAACCTGGTCAAATCCAACTAGAACCAGACCTTATTCTGAATCACTTGGAAAGCTCTGTAGCATGCTTCAGGCTGGTCCTGTAGTACAGGGTCCTTCCAGACCGCCAGTTGTTCTCTTCTGTTTACCTGGTTCTGGTTCAGTCCTGTCCTGGTCACTGGTCCTCAATCAATTTAGAATGGTTCAGATGACACTGTTATATTAAGTCTGGTCACAGTAATTCTGGTCCTGGTCCACACAGACAGACCAAATGAACTCTTGTCAATTAAATGAATTAATGAAAGACGGTTCAGTAACACTGGTGTATCCTGGTCCTGGTCGGTCCTGGTGCGTCCTGGTTTGTGTTCCAGAGCCTGGTCCTGGTCCTGGTCAGACCTGGCTGGGGCGAGTTTTGGAAACAGAGACCTGGTTCTGGTTCAGTTTACTGAACCCTTTCACAATAAAACTACAAACATGTCTGTCTCTCCATCACAGACTTCCTGTTTCCTCTGGACTCACTTCCTTTTGCTTTTAACCACTTTTGTTTTTGTTTTTTCCACAGGTTTTAAACATTGTGCTGTACATTGACCTGGTATTTTTGGTAGTCCTGGTAGATATTTTTCAGGTCCGGTGTAGGAAAAAGATGGTCTGTTTCTTTTATTTAAGCCTTTTGGTCCGAGCTGGAGTTGAATCAGACCTGGTCCTGGTCCTGGTACAGACCTGGATAATGTTTCATTGGATTTTATCATAAACTTGTACCAACTGATGGTTTTTTGAGTCAGTCGTGTTTTGTGATTTAAAAAAAAAACAACCAAAAAATGACCTGCACCAGAGCTGGATTAAAAGTACAAGGTCCTGGTTTAGTCCTGATTTACCACAATGTACTCTTTTTGAACTAAAACTGTTAAATTTCCACAAATCTCGTGATAAATGAAGAACTCAAAGTCTCTCTGTTTTATTGTCTCTGGATTAAAGCTGGTTTAGTTTGTGAGCACTTACTTTTGGAGATGCATTCATCAAACCAGGATGTATCAGCCTCACATTCTGACCTGGGGCCTGTTTCAGAAAGGAGGTTAAGTGAAAACTCTGAGTATGTTAACCCTGAAATGAGGGAAACTCTGGGTTTTCCGTTTCAGAATGGGAGGTAAATCAACCCCAAGAAAGCAGAGTAAGTCAAGCCCGTTTCTGAAAGAGAGGTAACTTATACTCAGAGTCAGTTACCATGGTAACTTAC
Organism: Perccottus glenii; assembly: GCA_024416835.2. NCBI lineage: Eukaryota > Metazoa > Chordata > Actinopteri > Gobiiformes > Odontobutidae > Perccottus > Perccottus glenii. The sequence continues at coordinate 843,656 of CM044563.2, forward strand.
TCTGTGAACCTAACCTGGTCGGGAGCAGGTTTTCTTCAGTAAACCCAGAGTTTATTTTGGTGTCCTCCCCCTTTTTAAAGAGGAAGTGGTATTTAAACACCTCATTCATTCTTTCGATACATTCATTCATTGCGCACATTTCAGTCACGCAGAGCGGATCAAATTAAAGTGAATGAAATGGCATGTCCTTTTATGGACGATCCTGTGGATGAAGAGGCTGCGTTAATCCGTAGGGAGTTACATTTACGTCGGGAGAGGATTTTGAGGCCCAGAGTGGATTTTTTGTCATATCCATATTCATTTTTATTTGAGCGGTACCGCTTTTCTTTACAGTCAATAAGATACATCCATAATCTCATCCATCCTTACATCAGAAATATCAGCCATCGCGGCGTGCTCTTACATCCGAGCAGATGCTTTGCGTTGCATTACGCTTTCTTTGCAAATGGTAGTTTTCTGTATAACATCGGGATGCAGAACATATTAGTAAGGCTACTGTTTGCAGAGTTGTAAGGAAAGTGTGCCTCGCTCTTAAGCGCTTTTTGAGAATTTTTGTGTTGTTTCCTGGGCACAAACCTGTCAGAGCCATCAAAGAGGAGTTTCACAGGATTGCAGGTCAGTGATGTATAAATCGGTTTAAATGAGCTAACCTGATAAATGATTAAGAGCATCTTGCTGCAACCCCTGGAAGTAAACTAATAATTAGAATTCCTTTTAGGATTTCCGAATGTGGTTGGATGCATTGATGGCACACACATTCCCATCATTGCACCTTCCGAAAATGAAGCTGACTATGTCAACAGGAGGTCCATCCACAGTATTAATGTGCAGGTACACTGACAGCCTACTATTTCTAATGGTGAAAGACTACATCACAATACTATAACATGTCTCATTCTTTGCACTGTCAAGATCATATGTGATGCTGCACATCTCATTACAAATGTGGAGGCCAAGTGGCCGGTTCTTTCATGACTCACGAATGTATCGTGAGTCAACCCTGAGCAACAGACTGGAAAGGGTAAGTAAATGCACGTATTTCAATGTATGCACTACACACTTACAGGGGAACTTCTATGCAGCTCTAAAGCAATGTGAACTTTCTTACAGAAGAGATTGATGGCTTTCTGCTGGGAGATAGGGGTTACCCATGCCAACCAAAACTACTTACCCTTACCCAGAACCTGAACCAGGCCCCCAGTGCCGCTTCAATGTGGCACACTGCAGGACGAGCCCGGGTGGAGATGACCATAGGCCTGTTGAAAGCACGTTTCCAGTGTCTGCGTCACCTCAGGGTAACCCCTGAAAGGGCCTGCGACATTATTGTGGCATGTGTTGTTCTCCATAATATTGCAATAATTAGAGGAGCAACACCCTGCCCTACAAATACAAGACCCAGAGGAAGACCCCATCAACCCGGCAGATTTCCAGAATGGAAGGGCAGTCCGGGATATGATATACCGCAATGTCTTCTCAGATTAATACACATTATATCCACCACCACCACAACCAACCACAAATAAAATAAAAATGAATAAACACAAAATCACAGCAATTTATATGGTGTTCTTTATTTCCTACACATTCAAAAAAGAAAAGAAAAAGTTTTTAATATATTTCCAATACTTCTTAGAATTCACCTGTGACCATGCACTCACCTCTAGCTTTAGTTTCAGAATCTCGATTTCTAGATCTGCCTTTTGGATCTGGCGGTCCAAGTAAACAAGTTCTTTGCTGTTTCTTTCTATTTTTTTATAAGAAGAAGTCTATATAACTCCTTAACTGGCAGCTGAAAATACAGTACATTACAGTTACATCATGTAGTTCTAAAATTCTACAGAATTAAACTGTCGCATTTACTGAAAATCACTGAACTGTGTTCATCTGTGCACCAGAAGTTGATGGACCGTCCTCCTGCTGTTCCTCCACACTCTGGGGTGAGAGATAAGAATGTCCGTTTATACTTGGATATAAACTTAGATTGTATAGGCTACTCCACATAAAAAGGTGAAGACATGTGAATGTGTAGATTGTTTGATAGACACATAATATTAACATTACCTCTGTAGGCCTCTCTGTGGCAGCAGAGAACGGTTTCTTCATCCCCATCATCCTGTGAAGATGAGCGTTTGAGTACACTTTATAACACTATTTGTCATAATTTGTGTTGTATTGAGTCGGCTACTTACAACTGCCTGGGGTTCTGTTGGGACAGGAGGCTCCAAAGACAGATTTTACCATCAGAATCTATTGGGACCAACGAAAACCCATCCCAAAGTAAAATAAATGGAAAGATCACAAATAGCCTATAAAAAAACACATAGGTAGACCTCATACATTTTATGAAGGCACTTGAATCTTCAGGAGTGACTGTCTCTGATGAAGTCCAGCCAGGAATTCCCTGAGCCATTGGCCTTCCAGCATTCAGGCTCAGGGCCATCTCTCTGCATTTGTCAGAGGTGGTGGTGCAGGTCCTCCCCCCGTTTTGCGAGCCTCTGCCTTCTTTCTGTTGGCTGTCAATTGAGAATGAACATTTAGACATATGTCAAAATGCTGCTGCACTGCTAGACACTGGATGCTATTCAGTTATTTAATATGTCAAATGTTAGTAAAGTCAGGTAGACTACAACCATGATATGCTCAAGCCTTACCTGATTGAATTACGTTTTTATATTTCATTTTCAGCTGCTGCCATGTTCTTTTAACACCTGCAGGATTGCACCTACATGAAAATTAAAATAAGGTTGAATTAATGTAATAATTACTATCTCTATAAAGTATTGGTCTACTTGTTACTAATTACTTTCTAAATCCCATATCAACATCAACCACTTGAACAATACAAGGAGAGACAAGAAACTGCACTTTTAATGCTTTCAAATAAACATACAATTGCATGAATTAATCTTGAAAAAATATATCTTTTAAAATTTGATGTTAAATCCACTATTATTTTATACAGAATTGCTTTATAGTCTATGCAGCATTTAATGCAATTACATCAGATTTTACTTTAAATTACGGAGTAATCCCTTTAATTATATTACAGAACTGTAACTAAAAACTTTAGTTAACTTTAGTTAGTTAGAACTAAAAAGTTTTTAGATTACTTAGTAATTAATTACACACAACACTGTATAACAGTAATTCAAATGTAAACTTACGCATTGACTCGAGCAGCTATTTTCTCCCACGCTAACTCTCTGTCCTTCGCTGCAGCCGTGTTGCTTTTTTTAAATATATGTTCGTACTCTCCATATGCTTGCATAAGCACATCCAGTTCTGCTGGTGAAAAATATGAAGACCTCTTTTTGTCTGGCGCCGTTGCCATGGTGACTCATAATATCTGCGCTCCATTGATAATGGCTTTTTATAGTTGTGGTGCACGCGCTTAACTCAGAGTCAATCAACTTAGAGTTGATTGAACTAACCAATTTCAGCTGATCTGTAACCGAAAACTCAGAGTTTCCCATCTCAAGGTAAGTCAACTCAGAGTTCAAGTTTTAACTCAGAGTTGGTTGAACCTCCTTATTGAAACAGGCCCCAGGTCCTGGTCTCGACCTGGTTTTAACTCCATCCATCCATCCATCCATCTTCTACCGCTTATCCGGGGCCGGGTCGCGGGGGCAGCAGTCTAAGCAGAGACGCCCAGACTTCCCTCTCCCCAGACACTTCCTCCAGCTCTTCCGGGGGGATACCGAGGCGTTCCCAGGCCAGCCGAGAGACATAGTCCCTCCAGCGTGTCCTAGGTCTTCCCGGGGTCTCCCGGTGGGACATGCCGAAACACCTCCCTAGGGAGGCGTCCAGGAGGCATCCGAAACAGATGCCCGAGCCAACTCAGCTGGCTCCTCTCGATGTGGAGGAGCAGCGGCTCTAATTTGAGCTCCTCCCGAGTGACCGAGCTCCTCACCTTATCTCTAAGGGAGCGCCCCACCACCCTGCGGAGAAAACTCATTTCGGCCGCTTGTATCCGGGATCTTGTTCTTTCGGTCATGACCCAAAGCTCATGACCATAGGTGAGAGTAGGAACGTAGATTGACCGGTAAATCGAGAGCTTTGCCTTACAGCTCAGCTCCTTCTTCACCACGACAGACCGGTACATCGACCGCATCACTGCAGAAGCTGCACCGATCCGTCTGTCAATCTCACGTTCCCTCCTTCCCTCACTCGTGAACAAGACCCCAAGATACTTGAACTCCTCCACTTGAGGCAGGATCTCTCCACCAACCTGAAGGGACAAGCCACCCTTTTCCGACTGAGAACCATGGTCTCAAACTTGGAGTGCTGATCCTCATCCCAGCCGCTTCACACTCGGCTGCAAACCGTCCCAGTGCACACTGAAGGTCCTGGCTTGATGGAGCCAACAGGACAACATCATCTGCAAAAGCAGAGACGAGATCCTGTGGTCACCAAACCAGACTCCCTCCGGCCCCTGGCTGCGCCTAGAAATCCTGTCCATAAAGATAATGAACAGGACCGGTGACAAAGGGCAGCCCTGCCGGAGTCCAACATGCACTGGGAACAGGTCTGACTTACTGCCGGCAATGCGAACCAAGCTCCTGCTCGGTCGTACAGGGACCGGACAGCCCTTAACAAAGGGCCCCGGACCCCATACTCCCAGAGCACCCCCACAGGGCGCCAC
>CM044563.2:853297-988297 GCA_024416835.2 Perccottus glenii
TTCAAGAGTCATTGATGTTAAAGTTACACAGTGTTAAGAACTGATCAGAGTCATTTGAATAGTTTCTGTTGTTTGTTTGTTTATTTGAACATGTAAATAAAAAAAATACAACTAAAAATATACATACATATACATACAGGCATGCATTCATATATAAAATTAAAATAACAGCCAAATTAAGTCATGTACTTCTCAGCACAATCTTTCCATTTTTATTGTAAATTTCTCTTTTTCTCCATTTTTCCTCCTCTTTTCTCTTCCTTTCCTCCTCTTTTCTCTTCTTTTCCTCCTCTTTTCCTCCTCTTTTCTCCTCTTTTCCTCCTCTTTTCTCTTCTTTTCCTCCTCTTTTCTACTCTTTTTCTCCTCTTTTTCTCCCTCTTTTCTCTTCTTTTCCTCCTCTTTTCTCCTCTTTTTCTCCTGTTTTTCTCCCTCTTTTCTCCATTTTTCCTCCTCTTTTCTCTTCTTTTCCTCCTCTTTTCTCCTCTTTTTCTCCTCTTTTTCTCCTCTTTTCTCCTCTTTTCTCCCTCTTTTCTCCTCTTTTTCTCCTTTTTCTTCCTCTTTTCTCCTCTTTTCTCCTCTTTTCTCCCTCTTTTCTCCTCTTTTCTCCTTTTTCTCTTCTTTTCTCCTCTTTTCTCCTCTTTTTCTCCCTTTTCTCCTCTTTTCTCCCTTTTTCTTCCTCTTTCTCCTCTTTTCTCCTCTTTTCTCCTCTTTTCCTCCTCTTTTCTCTTCTTTTCCTCCTCTTTTCCTCCTCTTTTCTCCTCTTTTCCTCCTCTTTTCTCTTCTTTTCCTCCTCTTTTCTACTCTTTTCTCCTCTTTTTCTCCCTCTTTCTCTTCTTTTCCTCCTCTTTTCTCCTCTTTTTCTCCTGTTTTTCTCCTCTTTTCTCCATTTTCCTCCTCTTTTCTCTTCTTTTCCTCCTCTTTTCTCCTCTTTTTCTCCCTCTTTTTCTCCTCTTTTCTCCTCTTTTCTCCCTCTTTTCTCCTCTTTTCTCCCTTTTCTTCCTCTTTTACTCCTCTTTTCTCCTCTTTTCTCCCTCTTTTCTCCTCTTTTTCTCCTTTTTTCTTCTTTTCCTCCTCTTTTCTCCTCTTTTTCTCCCTTTTTCTCCTCTTTTTCTCCCTTTTTCTTCCTCTTTTACTCCTCTTTTCTCCTCTTTTCTCCTCTCTTTTCTCCTCTTTTTCTCCCTTTTTCTCTTCTTTTCCTCCTCTTTTCTCCTCTTTTCTCCCTCTTTTCTCCTCTTTTTCTCCTCTTTTCTCTTCTTTTCCTCCTCTTTTCTCCTCTTTTCTCCCTTTTTCTCCTCTTTTTCTCCTCTTTTCTCCTCTTTTCTCCCTCTTTTCTCCTCTTTTCCTCCTCTTTTCTCCCTCTTTTCTCCTCTTTTTCTCCCTTTTCTCCTCTTTTGTCCCTCTTTTCCTCCTTTTTCTCCCTCTTTTCCTCCTTTTTCTCCTCTTTTTCTCCTCTTTTCTCCTCTTTTCTCCCTCTTTTCTCCTCTTTTCCTCCTCTTTTCTCCCTCTTTTCTCCTCTTTTTCTCCTCTTTTCTCCTCTTTTTCTCCATTTTTCTCCTCTTTTTCTCCTCTTTTTCTCCCTCTTTTTTCTCCCTCTTTTCCTCCTCTTTTCCTCCTCTTTTCTCTTTTTTTTCTCCCTCTTTTCCTCCTCTTTTCTCCTGTTTTTCTCCCTCTTTTCCTCCTCTTTTCTCTTCTTTTCCTCCTCTTTTCTCTTCTTTTCCTTCTCTTTTCTCTTCTTTTCTCCTCTTTTCTCCTCTTTTCTCCTCTTTTCTCCTCTTTTTCTCCTCTTTTTCTCCTCTTTTCTCCTCTTTTTCTCCCTCTTTTTCTCCTCTTTTCCTCCTCTTTTCTCCTCTTTTTCTCCTCTTTTCCTCCTCTTTTCTCCTGTTTTTCTCCCTCTTTTTCTCCATTTTTCCTCCTCTTTTCTCTTCTTTTCCTCCTCTTTTCTCTTCTTTTCCTCCTCTTTTCTCCTCTTTCCTCCTCTTTTCTCCTCTTTTCTCCTCTTTTCCTCCTCTTTTCTCCTCTTTTCTCCTCTTTTTCTCCCTTTTCTCCTCTTTTCCTCCTCTTTTTCTCCTCTTTTTCTCCCTCTTTTCTCCTCTTTTTCTCCCTCTTTTTTTCTCCCTCTTTTCCTCCTCTTTTCTCCTGTTTTTCTCCTCTTTTTCTCCATTTTCCTCCTCTTTTCTCTTCTTTTCCTTCTCTTTTCTCTTCTTTTCCTTCTCTTTTCTCCTCTTTTTCTCCCTTTTTCTCCTCTTTTTCTCCCTCTTTTTCTCCCTCTTTTCTCCTCTTTTTCTCCCTCTTTTCCTCCTCTTTTCTCCTGTTTTTCTCCCTCTTTTTCTCCATTTTTCCTCCTCTTTTCTCTTCTTTTCCTCCTCTTTTCTCCTCTTTTTCTCCTCTTTGTCTCCCTCTTTTCTCTTCTTTTCCTCCTCTTTTCTCTTCTTTTCCTCCTCTTTTCTCCTCTTTTTCTCTGTTTTTCTCCCTCTTTTCTCCATTTTTCCTCCTCTTTTCTATTCTTTTCCTCCTCTTTTCTCTTCTTTTCCTCCTCTTTTCTCCTCTTTTCTCCTGTTTTTCTCTTCTTTTTCTCCCTCTTTACCTCCTCTTTTCTCCTCTTTTCCTCCTCTTTTCTCCTCTTTTTCTCCCTCTTTTCCTCCTCTTTTCTCCTGTTTTTCTCCTCTTTTCTCCTCTTTTTCTCCCTCTTTACCTCCTCTTTTCTCCTCTTTTCCTCCTCTTTTCTCCTCTTTTTCTCCCTCTTTTCCTCCCTCTTTTCTCCTCTTTTTCTCCATTTTTCCTCCTCTTTTCTCTTCTTTTTCTCCCTCTTTACCTCCTCTTTTCTCTTCTTTTCCTCCTCTTTTCTCTTCATTTTCTCCATCTTTTCCTCCTTTCTTTATTGGTTGTTTGTAGTGAGCTCCGCGTGACGTCAGCGCCTAGTAACTGACGCAGCTTCGACAAAAAAAAACCCCTTCCTTTATTTATTATTTCTCCGGTTTAACTGCTCCACGGTTGTCCTCGGGATCTCACGGGGCTCGGGGCCAGCCTCTTCCCGGGGTTTGGAGCCTGATATTGGGCCTGGAGCTCTGCGTGGAGCCGCTGGAAGCTGCTGCAGAGGCGCAGAAGGAAACCTTTCTGTGTGTGTTTTTTTACGCGCTGCACGACTCAGCTTCTGCTGCTGCTGTCTTTGTGGCTTCCTCTCCTCACTGTGTGTAAGTACGTGCGTGTGCGTGGTGTGTACGTGCGCGTGCGTGTCCATGGACTAAAAATAGCAGCGTGGCTTTGATCGCGCTCCACAAATAGACGGAGGGGACCTCGTATAAAAAGCGCTCTTCATTCCGCTCCTGCTTCAGTCTCTGTTTGTGGAAAAAAAAAAAATCTCAAACCGCGAAGACAAGACCAGGTGAGTCCCGCCAAATCCTGTTCTGGTCCTGCGCTGGCTTTAGTCCTGGTCCTGGTTAAGTTTAGTTCTGGTTTTCTTCACAGTTTTATGTTTATTTCTTGGATTTAGTCCTGGTTAAGTCCTGGGTTTGGTCTAAGTGAAGTCCAGGTTTAAGTCCTGGTGTAGTCCTTGTTTTCTTCTGGTCCTTTATTTCCTTTTCTTTCATGGAATTACTTTTAAATGTGTTGTATATTTAGTCCTTGGCTTAGACCTGCTTTAGTCCTGTTCTAGACCACTTTGAGTCTGTTTTCTCCTTCATCTGTTGCTCCCTGCTCTGACTCTTTTCGCTGTAGCTCGGCTCCAGGTGAGTCTCTGTCTCCACCTGCTCTCTGCCTTCTTTCTGCTTGTTGTCACGTTTCTGCAGTGATTTCTGTCTCCATTTAAACCCTCGACACATTCACACAAACAGCAGCCCTTTAACAAGTTCCTGAATCCAACACAGACCCACATTTAGAGCAGCTTCTTCCAAATCCATCTCATTTATGGCATTAAGTCGATCGAAAAGAGTCAAAACCACAGAGAGCTTCAGAAAGTGCCTCGGCTGAAGCTGGAGTGAGGAACATTGCACTGAAGCAGAAAAAGAACAAACTGTCCTTTTGTCCAAACTCTGAGCTGGGACTGCATCTGATTCAAAAACTGAGCCCAAAACCTGCTAAAACCTGGACTAGTCTAGACCTGGTCCGGACTAAACCGCTCTGAAGCTCTTTCCTCAAATCCATACTTTTATAGAAATATACAACGACATGAAACTTCCTCTGATCCGGGGCCGAGTCTGACACTCCCAGACTTCCCGCTCCCCAGACACTTCCTCCAGCTCTTCCTGGGAACTCTGAGGCGTTCCCAGTCCGGCCGAGAGACACAGTCCCTGCAGCATGTCCCTGGTGTTCCCCGGGGCCTCCTCCTGGTGGGACGTGTCGTGAGACGGAAAGAGAGTTTTGGTTAAGTTCAGACAAAAGGAAGATGGATGGATTTGACAAAATAAAAGCCTCTAAGTTAAATTTAGCTGGTGTCTGTTTTTAATAATAACCGAGTTGAGTTAAATCTTACTTTGATCTGATTTTAAGAGCATTATTTATCATTAAAGCATCTTTTTCACAAATATTGAATATCTAAATATTATTTTATGAGTAACACTTTGTGGAAATGTAACATACAAAAGACAAACATAAAATAATGGCTTCAAATGCAATAAACTAAATGAACTTAAAGAAGCAGAAGACATCCTAATGGAACCAGAAATGATGCAAAACAATGGATTGATTCAAGATTTCGTGGCAAAATATATCATTTGTATTTTCTGACAGATTCATCATCAAATACATCCTGTTTTATCCTGTTTTTTCCTGTTTTTTTCCTGTTTTTTTCCTGTTTTTTCCTGTTTTATCCTGTTTTTCCTGTTTTTTTCCTGTTTTTTTCCTGTTTTTCCCTGTTTTTTCCTGTTTTATCCTGTTTTTCCTGTTTTTTTCCTGTTTTTTTCCTGTTTTTTCCTGTTTTATCCTGTTTTTCCTGTTTTTTTCCTGTTTTTTTCCTGTTTTTCCCTGTTTTTTTCCTGTTTTTTCCTGTTTTATCCTGTTTTTCCTGTTTTTTTCCTGTTTTTCCCTGTTTTTCCTGTTTTTTTCCTGTTTTTTGACTGAATGGTGGAGCTGTCCACAGCCTGTGGTGCTGAAGCCTGACAGCGCGCGGCAGCACTGCTCTGTTTCTGTGAATGACTCTGTTCTGTTCACACCGCAGCCTCAGAAACCAGGGGATTTATTAATGAAGACACAGAAACACAATGGATCCAGGCCCTAATCCGACAAAAAGCTGATCAAATTATTATTTCTTTCATTATTTCGTCCATTTTCCATTTTATCTTCCTACCTGCCACTCAGATCTCATTAATACACCTTAAAACGAAACTTATTTTACAAAAAGACAGTCTGTGTTTAATATAAAATGCATCTAAACAAGAAAATATCCCTTTTTTTTTTTAAATGACAGACGTTTAAAAACGCCACATCCTCAAACTGAAGTATGTCCACCTTGCTTTGTCTTGACTCAAACCTGTTTGATCTGAAAGAAAAATCATTTTGATGTAGGGCTCATGTATTTTGGCTGAAGGCGTGTAGTTCTGGACAAAAAGCGTTCAATAATAACTTCAGAGTTAACGCCAGACAAAAAAAACTCAAAATAGAACTAGTTTTAAAAAGGATTTGTTCAAAGAAATGACAGATTTAGAGACAAAGGCTCGACAAAATAATGATTGGAGCTGGCGCTGTGTTTTTTTTTTAACCCAGGCTCAAAACGACGAGGAATCCCCTTTAAACAGCGCAGGGGACACCACGGAGACATTTCAGGCTGAGAAAATAAAAAGAGGTAGAAGGGAAGTTAAATGTGGAAAGAAAGGCATAATTTGTCATAAAAACGTCTGCTTCTTCTTTTGAAGGTTTCTGTTCCACTCTGCGGCTGAACCTCGCTTTACGCGCAGCTCTTTTGTAAAAACGTGGAGGAAACAAATAGAAAACGTGACAAAGCCTCACGAACAGAGCCTTATTCCGCGTTTGGCAGCGATTTCTTCGCCACGACTCGAGCCAACACCGCGTCACTGCCTCCGCTTCTGCTTCAAGAAAGGAATCTCCTCTGGATTCACAAAGACACAAGGACGAGCAGAGAGCGCTTTAACGCGACAGAAAACCAGGGAAACGCGACTGAAAGTGGGATTGTGGCTCAGGAAACCAGAGAAGGGTTGGCTTACGTTCAGGATAACCGCTTTGTGGACTTGAAAGATGCGTAAAAATGTAATTTACGCGCGTTTAGGACTGTTTCCGTGTGTTTAAAGAAATCACAAAGAAAATCAGAAAAGAGGTGAGCTGCAGGAGGTTTGGTTAAAGTGAGGACAGGGACTAGAGATGCCTGAAATGTACAGCGCGCTTTGGGCGGATTAATGTCTTGTTGAGGCGTCACGATTACGCACAGAGGCGGGACACGCGACAGAAAACGAGCAATCACTAACGGATTAAAGGAACTGGAAACGAAACTGCAGCTGTTCGACTGTGTTTCGGGTTTTGAGAAAATTTATTTTTTTGTGGTTTTAACAAAAACGAAACAAATCAAAGGAAACCCGGCGGAACGTGCCGCTGACGTCACAGAGAGACGTAAAAAAAGGGGGAGCGAGAGTGTGCACGCGAGTCGTGACTGACGGAGAGCGCGCACCCGGCTGCGTCAGAAAGCGCGTGCACGAAGCAGAAAGAGAGAGAGAGTCGTGACCAGAGCCACATAAACAAAACCAGGTCTAAACCAGGTCTAAACCAGGACTAAACCAGGACTAAACCAGGACTAAACCAGGACTAAACCAGGACTAAACCAGGACTAAACCAGGTCTAAACCAGGACTAAACCAGGACTAAACCAGGACTAAACCAGGACTAAACCAGGTCTAAACCAGGACTAAACCGGGTTTAAACCAGGTCTAAACCAGGTCTAAACCAGGACTAAACCAGGTCTAAACCAGGTCTAAACCAGGTCTAAACCAGGTCTAAACCAGGACTAAACCAGGTCTAAACCAGGTCTAAACCAGGACTAAACCAGGTCTAAACCAGGACTAAACCAGGTCTAAACCAGGTCTAAACCAGGTCTAAACCAGGTCTAAACCAGGACTAAACCAGGACTAAACCAGGACTAAACCAGGACTAAACCAGGACTAAACCAGGTCTAAACCAGGTCTAAACCAGGTCTAAACCAGGTCTAAACCAGGTCTAAACCAGGACTAAACCAGGTCTAAACCAGGTCTAAACCAGGTCTAAACCAGGTCTAAACCAGGACTAAACCAGGTCTAAACCAGGTCTAAACCAGGACTAAACCAGGTCTAAACCAGGACTAAACCAGGACTAAACCAGGACTAAACCAGGACTAAACCAGGACTAAACCAGGACTAAACCAGGTCTAAACCAGGACTAAACCAGGACTAAACCAGGACCAAACCAGGTCTAAACCAGGACCAAACCAGGTTTTAAACCAGGTCTAAACCAGGTCCAAACCAGGACCAAACCAGGTCTAAACCAGGTCTAAACCAGGTCTAAACCAGGTCTAAACCAGGACTAAACCAGGTCTAAACCAGGTCTAAACCAGGACTAAACCAGGTCTAAACCAGGACTAAACCAGGTCTAAACCAGGTCTAAACCAGGTCTAAACCAGGTCTAAACCAGGACTAAACCAGGTCTAAACCAGGTCTAAACCAGGTCTAAACCAGGACTAAACCAGGTCTAAACCAGGTCTAAACCGGCCATTACCAATTCACCAAAGCAGTTACAGTTACATTCAAAGCCTGACTGTTACAAACATCTTTATGAATTTTGGAAATGGCTGAGTTACAATCTTTTTGGCTTAAATAAACCAGTTCTGAACTTCTCTGTTCAACATAACTCCAAGTGTTTGCGGTGTTGAAAACTTTCTCTCAAACCTCACAAAATGTGGATTTCTCCAAATGTCTCTCGCTCGACGCTCCTTTGAACGCCTTTAGACCTCTGCCTGTTTTTGGAACGCTGTTGAACTGTAGCTTCTATTTTCAAACACTTGAGTAAAGGGTTTGTCCAAATCAAACAGATCCTGAATGAGTTTTATTTGAACCCTCAGATGCTGCTCTTGTGACGGGCTCCGTGATGCAGTGTTGGAAATATGTGACACTCAACAGAGAGTGTGTGCTTCAGTGTTATTCAGGACTGTCCTCTGGACCCAGAATCAGACAGGACTCACATACAAAGACTCGTCCTGTGTTTTTAATCCAGGTGTGACTTTTGTTGCTGTTGTGAGTACTCCTGTGCAGGGCATTCTTTAAACTAAAAACTATTTTGTACAAATGTTTTTGTTTCTATGATTTAGCAATCCTGTGAATTATTAAACTTATATTTAGTTGTATGACCACAGTTTTTTAAAAGTGCTTCACATCTGTGTGGCCCCTCTCAGCTGTTGTTCCACTCCATGATTCTTTAACAACATTCCACAATTCATTTACATTTCTTGGTTTTGCTTCAAAAACAGCTTCGATATGATTAAGGTCCGGGGATTGGGCTCTATAACATTAATTTTGTTGGTTTGGAACCAAGACATTGCTCGTTTACTCGTGTGTTTGAGGTCATTGTCTTGTTGAAACAAACATTTCAAGGACATGTCCTCTTCAGCAAAAGACAACATGACCTCTTCAAGTATTTTGACAAATACAAACTGATCCATGACCCCTGGTCTGTGATAAATTGGTCCAACACCATAGTTGTCATGGCCAATGGCCCAGAAGACTCGAAGACTCCAGCGCAAACCCCAGACACAGGCAAAGAGTTCAAAAAAGAAGGTTTATTTAACAAATAGTAACAAAACAAAAACCAGGAACCAGAATCAAATAAGGCAAAGGTCCGAGCACAAATTATCCAAGACAGAAAATACCAGAAAAACACAGGCTAAAAATCCAGGGCATGTAATACAAGACGAAAAACCAGACTAGGAATATCCACAGACCACACATGGAACACAGAACAGACTCACGGGTAGGGAGAAGACGACCTGGCACAGAGCAGAAGAACAAACAGGTATAAATACACACAGACAACAAGGAACAGGTGCAACACATCAGGGCGGAGCAGGCAATCACACAGAAGGGGAAGACAACAGGCAGGAAGTAAATCATGAAACACAGACAGGAGTAAGCCATTTCAAAATAAAACCAAAACACCACAACAAGCTGAAACAATAATCAGAATATAAAGAAACCACTAAGAAACTTAAAAGAACCACAACATCAAACAAAACAGACAACTTAAACCTGAATCCTTACAGTACCCCCCCCCCTAAAGGCCGAACACCGGGCGGCCTACAATCCCCTAACAAAACAAACCAAAAACATAACCTGGGTGGGAGGAGGGGGTCCGGAAGGAGGGAAACAAGACAATAAGACACTGGCACAGGACACATAATAGGATCGGGCTCAAAAGACACAAAGGCGGGTCCGGCCTCGGAACTGGTCGGTCGGACGGGCGCACGGGAAGAAACAGAGGCGCCGGATCCGCCCATGAAACTGGTCGGCCGGACGGGCGCCGAGGAATAACAATTGAGACGGATCCGCCTCGAACTGGTCGGCCGGATGGCGCCGGGGATAACAGAGGCGTCGGGTCCGGCCCTCGAACTGGTCGGCCGGACGAGGCGCCGAGAAGGGAGGCGGTGCTGGGACAGGCACTAGGGAAACAGGTGTGCCGGGACAGACAGACTCAGACATGGGGTACCCAGGATACATAGACATGGCGTTCTCAGACGGGGCAGGACTCAGGATCAGGCAGGGGCAGGACTCAGGACTCAGGATCAGGCAGGGGCAGGACTCAGGAACAGGCAAGAGCAGGACTCAGGACTCAGGAACAGGCAGGAACTGGACTCAGGACCAGGCAGGGAAACAAAAAATTCTCAAGACCAGGCAGGGAAACAAAAAATTCTCAAGACCAGGCAGGAAAACAAAAAACTCGGAACCAGGCAGGAAAAACAAAAAACTCGGAACCAGGCAGGAAAAACAAAAAACTCGGAACCAGGCAGGAAAAACAAAAAACTCGGAACCAGGCAGGAAAAACAAAAAAACTCGGAACCAGGCAGGAAAAACAAAAAAACTCGGAACCAGGCAGGAAAAAGAAAAAACTCTCAGGACCCGGCAGGGAAACAAAAAACACTCAGGACCCGGCAGGGAAACAAAAAACTCTCAGGACCCGGCAGGGAAACAAAAAACTCTCAGGACCAGGCAAGGAAACAAAAAACTCTCAGGACCAGGCAGGGAAACAAAAAACTCAGGACCAGGCAGGGAAACAAAAAACTCAGGATAGACAAAACAAAAAACAATCTCGGGACCGGGCATAAAAAACAATCTCAAGAACGGGCGATGGAAAAAATGACAAAGGAACGAGGCGATGGAAAAAATGACAAAAGGAACGAGGCGAGGGAAAAAATGACAAAAGGAAAGGGAACTGGACAGGGCTGACACTGGAAAGGGGACTGGACAGGGCTGACACTGGAAAGGGAACTAAGAAAAAATGAAAAAATCTGAGCCGGGGAAGTACTAGAAGGATGGGCTCGAGCTGACCAAAACAAGGAAGCTGGGGATGTTCAAACTAAACACAGTCAAATATGCTGGGAATGACCAGAACAGTCGGAGATGCTGGGGCTGACCACACGGGAACAGTCGGAGATGCTGGGGCTGACCACACGGGAACAGTCGGAGATGCTGGGGCTGGCCACACGGGAACAGTCGGAGATGCTGGGGCTGGCCACACGGAGATGCTGGGGCTGGCCACACGGAGATGCTGGGGCTGGCCACACGGAGATGCTGGGGCTGGCCAATGAGGGTCCGGGCGGAGGCACACGAGGGTCCGGGCGGAGGCACACGAGGGTCCGGGCGGAGGCACACGAGGGTCCGGGCGGAAGCGTAGAGGGAAACCAGGCGTAGAGGGAATCCAGGCGTAGAGGGAATCCAGGCGAGAGAGAATCCAGGCGAGAGGGATCCAGGCGAGGGGAATCCAGGCGTAGAGGGAATCCAGGCGTAGAGGGAACCAGGTGTGGAATGCAGAGTCTCCGTGACGTCTAGGTAGCTCAGGTAGGCGCTGAGAAGTCTCTTAGGTGGCCCAGGTAGGCGCTGAGAAGTCTCTTAGGTGGCCCAGGTAGGCGCTGAGAAGTCTCTTAGGTGGCCCAGGTAGGCACGGGGGCTCAGGAGGCACGGAGGCTCAGGAGGCACGAAGGCTCAGGAGGCACGAAGGCTCAGGAGGCACGAAGGCTCAAACATAAATCAGACTTGGAGGTTAAACCTATTGCCATGGGTTGCGGAGTCTCAGTCTGGGCCAGGTCGTACTGTCATGGCCAATGGCCCAGAAACCGGAAGACTCCAGCGCAAACCCCAGACACAGGCAAAGAGTTCAAAAAAGAAGGTTTATTTAACAAATAGTAACAAAACAAAAACCAGGAACCAGAATCAAATAAGGCAAAGGTCCGAGCACAAATTATCCAAGACAGAAAATACCAGAAAAACACAGGCTAAAAATCCAGGGCATGTAATACAAGACGAAAAACCAGACTAGGAATATCCACAGACCACACATGGAACACAGAACAGACTCACGGGTAGGGAGAAGACGACCTGGCACAGAGCAGAAGAACAAACAGGTATAAATACACACAGACAACAAGGAACAGGTGCAACACATCAGGGCGGAGCAGGCAATCACACAGAAGGGGAAGACAACAGGCAGGAAGTAAATCATGAAACACAGACAGGAGTAAGCCATTTCAAAATAAAACCAAAACACCACAACAAGCTGAAACAATAATCAGAATATAAAGAAACCACTAAGAAACTTAAAAGAACCACAACATCAAACAAAACAGACAACTTAAACCTGAATCCTGACAATAGTAGGAGAAACATGCCCATATCATGATGCTTGCTTCACTGTCTTCACTGTCTTTACTGTCTTTACTGTCTTCACTGTCTTCACTGTCTTCACTGTCTTCACTGTCTTCACTGTCTTTACTGTCTTCATTGTCTTCACTGTCTTTACTGTCTTTACTGTCTTTACTGTCTTCACTGTCTTCACTGTCTTTACTGTCTTTACTGTCTTCACTGTCTTTACTGTCTTCACTGTCTTTACTGTCTTTACTGTCTTCACTGTCTTCACTGTCTTTACTGTCTTTACTGTCTTTACTGTCTTCACTGTCTTCACTGTCTTTACTGTCTTCACTGTCTTTACTGTCTTCACTGTCTTCACTGTCTTCACTGTGGACTGTGGCTTGAATTCAGAGTTTGGGGGTCGTCTCACAAACTGTCTGTGGCTCTTGGACCAAAAAGAACAGTTTTACTCTCATCAGTCACAAAATGCTCCTCCATTTCTCTTTAGGCCAGTTCATGTGTTCTTTGGTAAATTGTAACTTCTTCTGCACAGGCCTTTTTTTTTTTTTTTTTAAACAGAGGGACTTTGTGGGGATTGTTGAAACTAGATTAGCTTCACACAGACGTCTTCTAACTGTCACAGTACTTACAGGTAACTCCAGACTGTCTTTGATCCTGGAGATGATCATTGGCTGAGCCTTTGTCATTCTGGTTATTCTTTGATCCATTTTGATGGTTGTCTTCTGTTTTCTTCCACGTCTCTCTGGTTTTGCTCTTCATTTTAAGGCCTTGGAGATCATTTTAGCTGAACAGCCTATAATTTTTTGCACCCTTTCATAGGTTTTCTCCTACTCCAATCAACTTTTTAATCAAAGTACGCTGTTCTTCTGAACAATGTCTTTAAACAACCCATTTTCCTCAGGCTTTCAAATGTTCAACAGGTGCTGGCTTCATCCTTAAATAGGGGACACCTGTTTTTTCGCCAAATTGATGACCCCAGTAAATGAATGCCACATTGATATTTTTTTGAACACACCTCTTTCAACTAATTACACAGCTGTAAGAGCGTGCACATCATGAATGCTGGGTCTTGTTTTCTGAGAATCTCATGCACCTACTGGAAACGTGTTTAACACTTAGCAATAAAAAATATACTAAAAACCTGCATAATTCTGGTTAGTCACATTGTACTGCTATTATTTTGAACAATACTGTATGTCATTAACAACATTTTTGAGACTTAGTTAAAGTAATTTATTTTGAGTCTGATGATTACAGTAAAAGAAAAATTAAATTCTGCTTTATTGTGTTTTTTCCTCAAAAAAAAAAAAAAAAAGATCAAAGCATTTCTCTGCTTTACAAAGTCTCACAACCACAATCTGATCTGAGCGAAACCAGGACTAAACCAGGTCTAAACCAGGTCTACACCAGGTCTAAACCAGGTCTAAACCAGGTCTAAACCAGGTCTAAACCAGATCTAAACCAGGTCTAAACCAGGTCTACACCAGGTCTAAACCAGGACTAAACCAGGTCTAAACCAGGTCTAAACCAGGTCTACACCAGGTCTAAACCAGGTCTAAACCAGGTCTAAACCAGGTCTAAACCAGATCTAAACCAGGTCTAAACCAGGTCTAAACCAGGACTAAACCATGTCTAAAGCAGGTCTAAACCAGGACTAAACCAGGTCTAAACCAGGACTAAACCAGGTCTAAACCAGGTCTAAACCAGGTCTAAACCAGGTCTAAACCAGGTCTAAACCAGGTCTAAACCAGGTCTACACCAGGTCTAAACCAGGTCTAAACCAGGTCTAAACCAGGACTAAACCAGGTCTAAACCAGGACTAAACCAGGTCTAAACCAGGACTAAACCAGGTCTAAACCAGGACTAAACCAGGTCTAAACCAGGACTAAACCATGTCTAAAGCAGGACTAAACCAGGTCTAAACCAGGTCTAAACCAGGACTAAACCAGGTCTAAAGCAGGTCTAAACCAGGACTAAACCAGGTCTAAACCAGGACTAAACCAGGACTATAACAGGACTAAACCAGGTCTAAACCAGGTCTAAAGCAGGTCTAAACCAGAACTAAACCAGGTCTAAACCAGGACTAAACCAGGACTAAACCAGGACTAAACCAGGTCTAACCAGGACTAAACCAGGACTAAACCAGGTCTAAACCAGGACTAAACCAGGGCTAAAGCAGGTCTAAACCAGGTCTAAACCGGGTCTAAACCAGGACTAAACCAGGTCTAACCAGGACTAAACCAGGACTAAACCAGGACTAAACCAGGACTAAACCAGGACTAAACCAGGTCTAAACCAGGACTAAACCAGGTCTAAACCAGGACTAAACCAGGTCTAAACCAGGTCTAAACCAGGACTAAACCAGGACTAAACCAGGTCTAAACCAGGTTTAAACCAGGTCTAAACCGGGTCTAAACCAGGACTAAACCAGGTCTAACCAGGACCAAACCAGGTCTAAACCAGGACTAAACCAGGACTAAACCAGGTCTAACCAGGACTAAACCAGGTCTAAACCAGGTCTAAACCAGGTCTAAACCAGGTCTAAACCAGGACTAAACCAGGTCTAAACCAGGACTAACCAGGACTAAACCAGGACTAAACCAGGTCTAAACCAGGTCTAAACCAGGTCTAAACCAGGACTAACCAGGTCTAAACCAGGACTAACCAGGACTAAACCAGGACTAAACCAGGTCTAAACCAGGTCTAAACCAGGACCAAACCAGGTCTAAACCAGGACTAAACCAGGACTAAACCAGGTCTAACCAGGACTAAACCAGGTCTAAACCAGGTCTAAACCAGGTCTAAACCAGGTCTAAACCAGGACTAAACCAGGTCTAAACCAGGACTAACCAGGACTAAACCAGGACTAAACCAGGTCTAAACCAGGTCTAAACCAGGTCTAAACCAGGACTAACCAGGTCTAAACCAGGACTAACCAGGACTAAACCAGGACTAAACCAGGTCTAAACCAGGTCTAAACCAGGACTAAACCAGGTCTAAACCAGGTCTAAACCAGGACTAAACCAGGTCTAAACCAGGACTAAACCAGGTCTAAACCAGGTCTAAACCAGGACTAAACCAGGACTAAACCAGGTCTAAACCAGGTCTAAACCAGGTCTAAACCAGGACTAAACCAGGACTAAACCAGGTCTAAACCAGGACTAAACCAGGACTAAACCAGGACTAAACCAGGTCTAACCAGGACTAAACCAGGACTAAACCAGGTCTAAACCAGGACTAAACCAGGGCTAAAGCAGGTCTAAACCAGGTCTAAACCGGGTCTAAACCAGGACTAAACCAGGTCTAACCAGGACTAAACCAGGACTAAACCAGGACTAAACCAGGACTAAACCAGGACTAAACCAGGACTAAACCAGGTCTAAACCAGGACTAAACCAGGTCTAAACCAGGTCTAAACCAGGACTAAACCAGGACTAAACCAGGTCTAAACCAGGTTTAAACCAGGTCTAAACCGGGTCTAAACCAGGACTAAACCAGGTCTAACCAGGACCAAACCAGGTCTAAACCAGGACTAAACCAGGACTAAACCAGGTCTAACCAGGACTAAACCAGGTCTAAACCAGGTCTAAACCAGGTCTAAACCAGGACTAAACCAGGTCTACCAGGTCTAAACCAGGTCTAAACCAGGTCTAAACCAGGACTAAACCAGGTCTAAACCAGGACTAAACCAGGTCTAAACCAGGTCTAAACCAGGTCTAAACCAGGTCTAAACCAGGACTAAACCAGGTCTAAACCAGGACTAAACCAGGTTTAAACCAGGTCTAAACCAGGACTAAACCAGGACTAAACCAGGTCTAAACCAGGACTAAACCAGGTCTAAACCAGGACTAACCAGGTCTAAACCAGGACTAACCAGGACTAAACCAGGACTAAACCAGGACTAAACCAGGTTTAAACCAGGTCTAAAGCAGGTCTAAACCAGGACTAAACCAGGTCTAAACCAGGACTAAACCAGGTTTAAACCAGGTCTAAAGCAGGTCTAAACCAGGTCTAAACCAGGTCTAAACCAGGTCTAAACCAGGACTAAACCAGGTCTAAACCAGGACTAAACCAGGTTTAAACCAGGTCTAAAGCAGGTCTAAACCAGGACTAAACCAGGTCTAAACCAGGTCTAAACCAGGACTAAACCAGGACTAAACCAGGTCTAAACCAGGTCTAAACCAGGTCTAAACCGGGTCTAAACCAGGACTAAACCAGGTCTAACCAGGACTAAACCAGGTCTAAACCAGGACTAAACCAGGACTAAACCAGGTCTAAACCAGGTCTAAACCAGGTTTAAACCAGGTCTAAACCAGGACTAAAGCAGGTCTAAACCAGGTCTAGACCAGGACTAAACCAGGTCTAAACCAGGTCTAAACCAGGTCTAAAGCAGGTCTAAACCAGGTCTAAACCAGGTCTAACCAGGACTAAACCAGGACTAAACCAGGTCTAAACCAGGTCTAAACCAGGTCTAAAGCAGGTTTAAAGCAGGTCTAAACCAGGTCTAAACCAGGACTAAACCAGGACTAAACCAGGTCTAAACCAGGTCTAAAGCAGGTCTAAACCAGGTCTAAACCAGGTCTAAACCAGGTTTAAAGCAGGTCTAAACCAGGACTAAACCAGGTCTAAACCAGGACTAAACCAGGTCTAAACCAGGTTTAAAGCAGGTCTAAACCAGGTCTAAACCAGGACTAAACCAGGACTAAACCAGGACTAAACCAGGTCTAAACCAGGTTTAAAGCAGGTCTAAACCAGGTCTAAACCAGGTCTAAACCAGGACTAAACCAGGGCTAAAGCAGGTCTAAACCAGGACTAAACCAGGACTAAAGCAGGTCTAAACCAGGTCTAAACCAGGACTAAACCAGGTCTAAACCAGGTCTAAACCAGGACTAAACCAGGACTAAAGCAGGTCTAAACCAGGTCTAAACCAGGACTAAACCAGGACTAAAGCAGGTCTAAACCAGGTCTAAACCAGGACTAAACCAGGACTAAAGCAGGTCTAAAGCAGGTCTAAACCAGGTCTAAACCAGGACTAAACCAGGACTAAAGCAGGTCTAAACCAGGTCTAGACCAGGACTAAACCAGGTCTAAACCAGGTCTAAAGCAGGTCTAAACCAGGTCTAGACCAGGACTAAACCAGGGCTAAAGCAGGTTTAAAGCAGGTCTAGACCAGGACTAAACCAGGTCTAAACCAGGTTTAAAGCAGGTCTAAACCAGGACTAAACCAGGGCTAAAGCAGGTTTAAAGCAGGTCTAGACCAGGACTAAACCAGGTCTAAACCAGGTTTAAAGCAGGTCTAAACCAGGTCTAGACCAGGACTAAACCAGGACTAAACCAGGTTTAAAGCAGGTCTAAACCAGGTCTAAACCTGGTCTAGACCAGGACTAAACCAGGACTAAACCAGGTCTAAACCTGGTCTAAACCAGGTCTAAACCAGGTCTAAACCTGGTCTAAACCAGGACTAAACCTGGTCTAAACCAGGACTAAACCAGGACTAAACCAGGTCTAAACCAGGTCTAAACCAGGTCTGATTTATTTTCCCGTGACGTCACTCTGCTCTGGTCCAATCAGCGCGCTCTCTGTGCTCTGTATTTATTGCCGTGAGTTTTGGAGCCTCGTCTGTTTCCCGCGAAGCACGAGAGGAGCACGAGACACGGACCGAACACCCGCACGAGACTCACGGCAGCACCGGGACCAGGACCTAGACCCGGACCTGAACCTGGACTTTAGAACTAAAACAAAATGGAGTCTTGTAAAATCCCGTGGAAAGAGTGAAGGAGGAGAGTCTGGCGCAGAATGAACGGAGAGGCTCAGCACCACGGACAGCGCACACACCGACTCTTTTTCTACTTTTACTTTTCCTTTTTCTCCATCTTTTCTTTCACAAAACATCCCTGTCTTTCTTTCTCTGCACCTTTTATTCCATCCTTTCAGTTTTGTATTTTTCTTCTTGACGCTGAGACTAGATCCAATTAAACTCGTCTTTTTGAATTCTACGTAAAACCTATCTATCATTTTGTGCATAATCCCTTCTTTTCTTCATCCCTTCTTTGTTTTTATTTTTTTTATTTCTGCTCCCTCTTCGTCCTTTTTCCTTATCTTTTTCTTTTAATTAAATCCAAAACAAACCCATAGCGATTATATTCGTCATTTTCTTTTCATTCAGACTCATTTTCTTCCAATCATTTCTTTATTTACTTTTCTTTTTGGGGGATCAGTCCATTCCTCTTTCCCAAACTTCTGGACTTGTCTTCCCTGTAGAAGACTCACAGTCCCTCGTTTCCACGCGTTATTCCTCGTTTCCTTCTTTGAAAATGAACGGGATCCAAAGGGAAAACCCGGTCTGTCCCGGTCTGACCCGGTCTGACCCGGTTCTTCGCGGATCTTTTTGCGGTCTGGGCTTGCTGTTGCTGAATATTAATGTGGGAAGCCCTTACCCCAAAAAGCATCCGCGGAGGACGCTGTCTTCGCGGACGGAGCCGGGAAACACTCCCCACAGCGGGGCTCCTCCAGCGCTGCTCCCGAGTCTTTCTGCTTCAAACCCGGAGATTATTTTCTACCACAGCCTTTTCTCCAAATATTTTTCTTCTCATTTTATTCAATCCTCTTTTACTCTACACCTTTCGGTCAGTTTGAGTCACGTGGGAGTTTTGTTTCACGTGCTTTCACTTTCTATTAAAAACTCACCTCCATTTGAAAGTGACCTTTATTCTGTTGAAATCTCACTGACATTAAAAGGCCACGTGCACGCCCCGACACGTGCACGATGTAAACACGGGGTGACCCTCGTGTTGCTGGAGCCCTTTCACTGTAAACATAAACTTTAAATCCTGTTCAACTCGATGTGAAACGAATTAAAAGATTGTTTATTTTCTCAAAAGGATCTTTGTGTTTTGAACATATTTTTATTGTAAAGATTAATCATTGATAATGTGTTTGTGTAATGCTTCTGATGCAGAGGTATTTTCAGATGTTGGGGCCCAGGAGGTTCAGGGGCCAACACACAGCTCTCACAGGCTCCAGTCACAGCAGCGGGGGCCCCGCAGGTGAAGGGCCCCAGTCTCACTTACTCAGGTCCATGTGATTAAAAAAACACATTACCTTCAAATCTGAGGAAGTTCATCGAACACCTGTAGCTCCTACTTTTTAATAAACACATTGGAAAAACCCTCAGTGACCTCAGTGACCTCTGTGACCTCTGTGACCTCTGTAGTACTAGGTTGGAGTTGCTGTTTGTTGCAGTAGTTCTTGTTCAAACTGAGCTGTTGAATTGAAAAGCTGTGTCGTGTAAATATCAACAGTTTCTGCTCAGGTCCATCTCACCTTTAAACCAAACACGACTCAAACGATAAACGAGGATAAACCTGTGGCTTTTTCAAAGTCACAAACGTCTTTATCCGTTTGTTTAAAGGACATTTACAGGATATAAAGAGAAAACTATAGACACCACTTGAAATGAGAGGAAAAGTCAGAGGGCATCATTTGAGAGACGTTTTTAGACAAACGCCTTTGAAAAAAAACTGTGTTAAACCCTTTAAACCATAAATCAGTTTCCACTCCAAAACTTAGTCTGCTCTTTGAGTTAGTGTTTCATGTTTGTTTTTTCTCACAAATATGATCAAAAATATGATAAACTATATTAAAAAAAGCTCCCGACTTTAAGAACAACCAGAATTCTACCAGAAATGACCTTTCCTCGGGTTTGACTCACTTTTATCGTCACAGCTCCGTCTGAACGTCATCACGAGATCCAAAAAGAAATGTGAAAGCCTGCCTTGGATCCACTCACAGCTGGAGACCCCCCCAGGGTCACTTCAGGTCACACACAGGCAGATGAAACGGTTCATTTGGACTTATTTCCAGCAGAAGTATTTACAATATTTTCTGCAGCTTTTTGTGGTTTAGTTAAAATCTTTTTTTTTTTTTTTTTTTAAGTAGTTTTTATGGACTTTTATTTTGTAGCAGCATCAACTGGTCTTTTCTATAAAATAGTGTGTGTCATTTAAAGTCTCACACGTTTTTATGTCCATTACAGCTCCGTAAAGTAGCTCCAAATACAAAGAAAAGACACATATCTAAATTGTCTCAGTGTTTTTAAAAGCTCACGTTAGAGACTCTGCTCTGTTCAGGTCAAAGTGGGACTAAACCAGACTTTATCATAGTTACTGCTCATATTTAAGTCTATATATATATATATATATGTTTATATATATATATATATATATATATATATATATATATATATATATATATAAACACACTTTTTAACTTTAGGTAAAAAAGAGACACTGGAGTAGAGCAGGTTTTATTGAAAGACTTTCCTCCTTCTTACATTTAAAACAAACCTGGAATCTTTTTCTTTTGGAATGAAGTGTGTCAGATTCATATTTAAACTGTTGATCACATTCTTTTATTTTATTAAAGCCACGTTAAGTCGCTGAGACATTTACTGCTAGTGTCAGAAAGAAACGCACAGATTTATGTGTTTCATGGAAAACCTTTTTGAAAAGTCACTGTTCAGGTTTGTTCTTGTTCTTCTTCACCTTTGCTCGTGCTCCAGGTCAAAGGTCAAAGTGGGGTTAAACCAGGTGGAGCTCCTTTGTCACAGTCGGAGTCTTTTGTCCAATTACTGCACTTCTTTAAACTTTAAACTGTCTCACGTCTCGTTGGAGCTGAGTCATCCAGGTGTGTTCTGTCCAGGTGTGTTCTGATCCAGGTGTGTTCTGTTCAGGTGTGTTTTGTCCAGGTGTGTTCTGTTCAGGTGTGTTCTGTTCAGGTGTGTTTTGTCCAGGTGTGTTCTGATCCAGGTGTGTTCTGATCCAGGTGTGTTCTGTTCAGGTGTGTTTTGTCCAGGTGTGTTCTGTTCAGGTGTGTTCTGATCCAGGTGTGTTCTGTTCAGGTGTGTTCTGTCCAGGTGTGTTCTGTTCAGGTGTGTTCTGTTCAGGTGTGTTTTGTCCAGGTGTGTTCTGATCCAGGTGTGTTTTGTTCAGGTGTGTTCTGTTCAGGTGTGTTCTGTCCAGGTGTGTTCTGTTCAGGTGTGTTCTGTTCAGGTGTGTTTTGTCCAGGTGTGTTCTGATCCAGGTGTGTTCTGTTCAGGTGTGTTCTGTTCAGGTGTGTTCTGTTCAGGTGTGTTTTGTCCAGGTGTGTTCTGATCCAGGTGTGTTCTGTTCAGGTGTGTTCTGTTTAGGTGTGTTTTGTCCAAGTGTGTTCTGATCCAGGTGTGTTTTGTCCAAGTGTGTTCTGATCCAGGTGTGTTTTGTCCAAGTGTGTTTTGTTCAGGTGTGTTTTGTCCAGGTGTGTTCTGTCCAGGTGTGTTCTGTCCAGGTGTGTTCTGTTCAGGTGTGTTTTGTCCAGGTGTGTTTTGTCCAGGTGTGTTCTGTCCAGGTGTGTTCTGTCCAGGTGTGTTCTGTCCAGGTGTGTTTTGTCCAGGTGTGTTTTGTTCAGGTGTGTTCTGTTCAGGTGTGTTTTGTCCAGGTGTGTTTTGTTCAGGTGTGTTCTGTTCAGGTGTGTTTTGTCCAGGCGTGTTTTGTCCAGGTGTGTTCTGTCCAGGTGTGTTTTGTCCAGGTGTGTTTTGTTCAGGTGTGTTCTGTTCAGGTGTGTTCTGTCCAGGTGTGTTTTGTTCAGGTGTGTTTTGTTCAGGTGTGTTCTGTTCAGGTGTGTTTTGTCCAGGTGTGTTCTGTCCAGGTGTGTTCTGTTCAGGTGTGTTTTGTCCAGGTGTGTTTTGTTCAGGTGTGTTCTGTTCAGGTGTGTTTTGTTCAGGTGTGTTCTGTCCAGGTGTGTTTTGTCCAGGTGTGTTCTGATCCAGGTGTGTTTTGTTCAGGTGTGTTCTGATCCAGGTGTGTTCTGTCCAGGTGTGTTCTGATCCAGGTGTGTTCTGTCCAGGTGTGTTTTGTCCAGGTGTGTTCTGATCCAGGTGTGTTTTGTTCAGGTGTGTTCTGTTCAGGTGTGTTTTGTTCAGGTGTGTTCTGATCCAGGTGTGTTCTGATCCAGGTGTGTTTTGTTCAGGTGTGTTCTGATCCAGGTGTGTTCTGATCCAGGTGTGTTCTGTTCAGGTGTGTTTTGTCCAAGTGTGTTCTGATCCAGGTGTGTTCTGTCCAGGTATGTTTTGTTCAGGTGTGTTCTGTTCAGGTGTGTTTTGTCCAGGTGTGTTTTGTTCAGGTGTGTTCTGTTCAGGTGTGTTTTGTTCAGGTGTGTTCTGATCCAGGTGTGTTCTGTCCAGGTGTGTTCTGATCCAGGTGTGTTCTGTCCAGGTGTGTTTTGTCCAGGTGTGTTCTGATCCAGGTGTGTTTTGTTCAGGTGTGTTCTGTTCAGGTGTGTTTTGTCCAGGTGTGTTCTGATCCAGGTGTGTTCTGATCCAGGTGTGTTTTGTTCAGGTGTGTTCTGATCCAGGTGTGTTCTGTTCAGGTGTGTTTTGTCCAAGTGTGTTCTGATCCAGGTGTGTTCTGTCCAGGTATGTTTTGTTCAGGTGTGTTTTGTTCAGGTGTGTTCTGTTCAGGTGTGTTTTGTCCAAGTGTGTTCTGATCCAGGTGTGTTCTGATCCAGGTGTGTTTTGTTCAGGTGTGTTCTGTCCAGGTGTGTTCTGATCCAGGTGTGTTCTGTTCAGGTGTGTTCTGTCCAGGTGTGTTCTGTTCAGGTGTGTTCTGTTCAGGTGTGTTTTGTCCAGGTGTGTTCTGATCCAGGTGTGTTTTGTTCAGGTGTGTTCTGTTCAGGTGTGTTCTGTCCAGGTGTGTTCTGTTCAGGTGTGTTCTGTTCAGGTGTGTTTGTCCAGGTGTGTTCTGATCCAGGTGTGTTCTGTTCAGGTGTGTTCTGTTCAGGTGTGTTCTGTTCAGGTGTGTTTTGTCCAGGTGTGTTCTGATCCAGGTGTGTTCTGTTCAGGTGTGTTCTGTTTAGGTGTGTTTGTCCAAGTGTGTTCTGATCCAGGTGTGTTTTGTCCAAGTGTGTTCTGATCCAGGTGTGTTTTGTCCAAGTGTGTTTTGTTCAGGTGTGTTTTGTCCAGGTGTGTTCTGTCCAGGGTGTTCTGTCCAGGTGTGTTCTGTTCAGGTGTGTTTTGTCCAGGTGTGTTTTGTCCAGGTGTGTTCTGTCCAGGTGTGTTCTGTCCAGGTGTGTTCTGTCCAGGTGTGTTTTGTTCAGGTGTGTTCTGTTCAGGTGTGTTTTGTCCAGGTGTGTTTTGTTCAGGTGTGTTCTGTTCAGGTGTGTTTTGTCCAGGCGTGTTTTGTCCAGGTGTGTTCTGTCCAGGTGTGTTTTGTCCAGGTGTGTTTTGTTCAGGTGTGTTCTGTTCAGGTGTGTTTTGTCCAGGTGTGTTCTGATCCAGGTGTGTTTTGTTCAGGTGTGTTCTGTTCAGGTGTGTTTTGTTCAGGTGTGTTCTGATCCAGGTGTGTTCTGATCCAGGTGTGTTTTGTTCAGGTGTGTTCTGATCCAGGTGTGTTCTGATCCAGGTGTGTTCTGTTCAGGTGTGTTTTGTCCAAGTGTGTTCTGATCCAGGTGTGTTCTGTCCAGGTATGTTTTGTTCAGGTGTGTTCTGTTCAGGTGTGTTTTGTCCAGGTGTGTTTTGTTCAGGTGTGTTCTGTTCAGGTGTGTTTTGTTCAGGTGTGTTCTGATCCAGGTGTGTTCTGTCCAGGTGTGTTCTGATCCAGGTGTGTTCTGTCCAGGTGTGTTTTGTCCAGGTGTGTTCTGATCCAGGTGTGTTTTGTTCAGGTGTGTTCTGTTCAGGTGTGTTTTGTCCAGGTGTGTTCTGATCCAGGTGTGTTCTGATCCAGGTGTGTTTTGTTCAGGTGTGTTCTGATCCAGGTGTGTTCTGTTCAGGTGTGTTTTGTCCAAGTGTGTTCTGATCCAGGTGTGTTCTGTCCAGGTATGTTTTGTTCAGGTGTGTTTTGTTCAGGTGTGTTCTGTTCAGGTGTGTTTTGTCCAAGTGTGTTCTGATCCAGGTGTGTTCTGATCCAGGTGTGTTTTGTTCAGGTGTGTTCTGTTCAGGTGTGTTCTGTCCAGGCGTGTTTTGTCCAGGTGTGTTCTGATCCAGGTGAGAGTGGCTCCTGTTGAACTGCTCTGGATTATACTTCATTCTTTTACAAACATTGCTCAAACTCATAATGAAGTGCACTTATTGAAATGGACCTGTGTTGTTGCGGCTCGTGTCTCGTGCAGGTTTGGACCTGTTTATGTTGGAGTTGTGGAGGTGTTTTTAAACAGATTAGAGAGAGTACGATGCTGATATTTGTGAAGGTTCTATTACATCAGGTCTGTCCAGGTTTGTTCTCCTGGTTCTTGCTCCAGGTCAAAGTGGGACTAACCCAGACTAAGCCCCTTTGTCACAGTCGGACTATGGGATATTCTTTTACAGTTACGGCTCACAAATCATAATGAAGCTTGTGACTTGTGTGATGGTACTTCCTGCTTTAATGGAAGCGTCTGCTGTGATTGGTGAAAGTATTTTCAGGTTCTACTGTTCTGTGTTCGTCTCGTTCTCTGTAAAAGTCCTGATCCAGCTGAAAGTGGGACTAAACACAGTCCTTGTGTCTCTGACGTCGCTCAGATCCTTCTGTTCACGTCAGCGTCAATAATCCTCTGCAAGTGTCTTTGACCACATTTATTTAAGTCGGTCCAGAGAGCGTTGTTGGAGCAGGTTTAATCAGACTCAGACTCCAGATTCAAAAACGTTTAAAAGACATGTTTTTCATTTCGTTTATTAAACTTTGTCTCTGTTTTAAAAAGAAAAAAAACGAAAAAAAACACTGATTTTTATTTAAACTTGAAACTTGGTGACTTTCCTTCACAGAGTCAGACCGAGATCTTTTCACAGAAACAGACAGAAATCAAAGACACGGTTCTTGGTTTAGTCCTGGTTATTATTTCTGTCTGTGTCTGTGTGTCCTCGAGCTGTGGAAATAAAACTCTGTCCGGTTTCCTGAAGCTGGTTTTCTCAGGTTCAGTTCGGTTTTGTTCTGAGACAAACCCAAACTGGACCTTTTGTTTTTTAAATATACTTTATTAAACACAAAACAATGAAGAGGATTTTTAAATCTCTTTCTTGTTCCGTTTGTTAAAGAGCTTTAGTTTCAAATACAGTGTTGCCTCCGAAGCCTGAGCTCGTGTCTAAAGCCCTCACAATAATTTATTATTGATTTATTTAAGTCAGTCCAGAGTCAAACCTAAAAGACGTGTTCCAAAAGTGAAGTCGATGAAGTATAGTTCTGTTGGTTTGTAACATTCCTTCCTAAAGCCACAGACTAATGCTCCTTTTCTTTTTCTGCTGAAAATAAAACTGACGACTCAAAGAAAAACACACACAAATCTAACACAGGATCGAGAAACTAAACTTAACCAATGAACTTAAAAACTGAACCAAAAAAAGCTCAGATTTATTTGAACAATTTACTACAGCTTTGTCTTTATTGAAGTGTTTTTCCAGAAATGCTTCTGTGGTTGTTTCCAGGTTCTGAGCAGATTCAGGAGAGCCTCAGACAAACACACTTTTTATAAATATACTTTATTAAACACAAAACAATGAAGAGGATTAGAAATCTCTTTCTTGTTCCGTTTGTTCAAAAAGAAAAAAAGTCATAAAAAACAGGAAGACTTCATTTTATTTAGAATATTGTATTTAACTTTCTTTTTTTTTTATAAAGAATGAGTCAAATATTTCTGATTCATTTTTTTCCATATTTATTTTTTTCATTTTCTCTGAACACACACTTTTTAAATCAGTCTCAGAATAAAACTTACACATTTCTACAACAACCAGCCTTTCTTTCTCTGGTGTTCGTGGCTGTTTTGGGGTCAAAGGTTAAACCTGGGCTCAGAGTTTATCAGAAGTGCCTCAGGTCTGTGTCAAAAACATATTCTTTATAATTATTATAATTATTTATTATACATTCCGTGGAGTTTCTCTTTGGGACTCAGACACAGCTTCTCTCTTCATTTGAAATCCTTTTGTTTCTGTGACGTTTGTTCAGAGCAGCGTCTGAACACGTTTACATCCAACTGAACTTTCCTTCTGAAAATGAACTCATGGTTTAATGTGTGTGAGCATTAACTTTTCTCCTTTTCTTTCAACAATTATAAAGTTTAGATTTTTAAAAGAAACTCCTCCAGATCCACATTCATCACATTTCATTTAACTTTGTCTCTGCCACACTTTTAAAAAGCAGAAAAGAAATACTTCTGTATTTGTTTTTTTAGTGAAACACAGACGAAAAACAGAAACAAACAGAAATCAAAGACACTTTTCAACAGTTCTCGGTTTAGTCGGAGAATTACAGAAATCCAATGTCATTAATTTAATCCAAATAAAGTCAGTGAGACCCGTTCTGAGTAAAGACCTCCTGATGCATTTTGGGAAAGTTCTGGTTTAATGAGGAAGCTTTAGTTTTTGAAGCAAAGTGTCTTTTGTTAAAATACATCTTTTTCTGCTGAAAATAAAACTGACGACTCAAAGAAAAACACACACAAATCTAACACAGGATCGAGAAACTAAACTTAACCAATAAACTTAAAAACTGAACCAAAAAAAGGT
This sequence comes from Perccottus glenii, assembly GCA_024416835.2. Taxonomy (NCBI): domain Eukaryota; kingdom Metazoa; phylum Chordata; class Actinopteri; order Gobiiformes; family Odontobutidae; genus Perccottus; species Perccottus glenii. Next base: position 879,631 of record CM044563.2, read on the forward strand.
CAGATTTATTTGAACAATTTACTACAGCTTTGTCTTTATTGAAGTGTTTTTCCAGAAATGCTTCTGTGGTTGTTTCCAGGTTCTGAGCAGATTCAGGAGAGCCTCAGACAAACACATTTATTAAGATCTCTGCTGCACGAGACAACATTAAATGTATTTAAATATAATGTGGTCAAAACACAGCTTCCATCACGTGATAACACTGAACAAAAGCCTGTGAGCTTTTAAACGGTGTGTGTGTGACACAGTCTGAGTCTGATTCAAGTCCTGAACCTATCTTTAACCTCTGACACATTCATGTGACCTGCGTCCTTTATTTCCGCTCATTAGGAAGTACTTTTCATTTGGTCAAACGTAGGATATTTGAAGGTAATATTGGGATGAGTTTTAAGGGAATCAAAGCTGAATCCGGTGAAAATAACACGTCTTCTTCTTCGTCTCTTTCTCTTTGTGGCTCAATGAAAACGTGGTTAAACGGGACTTTTCTTCACCAGACTGAACTTTAAATGTAGATGATAAATAGTGAAAGATGTACCGCAAAAAAAAAAACTCTGATTTGGGGAAACTTTGACCTTTTGAGTCGATAAAGTTCGCTCCAAATCCAACTTGAATCGCGTGAAAAAACGTCTTCTTTTTCGTTTGATTTTTGAAAATTGCAGCTCATAAAGATTAGGTTTAGAACAAGTGGGATATTCACCTTAGCCAGGTTCTGTCCGGACAGTCTTTCTAAATCCAAAGTATCTTCCTCTAAATGTTATCATCTTTGACCAAATAAAATTCAGTTTTAATTTAAGAAAGCTCTGGACAAAATGTAGAATATTTAGAGCAGAATCCAAGAAGTTTTGAGCTGCTGAAGCACGGCTCTAAAGACTTCAACGTTTGCGCAAAAACCTGGTCAAAACGTGTGAAAAGAAAATCGCTTTTATTTCACGTAAATTCTATTTAATCTGTTTGTTGTATTTGTGAGAATATAGTTTTTTATTGTGTCTTTATTTGAGACGTAACTCGCACTATTTAATGTGTTTTTGTGCGTAATGCGTAAAAATGACGTGTTCTCATGAAACAAAGAAAATACCTGATGAAATATAAACATTACATTACTGTTGGTTTTTAAAAGAATTCTGTTTGTTTTTCAGGAAAAGAAAATAATCTGGAGTTAAATACGAGCGAAGAAAGGAAGTGACGTATTTTCTTTGAAAGAAAAAAGGTACAAACTACAATCTCCAAACGAACCAGGACTAGACCGGGTCTAGACCTGGGGTAATAAAGCAGGTCATCCATAGTGCAGTCTTGGTGCTGTTTAAGTGCTTAATAGAAAATATCAGATCAATTAATAAAATAGGAGTTAGTAAAAATAAAACCTTGTTAGTAATCACACAGTTAGTCAAACCATTGTCCGAGACTTGATCCATGGATTCTCCGTTAATGTGCTGTCCCTGTAGGTCTGTGACTGGGTGTAGGCCCGTGTCTGGGTGTAGGCCTGTGTCTGGGTGTAGGCCTGTGTCTGGGTGTAGGCCTGTGTCTGGGTGTAGGTCTGTGTCTGGGTGTAGACCTGTGACTGGGTGTAGGCCTGTGTCTGGGTGTAGGCCCGTGTCTGGGTGTAGGCCTGTGTCTGGGTGTAGACCTGTGACTGGGTGTAGGCCCGTGTCTGTGTGTAGGCCTGTGTCTGGGTGTAGGCCTGTGTCTGGGTGTAGGCCCGTGTCTGGGTGTAGGCCTGTGTCTGGGTGTAGACCTGTGTCTGGGTGTAGGCCCGTGTCTGTGTGTAGGTCTGTGTCTGTGTGTAGGTCTGTGTCTGGGTGTAGGTCTGTGTCTGGGTGTAGGCCTGTGTCTGGGTGTAGGTCCGTGTCTGGGTGTAGGTCTGTGTCTGGGTGTAGGTCTGTGTCTGGGTGTAGGCCTGTGACTGGGTGTAGGCCTGTGTCTGGGTGTAGGCCTGTGTCTGGGTGTAGGCCCGTGTCTGGGTGTAGGCCCGTGTCTGGGTGTAGGTCTGTGTCTGTGAGTAGGCCTGTGTCTGGGTGTAGGCCCGTGTCTGGGTGTAGGTCTGTGTCTGGGTGTAGGCCTGTGTCTGGGTGTAGGTCTGTGTCTGGGTGTAGGTCTGTGTCTGGGTGTAGGCCTGTGTCTGGGTGTAGGCCTGTGTCTGTGAGTAGGCCTGTGTCTGGGTGTAGGTCCGTGTCTGTGTGTAGGTCCGTGTCTGTGTGTAGGTCTGTGTCTGGGTGTAGGTCTGTGTCTGTGAGTAGGCCTGTGTCTGGGTGTAGGCCCGTGTCTGGGTGTAGGTCTGTGTCTGGGTGTAGGCCTGTGTCTGGGTGTAGGTCTGTGTCTGGGTGTAGGTCTGTGTCTGGGTGTAGGTCTGTGTCTGGGTGTAGGTCTGTGACTGGGTGTAGGCCTGTGTCTGGGTGTAGGTCCGTGTCTGGGTCTATGCTGTGGTACATATGAGTAGAACGATAGAGCCAGGTCCCACTGACATTATTATGACATGCCTCAGGTGCGTCTAGTTTTTAGATTCAGTAATAAGTGCTCCATACAATGAATAAACATTAAAAATATTAAATAACATAAGAAATTTCTATTAAAAAAAACACACAAGATACAAATGATTTACAATACACACAATTGTTTTACTGAGGGAGGTATAGAAGAAGAGAAAGTGTCAATGAAAAAGTGGCAATGCTGGAGAGTGTTTCAAGTTCTACTCAAATCAGAGACAGGTGTGGACCTGGTGGAGAAAGTGTTTTATGGGCAAAGGTTAGGGATGGGTACTGGTTAAAGTTAGGGATGGGTGTATGTTGAGGGTTATAGAAGAGGGGAAAAAAAGGGGGGGTTTGTTATTGATTACTTGTCATTAAGACCTCTAGGGGCTAGTGTGGCCAGGTTTTGTATCCAGATTCGTTCTGCTCTCTTCCTCTGGCCTATGGTCCAGTGGTCGTTGTGCTCGACTCCGGTGATGATCAGGTGAGTTGTGGGATGGATGAGGAAGTGTGTGACCAGAGATGTGTTCTGTCGACCTTCCCTAATATTGTACAGGTGTTGTTTTAGCCGGGTTTGAATTGTATGTTTGGTTTCTCCTGTAGTGCTTATTGCAGAAGGTGCAGGTGACGACATAAACTGTGTTGGATGTTTGTAGTGAGAGTGTAACGGGGACTGGCAGACCAGTGTTGCTATGAGGGTTATGAAAGAATTTGCGCTTTTTGTAAAACTGGTTGAGGGGGTTGGGATTGTGCCTGTGTTCTTTGTAACATGATTTGACCAGATAATCTTGAAGGTTTCTGTTGCGCCTGAAGGCGGAGACAATGCTGTATTGACAGAATGGCTGGTAGTCTTGTTGTAGGTGTGTGAAGGACTGTTTAATTGTTTTGTGTAGGTTTAAGATTGTGTGGGAGAATGTGGTGATCAACGGAAGGATACGCAAGTTCTGTATCTGCGTGTCTACAGAGCCTGGAGGGTAGGGATTCAAACCCTGGTTAGGGTAGGGGGCAAGGGCAGTATCGACAGGGACTGGAGGGGAGGGATTCAAACTCTGGTTGGGGGGGGGAGATAGGGGTGGCGGTTAGTGTAGACAACCATTCTTCTTGGACCAGGGGTGAAAGTCGGCCTCTTTCGGAGCGAGTGGGAGTAAGGGAGGCCATGGTTTGGTATTTTAGGTGACGTAGAAATCTTTTTGAATAGCCTTCCTGTGATTCTTAATATTTAAGACCACAGCTAAATGCATATATGCACACTGTACATCCCTGTACATTTTTTAATATTTTAAGTCTTCAGTTTACATTCATGTACATTATTTTGCGATCTAGATTTATTCCCACATTACACACTTTTTATATTTTTTAGATTTTATTCTTATATTTTTTATTGTTTACTTTTATCTCATTCTTATATAGCTACATTTATGTATATTTTCATCTGTGTGTTTTCCTAAATAATTGCACTGTCCATGGAGCGGACCTGACTCACATTTCACTGCTGGTTATATATGCTGTATATAATTTTGTATGTGACGAATAAAAATCTTGAATCTTGAATCTTGAATCTTGAATAGCCACGCTTACGCAGAGCAGAGAACAGGGTTGAAGTCTGTGGTATTTGAACAGATGCGATGAAATCTGATGAGCTGTGATTATTCCAGAGAAGGTGTGTTTGGGGTGATAGCTCGATTTATGAAAAAGGGGGTGGGGGTTGTTATTGATTACTTGTCATTAAGACCTCTAGGGGTTAGTGTGGCCAGGTTTTGTATCCAGATTCGTTCTGCTCTCTTCCTCTGGCCTATGGTCCAGTGGTCGTTGTGCTCGACTCCGGTGATGATCAGGTGAGTTGTGGGATGGATGAGGAAGTGTGTGACCAGAGATGTGTTCTGTCGACCTTCCCTAATATTGTACAGGTGTTGTGTATCTGTCGTTTTGAAGTAAACCTTGGTTTTGATCTGTTTTTGGGTATCTTTTAGGGGACTGAAAAAAACTGTTGTGTCCAGAAAATGAACCTGCTGTGGATGTATGGTGTATTTGAGTTTGATGGATGGGTGGTGATTATTCAAGATGTCTATAAATTGTTGGAAAGTGTGCAGAGGGTGTGGCCATGCTCCAATGATGTCATCCAGATAACGGAGAAAAAACAGGGGTTGGAGGGGGCATTTTGTAAGGGCCTCCGTTCCCACTCGCTCATGTAGATGTTGGCGTAGGGCGGGCTAACCTTTGGCCCATGGCTGTTCCACTTATCTGGAGATAATGTTTATTATTGAAACTAAAGTCATTGTTGTCTAAACAGAGTTTAAGAAGCTGAATGATTTCTGAGTCCGGTCTATTAGGGTCTGGATATCTACTGAAGGTTTTTTGAACGACAGAGATGCCCAAGTTGGTTATGATATTAGTATAAAGAGAATCTATGTCAATTGTGAAAAGGTAAGTGTGGTTGTGGACAGCCATGGGCCTGATGGTGTCCAGGAAGTGATAGGTGTCTTTAATGTAGCTGGGGTGCCTGTTGGAGAGTGGATTAAGGAAGGAGTTGAGGTATTGAGCTATATTGTAAGTGGCACTGTTGCAATCCGAGACTATTGGGCGACCCGGAGGAACCTCAAAAGGAATAGTCCAGGTATGAGGATCTTTGTGGATTTTAGGAAGGAGATAGAAGATACGAGGGGGCTGATCTGGACCGTAGAGAAAGTGTAGCTGTTTGTTTGTTATGACTTTCTTGTCATAAAGAGACTGTATTATGGATCGTAGTTGCATCTGGGTGATAGATTGTATGCTGTTGGCCAGGGGACGGTAGTGCTGGGGATTATTGAGCTGACGATTTGCTTCGAAGAGGTATTGTTGTCGGTCCAGGATGACTATTGTGGAACCTTTGTCTGCAGGTTTGATAATGATGTTGGGGTTATGAATGAGTTGACGGAGAGCTGAACGTTCCTGAGGGCGAGGTTATCTTTAATATCTGGCGTGGGTTGGAAAGTGCGAAGAGTGCGGAGGTTGCTGCTGATATAGCGTTGGATATGTTTATTTGAGAAGTAGCTGGTTCCCACAAAGATGGATGGGTGAAGGGTCGGCTACTGGAGGAGGTTCTATTGTGGAAATAAGAGGCTATTTTGAGGCGACGGTGATAGTAGTGAAGGTCCTTTTGAAGTTCCTCCCGGTTAGGTTTTGTGGGACGTGGTATAAAAGTAAGGCCTCTCTCCAGCAGCTAACTTGTGCGGTAGTTGGCGTGAAGAGGGTGGATAAGTTTAAGATGTTGGAGGCCGAACTCCACCCCAGATCCACTGTGGTTTGTCGAGTGGGAGAAAAGGACTGGGTAATAAATGGGGAGTTGTATTTGGGGGAGACCGGGTTGGAATAGTAATCTAGATTAAATTTAGTTGACGGAGCCAGTTACTGAATATAGCGTCATGTGGTAGGTGTCCAGTGGATATTATCTGCAACTGTAATGAAGGTGTCTTGAGGGATTTCTACTAGAAAGGGAAAGTGGGTGGCAATGTATTTATTAAGCTGAATAAGATTTTCCTTTTGTTTTTGAGGGAAGTTGAGGGAGAAATTGATTTTAGGAAAGTATATGTCTGCATTAGGGAAGGTCAACTTTGCTTGTTTGTACAGTGAACTCATTTGTTTGACAGATGTTTGCTGGGGGTCCTGTTCCCTATTGTTTAGGCCTATGGCCAGAATGAGGATTTTGGTGGATGTATTGATTTGTGATTTTTCCATAAGTTTGTGAAAGTGATAAATATTGGCTCCTGGGTAACTGTCTAACTGGATATTTCTGTGATGGTGAGGGGGGATTCGATTGATATTGGAGTCCCCCAGGATAAGGACAGGCCTTCTCCCAATGAAGTACCAGTCCTGGAGCTTCCTACTTGGTCTGACCAGGTGGTAGAGGTTTGTGTAAATTGAGGGGGGGGAGGTGTTGAGGTGAAGGGTGTTTTAGACTGGGAGGAGCCTGGAAGGTAGCCCAGGGTGGATGAAGACACAGAAGTGGCACCAGTCGCCAAGGAGGAGGACTCAGTGGGTTCTGTAATGAGTGAGGGGGGTTCAGTTAGGGCTTTAGTCATGGTCTTTGTGACCTTTAAGGACCCACTCATCATTCCCCCCACATTTGAGGCCTTGTGAGCTGTTTTTATGGGACCTGTTCTCCTAATGTCCTTGGTGCTGGTGCCACCTGGGGGTGAAGCAAGAGGAGAGATTCGATCAGTTATTTTAACAGAGACATTTGACCTTTGAGGTGTGTTTGTGAGGAGGAAGGAAACAGGACCTTGTTTAGGCACAGTTTTTTGTGGGAGGTGAACTTGGGCTTGGACTTCCAGGGTCCTCCCAGTATTTGTCGAGTGAAGTAATTGTTGGGGTGATGTGTTTGTGAATGAGAGCCGGGTTTGAATTGAATGTGCAGTTGGATGGTTTGTCAGGTCTGGGACCACAGGGGAGAGCTGGAGGTCCGTGAGAGTAAATGCGTTGTTAGTGGATGAAGTGGGTGGCGCTAAAAGGCTAGTTTTCTGTTGGAGGGGGGTGGACGTAGTTGGGCTGGGTAGCCTTTTAGGGACTTGGTTGCATCCCAGGGTGGGGCTATCATCCTTTGGCCACTGTAGTGTCTTCCCTCTGCTGTGTGGCCCTGGAAGGATGGATTCTGAAGCCTCAGTAAGTTGGTTCATCTGTGGTTTTGGAGTCTTGGTTGGAAGCCGTAGCGGGGGGTTAGTAGTCTTGGCTGTAGGTGGCTTTGCAGCTGATGGTTCTGGGATATGGTTGGTGGTTTGCTGGGATGTTATAGTTGATTGAAATGTAGGGGGGTCGTTAACTTATAACTGCAGGGGGTTGCCTGGTATTGTATGGGCTGGGGGGGTCCAAAGTGGTTGCCGAGGAAGATGGTTAGTGGTCTTCTTGTGGGTTGAGCTTCTAATCCTGGTGTTTTGTGGCTGAGTGGCAGAGTCACTGTTCCTGCACTGGTTGTGTTGCAGGGGTGGTCTATGAACAGGTTGATCCTGATAAGTTTGGATATGTTCTGAGAGTGTTTTCTTTTGTCCAAGGTACAATGTCAATCTGTTTGGTCGCTGAGCTTTAGGAAGGATGGGGAAGGCTTCTTCTTCATCCCTCTCTGGAATGGTTGGAAGGGTTTGGATCGGTATTTGGGTGGTGGTTGTTAGCCATGAAGGTTTGGTAGAGGTGGGTGGGGTGTGGCTGGGTGTCTGTGAGAGATGGAGGCTGAGGATGTGCTGGACTGAATGAATGGTGGTGGTGGTAAGGCATGGTCCATAGCGTTTGCACGCCCAGCCAATAGCTATTTGTAGTGCGAGTTTATTTGGAGGTGTATGCTGGAGTGTAGAGATTATGTGGGCATAATGATCCTGTAAGATATGCATGTTGTTATTCATCCACTGTGTAGTATTGTCCTGTACTTTGATGCGCGTCTCTTCAGAAGTGGTGGAAGGTTTGATGAAATCCGTTAATCTTTTAATTTGGCGTAGCATTCCTGAGGGTGGGGTCAGAGTGGTGATAGATTTGTCGATGATGGATTTATGGTGAATGGCTTGGATCAATTTAAAATACTGTTTGCTGGTCTGTCTGGTCTCTGGGTCAGGGGGGTGGGGAAGCGCTGGAGTGAATGTGGTGTGTGTGTGGGTGGTGTATGGCTGTGTATGTATTGAGTGTGATTGAGGTTGTAGAGTGTGTGTGTTGTGTGTAGGGTTCTTACCTGGCAGTTGGAAACCTCTCATGTTGCCGAGTTACACAGCACAATATCAATGGTTCAAACAGATTGTGACGTGGTCTTACCTGAGACACCAGGTGGTTGGTTTGGTGTCTCAAGTTCAAGTTCTACTCAAATCAGAGACAGGTGTGGACCTGGTGGAGAAAGTGTTTTATGGGCCAAGGTTAGGGATGAAAAAAAAAAAAAGGGGGTGGGGGTTGTTATTGATTACTTGTCATTAAGACCTCTAGGGGTTAGTGTGGCCAGGTTTTGTATCCAGATTCGTTCTGCTCTCTTCCTCTGGCCTATGGTCCAGTGGTCGTTGTGCTCGACTCCGGTGATGATCAGGTGAGTTATGGGATGGATGAGGAAGTGTGTGACCAGAGATGTGTTCTGTCGACCTTCCCTAATATTGTACAGGTGTTGTGTATCTGTCGTTTTGAAGTAAACCTTGGTTTTGATCTGTTTTTGGGTATCTTTTAGGGGGCTGAAAAAAACTGTTGTGTCAAGAAAATGAACCTGCTGTGGATGTATGGTGTATTTGAGTTTGATGGATGGGTGGTGATTATTCAAGATGTCTATAAATTGTTGGAAAGTGTGCAGAGGGTGTGGCCATGCTCCAATGATGTCATCCAGATAACGGAGAAAAAACAGGGGTTGGAGGGGGCATTTTGTAAGGGCCTCCCGTTCCCACTCGCTCATGTAGATGTTGGCGTAGGCGGGGCTAACCTTTGACCCATGGCTGTCCCACTTATCTGGAGATAATGTTTATTATTGAAACTAAAGTCATTGTTGGTTTAGACATGGTTTAGTTTTGTGTCTTCTTGATTTTGCTGAACTACATTTAAAATGAGATTTTTCATTAAATGTAAATCAGATTTTTTGAAAACCTAATAAAATCTTTAATAAACCCATTTTTAGAAACTTCTTTATAAAGTTACAACAATTACAGTTTGAGCTTATTAAAAATATTGACCTTGTGTTAAATTCTTGAAATGCTGTTTGAACATGTTGCTGTTAGTTTTGCTCAGACTTATTCCTTTTTTTTTTTTACAGATTTGAAGAATTGAGACCGAAATGAGCCGACGCTGAAGAACCAAGACTTTAACTTGTGTTTGGACATTTTTCTTGGACAACTGACTTTACTGTGTCTTTGATTTGTCTCATGATATTCTTCTGTGTTTATATCTATATTTATTATTCAGCTCAATAAACATGTAAGGTTTTTTTAAAGGTTTAAAGTATGTATAAAAAGAAGAATTTCTTGTGAGCTGCTGAATGTTTGAACGATGCTAAGATGTTGAAAAATGCTCAAAGAATGAACGGCTGAATGAGTTGAAAATGTCCCATAAAAGATGAATGAAACTCCAAAATAATAAAATCTGTGAGTTCCATTTGTAAAAATAAGACTCTGAATTCTGAGTTTGAACGACTGAAGAAAACGATCGCTCTGATTTCGTAACTGTGAGACAATTAACAATGTTCTTTCAGTGAGTTTAAGTGATGTTATTTTAAATCTTCAACATTGTTCCGGCAAATTCTAAAGGGTTCTGTCTCCACGGCAACAGGAATAATCAGTAAATAGACCTCCACTGTTTTAATGATCTCTGCTTTATATTTTAATTTTTTAAATGTTTTATTAGAATCAGGACGCAACTGTAACACCTGACCAATCAGAGCAGCCCCAGCTCAGGGGGAGGGGCTTAAAGAATCTAAAGCAATGTGGTCAAAACTGAACTACTTTGATCTCCATCATCTAAAACCTGTTTAAATCCAACTAAAACCTGTTTAAATCCAACTAAAACCTGTTTAAATCCAACTAAAACCTGTTTAAATCCAACTAAAACCTGTTTAAATCCAACTAAAACCTGTTTAAATCCAACTAAAACCTGTTCAAATCCAACTGGAACCTGTTCAAATTCAACTGGAACCTGTTCAAATCCAACTAAAACCTGTTCAAATCCAACTAAAACCTGTTCAAATCCAACTAAAACCTGTTCAAATCCATCTAAAACCAGTTCAAATCCATCTAAAACCTGTTCAAATCCATCTAAAACCAGTTCAAATCCATCTAACACCTGTTCAAATCTAACTGATTTGGTTGACCCCCCCTTGGCAGCAATAACCTCAACCAGGTGCTTCCTGAAGCTGTGGACCTGCACATTGTTGGAGGAGTTTTAGTCCATTCTTCTGCAGAACGGCTTTAGCTCTGTCATATTCTCTGGACGTCTCATGTTTAAGGCCCTCTTCAAGTCAATCCATAGCATCTCTGTTGAGTTGAGGTCTGGGCTCTGTAGCACTGTGGGCTTTTTCCAAATAGTTTAATCTAAGTTTTATCAGTCCACAAAACCTTTTGCCAATACCTCTGTGGAGTGTCAGTGTGTTCTTTTACAAACTTCAGGCGTGCAGCAGTGTCTTCCTTCGTGGTGTCCTGCTGTCGATACTCTGCTGGTTCAGTCTTTAACCTTTTGTAGACTCATGAACAGATGTTAGCAAGTTCCAATGATGCCTTCAAATCTTTTGGTCATTCAGGGTTGTTTCTTTACATCATTGATGAGTCTTTGTTGTCTCTTTGATGTCATTTTGACTGGGCCCCCCCTTCTTGGTAGAGTAGCAACAGTCCCAAAGCGTCTACATTTATAGATTGTTTGACTAACTGTAGACTGGTGGATTTTATAAAAATAACTTTGTAACACTTTCCAGCTTTGTGTAAAGCTTGTGCAGATCAAACTCCAAATGTTTGAGGGTTTTTATCAAAGTAGCTGTAGTCCCAACGTATTATCTTAACGAGACCCAGGTGTGCTAAGACCTGACTCCAATTAGCTTTTTTGAGGTCCTTAACTCAAGGGTTCACTTACTTTTTCCCACAAACACTATGAGGTTTTTTAGTTGTTCTCAATAAAGACAAAAGATTAGAATTTTTGTGTGTAATTATTTTTATAAACTTTATGTTTGTCAATACCATTGACTTAGATGAAGATCCGATCAGTTTTTAAGAGAAATGTACTGAGAAAACCATGAAAATCCAAATTGTTGCCACTGAAAATCAGTCCTGTGTCTAAATAAACCCCACTGAGAGTAGTTTTTGAAGTCTGGACACAACACGCTCCTGTCTGCTTCTCCAAACTACCTGCTGCAGAACCATCTTAAATGATCTTTGAACATCTTGATAGAAACGTCTTTGTGTTTTTTTATGATTAGCTCTGACACTCCTGTTATGTTGGAATGTGCCTCCTTCGTTCTTTGTGATGTGTTCTACTAATGTGAGGTCATTACTTTAGTTGAACTCATGACACAAACAGTGCAGGTCACTATTCATTCTCCCTTTTTTACATCGAACTTGTGCCATTAGTTTACAGATGAAGAGTCGCAGGGCTAACACTGAGAGACAGAATCATTCAAGTTGAAAAGACAAGACAAGACAAGACATGTATTTTTGTATAGCCCAATATCACAACAACAGTCGCCTCAAAGGGCTTCACAGACTGCACTAGACAACATCCCCTGTCCTTAGACCCTCCATCAGGGTCAGAGGAAAAACTAAAAAAACCAGCCGGGAAAAAAGAGAAACCTCAGGGAGAACCACAGAAGGAGGGATCCACTCCCAGGACGGACAGGCCGTGCAGGAATGTGTCCAGGACAGTTGAAAAATACATAGAAATACACAAACATATTCACAAATAAAAACATTTATATTGGCAGTGTCCAGTGTCCACTCTGAGTGTGCAATAGTGGATGGGCCACAGCCAACATCAAGGTAGATGACAGATGGGTGGGGGCCCTCACACTTTGCAGTTGATGGTGTCAGATCTGTTGGCGCTGTAGACAAACTGCAGGGGGTCCAGGAGGGAGGAGGGGATGGACTCGAGGTGGGACAAAACCTTCAGGACTACAGATGTCAGCGCCACCGGCCTGTAGTCATTAAGTCCTGTGATCCGGGACTTCTTGGGGACAGGGACAATGGTGGAGGACTTGAAGCAGGCTGGGACCAGGCAAGACTCCAGAGAGGTGTTAAAAATGTCTGTGAAGACAGGAGTCAGGTCCTCAACCCAGTGTCTCAGGTGTTTTTTCTCCTGAACTGCTTCCACAAGTCCTGTTCCAGAAGTGAAAGGGCAGTGGGGGGCTGGGTGACCAGGTTGGGGCTTCAGTTTCCAATCGTCAGCAGTGCGGGGGGCTGTAGGAGACCTGGACCTGGGCCCGAGGGAGTCACACTGTCCTTTCAGAGCCAACGACCCTGAGACCAGAACAGTCTGGTCCATCAGGTTTGGTTTCAGGTAAACCCCTCCCTCTAGAGATAAAGCTCTCTTACCAGTTGATTTTAGAATTGATAAAGTCTCTTGGAATTAGAGACAAAACGTCTTCACCTTAAAAACTGAGTCCAGATTCTTTCAACCTTTTTTGTTAACAGAGGGCTGTTCCCATTTTTTTCAGTGTAAACTGTGCTGACTCAGACCTGTGTGGATGAAAGTGCAAAACCCTTCTGTCACTCAGGGAGGGGCCCAGGGACCGGCTCCGACATATACCGCTGACAAACACTCGTCCCTGCTGTCACTGTTGCATTAACTCAGATGAATGTCTCTAAAGACTGACATTAGCATTAGCTGTTAGCATCACTGACAACAAACAAGTGTTTTTTTTTCAGTAAATGGATGAAAAGGGTAAAAAGTTGCTTTGCAGCTTCATTGTCAGACATGTTCAAAGTCTGGCCCAGGGGCCCATAGTGTCCATTATGAAGGGGAGGGCTGAGACCTGAGGACTGTTCCATAAAAGTCTCTCAGAAAAGCCTCAGCCTCAATTGTAGCTGCATTAGTGTAAACACAGTTCCATAAAGAGCACTCTGGGCCCAAACCAGACTAACTCCAGTGTCACTTAATCAGAGACGATTACACCGTGCGACGGCAGAGCCTCCTGCAACATCCCTTTAACAAACGGAGTAAACGCAGACGAGGAGCCGAGAAACTAACGGAAATACTCTGCATTCCACAGAGACAGCGCTTTAGAGAGAACTGAGACTATTATCTCTGAATCCAACACGTTTAACCAAAGTCACAAAGAGCTACTCGTGAAGACATTTATTCTGTGAACGGCTTGGGTTAAAAAAAGAAACTACAAAAAGTTTTTTTCAATTTAATATTTCCAGAAAAATTACAAAGAGAAAATAAAGTGAGCTGGGCTAATCCACAAACATACATGTGATATTTAGAATTATAATATAATTTAAAACAGACTCAGCCTCATGAGGATTATCTCATCATTCGACCAAATCAAGATGGAACTGTTGAGCATAATTTATTTATGGACTCGGACCCGGACCCGGATCCTTTCCGGGTCCGGGTCCAGATCCTGGTCCAGGTCCAGGTCCAGATCCTGGTCCAGGTCCAGGTCCTGGTCCTGGTCCTGGTCCTGGTCCTGGTCCTGGTCCTGGTCCTGGTCCAGGTCCAGGTCCAGGTCCAGATCCTGGTCCAGGTCCAGGTCCTGGTCCTGGTCCAGGTCCAGGTCCAGGTCCAGGTCCAGGTCCAGGTCCTGGTCCTGGTCCTGGTCCTGGTCCAGGTCCAGGTGCGGGTCTTCGGGGCTCCTCTGGCTGTGACTCAGCCTCAGCAGCTGTTCACATTGACGGCACAGAGTGACTCATCCGCCTCTGACTGACAGCTCCTCGTCCAATCAGCTCCGTGCGGGGGGCGGGCTCACATTCCTGACCAATGAGAGAGCGGTTTCATTCATAAAGTGGTGCGGGCGGTTTGTCTGGAGTTTCTTAATCACGGCGAAACTGACAAACCTGTTCTGAAACCCCGGGCCAATCAGTGCTCCCTGTGCCCACCAAACCCCGCCCCTTGCATCGGCAGCCCCTGAGTGACGTATGCAGCAGCCAATCAGCGCAGAAAACCGAGCTGCTCTTTATAAAGCGCTGCTCCAAAGAGCCAGACCCAAAGCTCAAGCTGCTCTTGTCCTGCGCCTTTCTTCTTCTCCTCCTTCTACTTTGTGTTTGTGGAAATGAGCTGGATACACGAGGCACGGGAAGCCCTACGTGAGGCCCACGAGCCGCTCTTCTGGGTCGGCGCGTGCACCGTGACCTGCTTGGTGCTGTGGTTGGTCTACAGAGTCCTGTCCGGCTTCAAAATATGGGTCCTGGGCAACGGCAACCTGCTGTCTCCACGCCTCGGCAAATGGGCAGGTGAGTGGCGCGTGAGACCTGTTTTAAAGCCGGTTTAGACCTGAGGCTAGAGCAGGTGGGCAGGTGAGGAAGGGTTAAGGTGAGGTCTGGAGCAGATTTGGACCAGGTTTTGATCTGTTTTAGGGTCTGCTGTGAGGGTGTCAGTGTGGGTTTTTGACCGGGTTTAGTTGCTCCAGACCCGGCTGTGACACTACCGTGAGTGGGGGACTTTAGAGCTGCTTCAGACTGGGTTTGTGCGCTCAGGGTCTGGATTCTTTCCTCCTGTGATGTGTTCAGTGTCAGACTTTGACTTGGAGCAGGTTTTATCCGGGTTTTGTGGCTCCAGACTCGGACGTGGAGCTGCTGTGAGTGGCTCATTGTTGCGTAACTCATTGAGACGTTCACCTGCTTCAGTCTCATCCAGAGCTGTTTAACAAGCCATCAGCCACATTTCACATTCAACGTCTCATCTTCGTTTTTAATCACGTTCTGAAGAAACCTGCGCCACTGTTTTATAACCACAGTCTCAGGTGGATTCAGAAACACTTTATCTTCTCAACAATGACTCACTTTTGCGCAGATTTTAAGGCGGACTAAGTCTTGGCCTCGTTCTAAATCCACCGAAGCTTCACTCAGAGACAGAGCCATGACTCATCCTCGCAGTGGAACCTGATTGCGCACTTTTCAGAGCCTCTTCAGTGATTTACAGCCGCACTTTTCAGCTTCATTTTGGACAGAATTTCAGCCAAAAGCAGAAAAGTGTGATTAGCTTTTACTAAAGCCAGTGTTTAAAGCTCTTCGCTGCGTTTATTGACCTCAACATTGGCTTGTGTTTTCACTCAAATATTGACCCACTTTTTTCTGAAACTCCAGATTTCCGCCAGTGCACGCGCTCGTTGACAGCGTTTTAAAGAAAAGAACTAGTTTATTTCGGAGCTGTTTAGTTCAAATCAAAGTCAGGAGTAGTTCTGCTTTTCTTGTGCCACGCTTTGACTTTTAGACAAAAGTCAATCTGAAAACTTGAATCTTGGCTTTAACCCAAAGCTTTATTATTATTTTTTATAGGTGTTCAAGGCTTCATTTTGAGCAGGTTTGAGTCAAACATGGGCCTTTGAACGCATCCCTTTTAGACTCCCACTTTTCAAAAACGTATTCTGTGGTTTATTTTGAAACTTTTTTTTTTTTTTTTTAAATAAAAACGCGGGTCTGTCCCAGTTCCTGAAGCACGTGCAGGTTCTGTTAAAGCTCGTGTTTGACCCACTTTCATCATTTGGACCGAGTTCTGCCTCAGACTCTTCAGATCCATTAAAGGCTCAGTTAACAACTTTATTTTTGTCGTTTTGTTCCAAATCCATCCCATAACTGCACTTTAAGCTCTTTTATTTAATTTTCTCGTATATGGAACCGTTTTGGTGAATTTCTGTGTATTTAGTTTGAATGTATTTGTGGAATTGGAAACATGTTCTTGACATTTTTAAAGTTTGCTGTGGTTTAAAGCCTTACAGCAGCTCTTTCAGCCACATCATGATTTTTATTGTGAATTTAAATGTCCAAATGATTATGAGGCACATTTCAAAGTGTGTGTAGCTTTTGAAGAGGTTTGTATAAAACAGGTCTGTGTTTTAACTTGGCTTTTGTGTTTTTATTTTTAAATTAAAAAGTGACTCGAACCCTTCTTTTTTTATTCCAGTCTGAATGTGTCCAAGTGTCGGCTGTAAGCAGTGTTTTGTGGCTCTTTTTCGACGCCTGTTAAAGTCAATGATGATGTAAATAATACACGTTCAGTTTTAAAACAAGACTCGTCAGAAAAAGTTTTTAATGTAAATCCTAAAAGTCTGACAGCAGTCGATAAGTGCAGCTCGTGAGAGAGACTTGTGATGATGATGATGATGATGATGAAAACTGCCTGAACCTTGTTAAAGCAAGAGATAAACGTTTTTATTTTGTTTTCATGGAAGAGGACGTGTGCTTTATTTGACGAACCCAGCCTGAACTAAAGCTGTATTTATTTTTATAAAAGTTAGATCTTTGAGCTCACATTGGGTAAATTAGAAAGTCCAAAGGCAGCATCTTAACTTTGAACCGTTAAGTGGAGATTGTGTGAATGTAAAGTCTAAGAACAGGTTGTGTTTTTCTGTCCGTCCTGTTCCTGAGACCCTCGGGTCTGACTCAGTCCTGGCTCTTCAGTTTCCAGAATATTCCTCAGGATTTCCAGCTTGGTTTTGTTTCAGTGACAGGGAGCCCAGTCCCAGACCTGTTTGACCTGGATTTCAAAAGTCCATTCCTTGTGTCTAAGGTGCCTTTAATAGCTTTTAAAGCTCAATGATTCTTGACCAACTCCCAGAAGCAGCTGTATTTACTTTAAATGTCCAGAGACTGACTTTATTTGTGAACTTCAACTCGATCTGAGCTCAAACCTGAGGAAAGCATCTGCAGTCTCGGACTCTGAAGGCGTCTCCAGTGAGTTCTCGGACCGCTCCCAGAAACTCGTCCCTTTCCCGGGGGTCCGGTGTGAACAGGGGAAGTCCTCCTCGGCCTGAGCCTCTCGGCCTGAGCCTCTCGGCCTGAGCCTCTCGGCCTGAGCCTCTCGGCCTGAGCCTCTCGGAGCCGCTCCCTGGTGGAACAGGTTTGGGTTTGTTCTCGGACGCTCTTGGCTCATTACGCAGCCTCGGATCCAGAGTAACGGGTCGGTCCGGTCGGTTTTGCGTCACATGGTGTCACTGAGAGCCCCTCCTCCTTCTGTCGCAACAAAAGGCTGCTCCCTGAGCCTCTGACTGAACCTGTTCTCCTCCAGCATCAGTCGGTTAAAGCCTGCCCAAGCGTTCCTGATGCATTTAATGTTTTTTGGCAAAGGATAACTGAGCCTCCCTTTTCTTAACCACTCGCAGTGAATGCCTCTTAAACAAAGGCTGCAGTGTTTAAAATTAGACTTCTCTTTAGACCAGCAGGATTATACTGTAAAAAAAAAACAGTTAAAGTCTGATTTAACACTGGTTTAACTTGATCTCAGGTTAGTTTCCTCTAAAGCCAAACTTTCAAGTCACATTTTCCCCAAAATATTGTCCCTGGAGACGATTAAAACAATGGCATCAAATTTATTTTGACAAAAAAAAGTAAAGACAAAGTTGTGTAGTGTTGCTTTAAAGTGACTCTGGAGGAGCGTCAGTGTTTTTTTTGTTCCACTTTTATTCTGCTTCTGAATGTGTTTTTATTCTGACTTTGAGACTCTAAACGAGACTGCGCCTGCCTCGTCTTGTTTAAGGCCTGTGTACTTTTAAATGACACTAGCAGAGTGTTCTCTGAGCTTTACACTGGGCTCCTGTTGTTGACTGGATTTCTTTTTTCCTGGCGAGCCTTGAAAATGTTTTATAAATGTGAAGTCTGCAGTAAAATCAGATTGTATCATAAATCCTGAGTTTAGAGAGAAACTGGTGTAATGAGGTTCTTTTATTTCATGCTTTAAATATTTCACACAGTCTGTAATAAAAATACCGGTCTGTTTTGTTCATGAGCTGTTGGTCTGCAGACTTCAGAGCTGTGTTTAATAGAGACTAATGTCCAAGTATTTCCCGGTTGAACAGGTTTTTAAGACTGTTCTGTGAAGACTGGACACAGATTATTCACGAGGCTCCAGTGTCTCTCTGGTGTTCTTCTGAAAAGACCTCACTGAGAGCGCCTCCTGCTGCCGCCTGTAGGAACTGCAGCCTCAGGATTCCCCCTTGTTTCCTCCTCACTTCAGTCGAACATCTGTAAATAAACACTACTTCAGAATTAGAACCAAATGTTTCTATTGAGAAAAACCTGGAGAAATGCATGTTTCATTTATTTACTGTTGCACTTGTGCCGATGTGTTTAAAAATGAAGGAAGAGTCAGATTTTACTCCCCCAAACTTGGTTCTTGTGTGTGTGTTTACGGAGGGTTCGTGTGTGTGTGTGTGTGTGTGTTTACGGAGGGTTCTGGTGTGTGTGTGTGTGTGTGTGTGTGTGTGTTTACGGAGGGTTCTGTGTGTGTGTGTGTGTGTGTGTGTGTGTGTGTGTGTGTTTACGGAGGGTTCTGGTGTGTGTGTGTGTTTACGGAGGGTTCTGGTGTGTGTGTGTGTGTACGGAGGGTTCTGGTGTGTGTGTGTGTGTGTGTGTACGGAGGGTTCTGGTGTGTGTGTGTGTGTGTTACGGAGGGTTCTTGTGTGTGTGTGTGTGTGTGTGTGTGTGTTTACGGAGGGTTCTGGTGTGTGTGTGTGTGTACGGAGGGTTCTGTGTGTGTGTGTGTGTGTGTGTGTGTGTGTGTGTGTACGGAGGGTTCTGGTGTGTGTGTGTGTTTACGGAGGGTTCTTGTGTGTGTGTGTGTGTGTGTGTGTGTGTGTTTACGGAGGGTTCTTGTGTGTGTGTGTGTGTGTGTGTGGAGGGTTCTCGTGTCGGAGTGTTCTGGTGTGTGTGTGTGTGTGTGTGTGTGTGTGTGTGTGTTTACGGTGGGTTCTGGTCGTGTGTGTGTGTGTTTACGGAGGGTTCTGGTGTGTGTGTGTTTACGGAGGGTTCTGGTGTGTGTGTGTGTGTGTGTGTGTGTGTGTGTGTGTGTGTTCTGGGTTCTGTGTGTGTGTGTGTGTTTACGGAGGTGTGTGTGTGTGGCTCCTGTAGTCCTGGTTTAACCCATTATTCCTAAGCAGTTTTCAAACCTCTTTATTTCAAAATAAAGCGTTCAATTATTAATTTTGAATTGTTTTTGAGGTATTTTTGTAAATTGCCTTTTATATTTTACGTGTTTCTGAGCAGCCGCTCCTCGGTTTCTTCTGGACAGAGCTGATGATGAGGAGGAGGAGGAGGTGAGTGGGCGTCCACGCGCTCAAACACGTGCCGCCTCCATCACTGCAGCTGCTGCGAAGGACTGTGGGTGACAGTCTCCTCCTCCTGCTCTTCATTCACATGGCTCTGCTTCATCTGCGCTCGCCTCATTCAGAGTCTCACTGACCTGTGGCTTCAGTGACGTGTGAGGCGTTCGAGCCCCACACGGCTCCGTCGGCTCCACAGCCACATTATTAATGAATGACACGCATTAGGCTCGTTTTCCTGCAGCTGTAAGAATGACCCCTGACCTAAACTAAAATGACCTGTTTAAATATAAAAGAGCAGAAATATGTGAAAAACTTAAATGAAGTTAAACTGAAGTCCATTGTTAGAATATTGACCTTTTTTATCCAAATCTGCCCAAGTGCAGAACCCTGTGACTGTGGGCTCTGTTCTCAGCAGCGGATCTAAAAATAACCCGTTTCTATCTTTAGTTTGAGTCGGGAGCACGTTTTTCTTCAAACTAAAGCTCCTCGTGACTCTCACTGCTATTTTTACAAACGCACTCCTTTTTTACATCGATGGTTTTAAATATAAAAGTTTACTTGAATCTAGTGTAGACGAGACCGAGACCAGTCCAGGTCCAGACTCATGGAGGTCAATAAACCCAGAGTTAAACCCAGAGTTAAACCCAGAGTTAAACCCAGAGTTAAACCCAGAGTTAAACCCAGAGTTAAACCCAGAGTTAAACCCAGAGTTAAACCCAGAGTTAAACCCAGAGTTAAACCCAGAGTTAAACCCCAGAGTGCTTTTAAAGAGCCTCAATCATTGATTTAAAAACCAAAACGTCATTAAGAGGTAACTCTCAAAAGAAACGTCTCTGGTGTCACGTTCAGTCGGAGCAGGACCATGTGACTCAGACCTGGTTCTATTTAAAGCCTCTGAACCTGAAGCAGAGGCTCTGTTACATAAGAGCGGACCGTCTGAATAATCCTGGCTCCTGATTGGACGATGAAGGTTTCTGAAAGAATGAAAAGGGTAAAAATACAAACGGCTTCATGGTTTAATTCATAAAACACGAGACGGCGTCGGTTTGAGGTAAATTTGCAGAAATGTTTAAAAAATGGAGTTTTTAGGATTAGCTTCTGAACGAGACTAGGCTCATGTCAAACTCTTTACTGTGGCTGCTCTACAGCGCCTCTGACAGGACACTCGCTGAATTCAATTCTCCTTAATTTTCTTCATTTTATTTGTTAAAGCTCAGTCTGTGTCCAGTCCTTGTGCAGCATCCACACTTGTTACATGTTTGCTCTTCTTTTTCTGTTAACCTTTACGCCACTGATGGCCCTGTTCCAAACTCAAACATTTGGTCTGAACATTTGTCTCGAGGCAGCGTTCTTAACGGTTTGTGTCGTAATGATGTGTCAGTCAGGTTTAAAGGGAACAATGTGTTTAAGACAGAACAAAGACAAATTGACAGACTGGCTGCACACAAACGGTAAAAGTGAGACATTAGTCAAAAACCTGTCTCCTGATTATTGTTACACTTCTGAGGCCTTTTTCTTAAAATATGTAATCAGAAAATGTAGAACAGAAGGTGTACGAGTAAAGACCCTTGTGGAACTCCATCGGTCTATGCATCTGTAGGATTCATTTAGAATTCTCATTTTTATTAGTGCTAAATATATAAAAATAGTATTTGAAAACATGGTGGGGTCAGATCTGGTTTAGTTAAACCTTCTTTGACGACAGACTCTGATCGTCGGGTTTGTCACGTCGTGGGGTCAGAAGGTCACGCTCCTCGTGTTCAGAGCCACACGTCTGTTTATCTAAACACTCGCAGGAATCTGGTCTGGTTTGTTTCTGTCACTTTCTTCCCCGAACGACTGGAGTTTCTGGACGGATGGGACATTCAACAAAGAAAGTAAACTTGTAACTTAACGGCACAAAAGTTAAACGTGCATCAGAGTAAAGTCTTTTGGGTTAACTCTTTTAAAAATACAACAAATTTAAAAATGGGAAAAGAAAATATTTAAAATAACACGGCGTCAGGATCAGAACAGGACATGTGCAGGAAAACACTTTAAATGAAGCTCAAACAAATGCTGTTTTCGTTTCCGTTCAGGTGGAGATGAGGTCAGGAGCAGATCGAGAGATAAGCTCCTCTGGAATCTGAGACGTTTACAAATATTTATTCACGAATTTAGATTCGTGGGAAAAAAAAAAGTTTTCTTTAACGTTGACCTTTTGTCTCGGGTTCAAACCTCATTTACGAACTCTGAAGACACTGGCCTGTCCCAGTCTCTCAGGTGAGTCTTAATTGGATTTAAAGTATTTATCGTTGTCAGATTGTGCTGAGGTCCATCTTTCACTCGACGTTGTGGACCGTCTTTTCTTCAGCCTTTTTTTCTTTGTTTTTAAAAACAGACTTTCTCATTTGAAATGTTTGTTCATTGACTCTTTGCCTCTGATTTGTCGCTCTGCTGCTCTTTGTTCAGGGTTGGTTCTATTTATAGCTGCCCCAGGTTCCCTCAGCCTTCGTCATCTCCTCTTCCTCTGTTTCTGCGTTTGCTCCAATCACAGCTCGACGCAGCAAAAGCCTGAATCCTCTGACGATGGCTTCACTTTCAGTTTTTAATGTTTGATTTAAATATTCTGCTGAAAGCTTTAGAACCTTTCATTTACAGAACCTTACGTTTGTGAAATGGATCAGAGCTGTAGTTTCAGCAGAACATGCGTCTGTTTTTATTTGCTTTTCTTGGACGTTGAATCCAGAGGGGGACTAACATTAAAGGCATAAAACCTGTTTTAGTTCTGTACTCTATTCCTAAAACCTGCTCTAAACCTCACAGGTGTGAGTCTGGCCTGAAGCAGGACTCGTATCTGACGAACGTTTCTCAAAACAACGCAGCGCTCGATGAAAAGACATCAGTTTATTCTTATTTCAGTTTGAAACCTAAACCCTGCTTTCCTTCTGTTTTTTTTTCTTCAGTTGTGACGGGGGCCACGGATGGAATCGGAAAGTCCTACGCTGAAGAGGTGAGCCACTGGATGTTTGTTTTTGACCTTTTCTCGTTGGAGCTGTGTCTGAAACAGATCTGACGCTCGAGTCATTTTGGTTTGACCGTGACACATTTGAGGTTTATTTGACGCTCCAGGAGTAAATGTGAAAAGAAGTCTTGAGGTTAGTTTGTGTTCCTCTGACACGGCTCGTTCTCTCTGGTGCAGTTGGCTCGTAGAGGCTTCTCCATGATGCTGGTCAGTCGCTCTCAGGAGAAACTGGACGACGTGGCCAAGTCTCTGGGTGAGTACAGCTTTAGCTCTGGTTTTTAAACCGTTTGTCAGTTTAATTAAAGCGTTAATAACTGTCCGTCCACAGAGGAGCAGTTCAATGTGGAGACCAAGACCATCGCTGTGGACTTCGGAAAAGCAGATATTTATCCCAAAATTGAGGCAGGACTGGCCGGACTGGAGATCGGAGTTCTGGGTAAGAACGATCAGAGCAGATTTAGACAGAACTTTAAACACCGACACGTGGTGCTTTATTACAGTCCAACAGGTTTATTAATGGGATATAAACTAGTTATTCAGTGGGAATGGTTATAAATCATCAATAACAGGTAATACTGCCAACTCACCTGCCAAATACTGAGCCTACAGAAACATGAGGCTGTAAATGTCTCACTATTTGGCAGACCACCTCTGATTATTCCACATTCTCCTCCTGACGTTCCTTTGTTTGAACATTTACACTTTAAGAACTGGATTAGCTGACATTTAGAAGTTTAATTGTGTCCAATAGGACTCCCCTGTTCTTCTGTTGTCCAGGGCAGTGGCTCTGTCTCTGCTGCCCCCTAGTGTTCACACCCACAGCTTTACTTTTTTCTCAAAACTGTTCCACCTCCTTTTCTGCTTCATTGACTAAAATGTCAGTACAGTAATGTTTCTAAGTTTGAAAAGTGCCCAGACGTCTGTTTAGAAAACACAAGAGTAATGTTAATGTTTCCTGAGCGTCACAGATGAAAGTGGGTCCGGTCATAAATGAAGTGTGTTCTTGTTCCTCAGTGAATAACGTGGGAGTGTCGTATTCTTATCCCGAGTATTACCTGCACATCCACGACCTGGACAACGTGAGTGTCACTCTCTCATGAGGCTCTAAAGCGTGTTGACTGTTTCCTAACGTTGGCTTTGTGTCTGCAGTTTATCACGAACATGATCAACGTGAACATAACGTCGGTCTGTCAGGTCAGTGCCTCAGCCTCGAGTCGAAGCGTCTCAAAGTCGTCTGTCGCTGTTGTTTTTAATAAAGTGTCTTTTTGTTCCAGATGACTCGTCTGGTTCTGCCCAGGATGGTAAAAAGGTCAGTTTTAGATTTTTCTTCATCTCACTGGAAATAAAATAATTTAACTCACTTTTTAATAATTATGTCGCTGTGGAAAGCAGAAGGTCCTGGGTTCGATTCCCGACCAGGGTTAGATATCAGAATAAAGATGTCAGGGCTTTTTAAGAGAACTGATGGAAATAGAGTTGAATGTATCTGACGCACTTTTTCATCAAAGTGACGTTGACAGCGATTACTTTTATTCATTGAACAGACGCTTTTATCCAAAGTCTCCATTCACCAGTGTTACAGCTGACACCAGTGTTACAGCTGACACCAGTGTTACAGCTGACACCAGTGATTAGGGTTTAGTCACAGCAAAGCTCAGGTCCTGGTTCTGGTCTAGGTCTCGGCCCTGGTCGGCAGTAGCTCAGTGGGTAGAGCGGTCGTCTTTCAACCGGAAGGTAGGCGGTTCGAATCCCACTCTCCCCACAGTTCATACTGTCGTTGTGTCCTTGGGCAAGACACTTAACCCACCTTGCCTCCAGTGGCTGTAACACTGGTGATTACATTAGAACAATGCAAGTCGCTTTGGATAAAAGCGTCAGCTAAATGAATAAATGTAAATGTAAATGGTCTAGGTCTCGGTCTCGGCCCTGGTGGTCTCGGTCTCGGACCTGGTCTCGGTCTCAGCCCTGGTCTAGGTCTCGGACCTGGTCTAGGTCTCGGTCTCGGCCCTGGTGGTCTCGGACCTGGTCTAGGTCTCAGCCCTGGTCTAGGTCTCGGACCTGGTCTAGGTCTCGGTCTCGGCCCTGGTGGTCTCGGACCTGGTCTCGGTCTCGGCCCTGGTGGTCTAGGTCTTGGCCCTGGTCTAGGTCTCGGCCCTGGTCTCGGTCTCGGCCCTGGTGGTCTAGGTCTCGGACCTGGTCTAGGTCTCGGCCCTGGTCTAGGTCTCGGTCTCGGCCCTGGTGGTCTCGGACCTGGTCTAGGTCTCGGCCCTGGTCTAGGTCTCGGTCTCGGACCTGGTCTCGGTCTCGGCCCTGGTCTCGGTCTCGGCCCTGGTCTAGGTCTCGGTCTCGGCCCTGGTCTCGGTCTCGGACCTGGTCTCGGTCTCGGCCCTGGTAGTCTAGGTCTTGGCCCTGGTCTCGGTCTCGGCCCTGGTCTAGGTCTCGGTCTCGGCCCTGGTCTCGGTCTCGGCCCTGGTCTAGGTCTCGGACCTGGTCTAGGTCTCGGTCTCGGCCCTGGTCTCTGTTAATCTTTAGTTAGTGTTATATTTTGCTGTCGCTGCTCGTCTCTGATTGGCTGTTCCCCATTGACCAATCAGAGCGCGGCACATGGCGTGCGTTGTGATGCGGGCGTTGCCGTGGCTACGGCGGCTGCAGCCTCGGAGACGGAGGAGAGTCGGAGGATTCTCCCACAAACACTATTTTTAGAAATTCTTTCACGATTATTTCAATAACTTCTAATCTTTAAATAAAAATCTGCATCCATTTCACAAAAGGCAAATAAACCTACATTAAACTGGTTTAGACCCAGTTTTAAACCTGGTGTGTGTTTGACTCGTGTCTAATATTGTTCTGATCCATTAAAGATCCTGTGAATTCCTTTGTTCAGGTCGAAAGGTGTGATCCTGAACATCTCTTCTGCCAGTGGCATGTACCCAGTCCCTCTGCTCACCGTCTACTCAGCCTCAAAGGTACCACAAATACGTCTCAGAGCAGGTCCAGAGGTTCTCAGAAAACCCCAAGAACAGACGATTTACTTTGATTTACTCCTTTACAAACCTCGAACTATTCACTCAACATCATTTAACCAGATTAAGCAGGTCTTTAGTTTGACCTTTTGTTGTGTCCTGTCGTCTTCAGGCGTTCGTGGACTTCTTCTCTCGTGGACTTCAGGAGGAGTACAGACGTCAGGGGATCATTATCCAGGTCTGTTCCACTTCAAAACACACTCCCAGCTCACGACACACGAGTGTTAAAGTCTCTGCAGATAAAACCAGTGTGGTCTGTTTCAAAGTCGGCTCCATTTATTTTCCACTGAACCTTTTTTGTCCAAATGCCATGGACTCGGGCGCCATCATGTGGTGAAAAAATGAACCGCAGTGGTTTAAACTTAGAACAAAGGTTTATTTTTAGTCCCATCTGCTCTGATTCCCAGCCTGTTTATTCGACACGGACGATGACGAGCTGTCGATGCATTAGTAATGTTTTCAGAGTTAGACTGACGATGATGAAGCAAATGGAACAAGATTAGACACAATCCATTTTGATTTGTTCCCTCAGATTCAAGTTTAGTCACTTTTGAAGTCACTGCCGTTCTCTGTCTGGAGCTGACCGTCTCATGTCCGTTTTTGTTTTCCTCTCCAGAGCGTGCTGCCGTTCTTCGTTGCCACTAAAATGACTCGGATCAGGAAGCCCACTCTGGACAAACCCACTCCAGAGAGATACGTGGCTGCGGAGCTGGCCACAGTGGGACTTCAGAGCCAGACCAACGGATACTTCCCTCACGCTGTCATGGTACAGACAATACACACCATAATAATGCTCAAAATACACCGTCCTGGTAGGAAACCAGAGAACATACTCCATGTTTTAAAATGCAGTTTAATTCAAAAAATGAATATAGCAAATAAAATAAGTTACATTTGACTTAATTCTTGTGAAATCCTCTAAATTTCACTTGAATCTGTCCCAAGCCTAATTAGTGACTGATCTAAAGCTGTAGAAACTGGACTTTTCTTGAAACTTTCAGATCTGATGCACTTTAAAATTCACATTCTTCTCAAGATTATAAAATGTTTGGCTCTGTTTTATTTTGAAAGGGTCTTGCTAAAGCCTACAGTCGCGTGTTAATCATTCTCAAAGATTCCATTGAGGTCTCATCTGCTTTTGTCTCTCGTTCTTTTGTTTTTTTCCGCTCAGGGCTGGTTGACCACTAAACTGGTGCCGATCAACCTCGTGATCTTCTTCGGAGCCAGAATGAACCGTTTAACGAGAACGGGTTACCTCCAGAGACGGAAACTCAGGGAGCAGAACGGGACCAGCAAGAAGACCGACTAGCACCACTCCTGACCTGCTCCAATCCACCCAAAACACTCCTGAGAAGAACCGGGCCAGCCTCTAGACCAACTAAAACCTCTAGCACCTCCCCTCACACCTGTTACTCACCTGCGAGAGGAACGGGACCGACGAAAACCTGTTCAAATCCACCTGAAACACTCGAGACTGGCCTCGACCGCACTGCCCTGTGTCACCTGTGGCCAATTTCACAAAGGTGTCTTAAACTGTAGTCTTTAGCTTTTCACCTCGCACCCGTCCGTCTCACGGCTCTTTTTTTTTTTTAAGCTGAAATTAAAAAAAAAAAAAGGCAGTCTAAGTGGGATTTAACTGGAAGTGTCTGAACGAGGACGAGGCCTGGGCGAGTCGTGTTTAAACTGGACTTAATTCTTGTAAAATCATTGAAGTTGGTTCTGACCAAAGGAAGACTGGTCTGAAGCTAAAGAAACTGCTTTTGTAAAACTGGCCCAGGTGACACTTCCATTTGTTCTTTTAAAACCTGACATTAAAACTTCACATCTAATTTCTTTTTTTTTTTTTTTTTGGGCCCGTTTTATTTGGAGTTTGTTCCGGATAAATCAAAATGTATCCTTCTATTTTTATTTTGTAGGAACCCTGTAGTTGTCTGTTTAAATGTGAACACCTGAGTGATGTCACCGGTCGCTCTGGAGGCAAAGTGAAAATGGAAATCTCTAAAAGAAGCTGCTGTTCTAAGCAGTAGAGCATCACACGGTGGAGGGCTTTATACCAAAAATGAGGAAAAAGTTACTATTTATTTAATGATTGTACAAACGCTAAAGCCAGGACCAGTTTCACAAAGACAGACTCGGACTTTAAGATTTACACATGGTTGCCTTTAATTGTCAAATTAATTAAAAATATATTAATCTATTTTTTAAATGGCTTTAGAAAAAAAGTCTCAGACTTTGGACGTAAATAAAGAATAAATGTGGTGATTGTCTTTGTGTTAAATCCTGGTCTGTTTTGTAAAAACTCAAGTCTGTTTACTTTTATAATATTTAGTGGTGGGATGTTTTTGCACCAAACGGGTCTTTTTCTGAAACAGTCGCCACAAACTGCCTTAAATGAAATAAAGCTGGTTATAAACGACGAGTGGGACCCACGTCTCATTATGACTCGAGTTCGACCAAAAACTTAACCCAGACATGTGTTTTTAATAATAAAATGTGCTTCTGTGTGAAATGTTTGCTGCAGTTTATTGTATTTTCTACATTTGTTAATAAAACTGGGCAAAAATTAAACGTATTTTATTTTTGGAAAGATAAATGTATTAAACACTGAGATACACAATCATTCCAAGTCTGTTTCTAAAGTTAAAAGTTTTTTTTTTGAGCTGTGATATTTCCTTTCACTTTTACTTTTCACCAAATTTCTGGTTATTTCATGTTTGAATCTTTTGTCTTAAAAGTGTCGTCCTTTAGGTTTAACCAAGCTTTTATTTTTTTTTATTAAAACCACAGAATACAAAGTTTTGAAGAAGTAACCATAACCAGTACAATACCAGCAACAAACCATAAGAGGATCCAGAATACACACGGCACAAAAATAAAATAGAAACATGTCTGATATTTTTAGGGCACAACCACTTTGTAGAAATCCCAGTGAAAAGAATGGTTTGAGTTTATTTCTATAATGTTCTCTCCACTTCAAAGTCTGACACTGAATAATCTGAACCTATATTAAACAGAATAGCGGCACCTATTCCCCGCCGGTCCCGCTGGTCCCGCTGGTCCCGCCGGTCCCGCCGGTCCCCGCCGGTCCCGCTGGTCCCGCTGGTCCCCGCTGGTCCCGCTGGTCCCGCCGGTCCCGCTGGTCCCCGCCGGTCTCGCCGGTCCCGCCGGTCCGGGTCAAACTATGACTTAATCTGTTTCACGTGAGGCCCGTTACACACGGAACCTTCTGTCCTCTCTGTTTCCATTTCCGGTGGGCTTTATTTTGCTGTGACTCAGAGATGGCCGCGCTCTGTCTCCGGTGTGTTTATTAAATCTTTCATTATTGTTAAATCTGTAAATATTAAATGAAAGGTTCACAGTCCGTTTTCAGCGGGAGGTCACGTGGTCGCTTCTGAAAATAGACCCGTTTTTCTAAAGTCTTGAAAAGGTAATTATGAATTACATCAGCTGTTTACTTTCTATCAGTCTTTATAATAAAAAGAATAAACAGTAAAAAAGAAAGATAGTTATTGATGACACACAGATGTTAATATAATGGTGTCACTAAGTTAAGATTAGTTTTTCCATCTTTTTTAATCCTGCTTCAGCAACACAGAGTCTCTGCTTCAGGTGAACTAATATTTCTGTGTTTCTGTCCCCTCTAGGCCTCTGTAGATCTCTGTAGGAGACGCTGATGTGTGATAAACGACAGAGAGCCAGAGTCCAGGGCTCGTGGGCTCCACAGAGACGCAGGCCTCACACAACAACAGGTTTATACTGAGACCACACTTACAGTAAATGTCACACAGACACTTACTGTTTCATAAAACTCATCTCTGACTGGTCCAGGTCCAGGCCCAGGCCCAGGACCAGACCCATGTCCATGTCCAGGCCCAGGACCAGGTCCCGGGCAGAACCAGCAGAGACCTTCGTGGGGAAGTGGGCCTCTGAGGAAACCGTGTGAAGAGAAGAGCTTTGAGTTTCAGCAGCCCTCAAAGGTTTCATCTGAGAATAAAAAAATACCAATATTATTTATCAGAAAACATGTTTATCTAATTTTCAGTTATCTCTTCTCCACATGTTTCCAGTTGCTCAGAGAGGTTCCTCCAGAGAGAGTCCTAGAGTGAGTCTGTTTAAAACACATTAACTCAGTTGGACCAGTGTTAAAGCTGAGCTTGTGTTTTTATTCCAGTTCTTCTGGAGATTATGAGATCAGCCGCGGTCCCTCGGGCGTCTCCAGGTCTGTGTCTCTCTGCTGTGATGACCTGCTGAATCCAGTAGATGGCAGTACTCACACAGTCTTTTCCAACTCAACACAGATCTGTTCAACTCTTTTTTTCAGGTTAAGGTTGATCCATAACTTCCTGTCGATGGAGGAAGCTGATTGGATGTTTTCTAAACTCCTCCATGAACTGCCCTGGTCCCAGAAAACCAACTACAGACAGGGTCAGTCCGGGTTAGGCCTGGTTTAGTCCTGGTTTAGACTTAGTTTCCTCAACCCCAGACCAATTAAAGCTGATTCTGGTACGAGACTAAAAACCACTAAAACAGGTCTTAGTTCTTGAGTCGAACTCTGCTGCTGTTTGTCAGACGTCATGTTTGTGAGAGCTGCAGTGTGCCCCCCCCCTCCCCTCCCTCATGCACACTCAGTGCTCATGAGCCCAGTGTCAAAAGCTCTCTGTAATGTCTCTGTGAATCTGTGTTAAAGCAGTGACTCAGTTTTTCCAGCGTCTCTGAGGGACACTGTTGTCTTTTTTCTGACGCAGTGTTTTTCTGGAAAACTCAAAATAAATATCCCTTTCAGTCACAGTAGCACTTATCAGACAGAAGATGATATACCACACTGACCACTTAGACCAGGTCCAGACTCATGGAGATCTGTGAGACTGAAACAGCTCTGATCCACAACAATCACTCCATCTTCAGTTACACAGTCTCAGTGTCACTAAACTATTGTCACGTTCATCTGCTGAGACAATGCGACGTGTGGTTTAGTCGATATGTGGAGGAGGTTTGACCTGATGCTGTGTTTGCAGGAGAGGCCTACGAGGAGCCGCGTCTCACCTGTTGGTTTGGAGAACTGCCCTACACCTACTCCCAGTCCACCATGAAGCCCGACGAGCAGGTCCGTTCTGCTGGACTGGGGTCTAGGGTTTAGTCCTGGTTTATTTCTTATCCAACCCTGATATTAGTCCAGGTTTAATCCCAGTTTAAGCTACTAAATTGGTCTAACCCTGGTCTATGGTCTAACTTTTACTCCAAGTCTTTTAGTCGAGTTTAATTGTAATGTTTCAATACTTTCTAGTCTAACTCTGGTCTAACTCTGGTCTAACCCTGGTCTAACTCTGGTCTAACTCTGGTCTAACTCTAGTCTAACCCTGGTCTAACCCTGGTCTAACTCTAGTCTAACTCTGGTCTAACCCTGGTCTAACCCTGGTCTAACTCTGGTCTAACTCTAGTCTAACTCTGGTCTAACCCTGGTCTAACACTCTGGTCTAACTCTAGTCTAACTCTGGTCTAACTCTGGTCTAACCCTGGTCTAACTCTGGTCTAACTCTGGTCTAACTCTAGTCTAACCCTGGTCTAACCCTGGTCTAACTCTAGTCTAACTCTGGTCTAACCCTGGTCTAACCCTGTTCTAACTCTGGTCTAACCCTGGTCTAACTCTGGTCTAACTCTGGTCTAACTCTAGTCTAACCCTGGTCTAACTCTAGTCTAACCCTGGTCTAACCCTGGTCTAACTCTGGTCTAACCCTGGTCTAACCCTGGTCTAACTCTGGTCTAACTCTGGTCTAACTCTGGTCTAACTCTGGTCTAACTCTGGTCTAACTCTGGTCTAACTCTGGTCTAACCCTGGTCTAACTCTGGTCTAACTCTGGTCTAACTCTGGTCTAACCCTGGTCTAACTGAATGTTTACAGCCTGGTACAAAAGATGGCTCCGGTCTCTAGAGCTAAGTTTTTACTACGTGACAACTCTGGGGGGGGTGAATTTTTGAAAATTACGTTGGTTTATGCTATCTAAAAACTATTGTTTTACTATGGAGTAAACCCTGAAAAGCCCAGATATAACTCTGGCCATTTCTATTGCCCATTCGTAATGACAATATTGGTGAATAGGGGACCAATGGGCGGATATCATCCATAATTATACTATCTATGGGTCTAACTCTGTTCTAACCCTGTTCGAACTCTGGTCTAACTCTGGTCTAACCCTGGTCTCTCCCTGGTCTAACTCTGGTCTAACCCTGGTCTAACCCTGGTCTAACTCTGGTCTAACTCTGTTCTAACCCTGTTCTAACTCTGGTCTAACTCTGGTCTAACTCTGGTCTAACTCCGGTCTAACTCTGGTCTAACCCTGGTCTAACGCTGGTCTAACTCTGTTCGAACTCTGGTCTATCTCTGGTCTAACGCTGGTCTAACTCTAGTCTAACTCTGGTCTAACCCTGGTCTAACTCTGGTCTAACGCTGGTCTAACCCTGGTCTAACTCTGGTCTATCTCTGGTCTAACCCTGGTCTAACTCTGGTCTAACCCTGGTCTAACTCTGGTCTAACCCTGGTCTAACTCTGGTCTAACTCTGTTCTAACCCTGTTCTAACTCTGGTCTAACTCTGGTCTATCTCTGGTCTAACCCTGGTCTAACTCTGGTCTAACTCTGGTCTAACACTGGTCTAACCCTGGTCTAACTCTGGTCTAACTCTGGTCTAACTCTAGTCTAACCCTGGTCTAACTCTGGTCTAACTCTAGTCTAACTCTGGTCTAACCCTGGTCTAACTCTGGTCTAACTCTGTTCTAACCCTGGTCTAACTCTGGTCTAACTCTGGTCTAACTCTGTTCTAACCCTGTTCTAACTCTGGTCTAACTCTGGTCTATCTCTGGTCTATCTCTGGTCTAACCCTGATCTAACCCTGGTCTAACCCTGGTCTAACTCTGGTCTAACACAGGTCTAACTCTGGTCTAACTCTAGTCTAATACTGGTCTAACCCTGGTCTAACCCTGGTCTATCTCTGGTCTAACCCTGGTCTAACCCTGGTCTCTCCCTGGTCTAACTCTGGTCTATCTCTGGTCTAACTCTAGTCTAATACTGGTCTAACCCTGGTCTAACCCTGGTCTAACTCTGGTCTAACCCTGGTCTATCTCTGGTCTAACCCTGGTCTAACCCTGGTCTCTCCCTGGTCTAACCCTGGTCTCTCCCTGGTCTAACCCTGGTCTAACTCTAGTCTAATACTGGTCTAACTCTGGTCTAACACTGGTCTAACTCTGGTCTAACCCTGGTCTATCTCTGGTCTAACTCTAGTCTAACTCTAGTCTAATACTGGTCTAACTCTGGTCTAACTCTGGTCTAACTCTGGTCTAACTCTGGTCTAACCCTGGTCTAACCCTGGTCTAACTCTGCTCTAACTCTGGTCTAACACTGGTCTAACCCTGGACTAACTCTAGTCTAACTCTAGTCTAACCCTGGTCTAACCCTGGTCTATCTCTGCTGTAACTCTGGTCTAACACTGGTCTAACTCTAGTCTAATACTGGTCTAACCCTGGTCTAACTCTGGTCTAACACTGGTCTAACTCTAGTCTAATACTGGTCTAACCCTGGTCTAACACTGGTCTAACCCTGGTCTAACACTGGTCTAACCCTGGACTAACTCTAGTCTAACTCTAGTCTAACCCTGGTCTAACTCTGGTCTAACCCTGGTCTATCTCTGCTGTAACTCTGGTCTAACACTGGTCTAACTCTAGCCTAATACTGGTCCAACCCTGGTCTAACCCTGGTCTAACCCTGGTCTATCTCTGGTCTAACCCTGGTCTAACCCTGGTCTAACTCTGGTCTATCTCTGCTCTAACTCTGGTCTAACTCTGGCCTAACTCTGGACTAACCCTGGTCTAACCCTGGTCTAACTCTGGTCTAACCCTGGTCTAACTCTGGTCTAACCCTGGTCTATCTCTGGTCTAACTCTGGTCTAACCCTGGTCTAACTCTGGTCTAACCCTGGTCTATCTCTGGTCTAACCCTGGTCTAACCCTGGTCTAACTCTGGTCTAACCCTGGTCTAATCCTGGTCTTGTCTGGTCCTCAGTGGCCCGACTCGTTGCTCTCGCTCCGGTCTTCGCTGCAGGTTCAGGCCGGTGTCAGTCCTAACTCGGTCTTGTGTAACCTGTATCGTGACGGCCATGACAGTATCGGCTGGCACAGCGACGACGAGGCCTCGCTGGGACCACAGCCCACCATCGCCTCCGTTAGTCTGGGAGAGACCCGGGTTTTCAGCCTGCGCCAGAAACCTCCTCCGGTAGGGTCTAGTTGGTTTTGAACAACATTTAGTGAGATTTAAAGGACAGCTGACATATGACATTTTATTTCTCAAATCTATTGAACTAAACACTTGATGTTATCTTTTTTATTGTAAAATGAAGTTTGGTCCGTAACATTTCTCGGACGTGATTTTCTTCCTTCAGGAGGAGAACGGAGACTTCTCGTACGTACAGCTGCTCCGAGTGCCTCTGAGCCACGGGACTCTGCTGATCATGGAGGGAGCCACTCAGGACGACTGGCAGGTAACATCACATGACACACTTTATTTATTATAACAACATTAGTAATACTCCCATAAAGCATTTGGGTTCACAACAGATGACCTCTTGTTGAACCCTGAACATAAGCAGAGTGGATTCTTAAAAATCCTGTTTGCTGCTGTCTCGTCTGTTCTGCTCCAGCTTCGATGGTTCTGGTTCTGTCAGAAGGATGTGTGGAGGGCTCTCTCCTGGTTCAGTCGAAGTCAGTCCAAACGGTTTAAAGCCCTCATCCCTGAGGAGCAGTGTAGGGGCTCCACGAGGGTCTGTTCTGTTGATTCTCGTTGTCTCCGGTCGATAATGACTCAGGTGGATTTAAAAGCTCTGCAGGAGACAGAGCCCTCTGCTTCAGTCGGAAACAGAGGAAGCACTTTGGATAAAAACTACATCCAGATGCCCACTTCTTAAACTCTTTCACTCTTAGGTCTGTTTACAAGGACTTGAACAGGTTTTAGTTAGATTTGAACAGGTTTTAGTTGGATATGAACAGGTTTTAGTTGGACTTGAACAGGTTTTAGTTGGTTTTGAACAGGTTTTAGTTGGATATGAACAGGTTTTAGTTGGACTTGAACAGGTTTTAGTTGGATATGAACAGGTTTTAGTTACATTTACATTTACATTTACATTTAGTCATTTAGCAGACGCTTTTATCCAAAGCGACTTACAAGTGAGGATAACAATGGAAGCAATTTTAACAACACAAGGCACAAGCATAAGTGCACAAAAAACTAGTCAGTTTAAACCCAGCGCAGTATACGATGCTAAGGATAAGAGAATTTTTTTTTTTTTTTAGAAAGGAATCGATAGAAAGGAAGTAGGGCTCAGTGTTTGTCAGTCAGGTGTTGACGGAAGAGATGTGTTTTCAGGTGTTTTTTAAAGATGGCTACAGAATCTGCTGATCTTGTAGCAGCAGTAGATCATTCCACCAATGTGGAACAGATCCAGAGAAGGTACGTGAGAGTGATTTTGTACCTTTTTGGGACGGTACCACCAGACGTTGTTCATTTGCAGAGCGCAGGGATCTGGTAGGAACGTAGGTCTGTATTAGTGAGTGGAGGTATGGGGTGCAGAACCAGAGGTGGTCTTGTAGGCCAAGAGCATAGCTTTGAACTTGATGCGGGCGTCAACCGGGAGCCAGTGTAACCTAATGAATAGAGGAGATACGTGCGCTCTCTTTGGTTCATTAAAGACCACTCTTGCCGCTGCATTCTGGATCAGCTGCAGAGGTTTGGTTGTGCAGGCGGGAGTCCAGCCAGTAGGGCATTGCAATAGTCCAGTTTGGACAAGACAAGAGCCTGGACTAGAATTTGCGTGGAGTGCTCTGATAGGAAAGGTCTAATTTTTCTAATGTTGTAGAGGATGAATCTACAGGACCGGGTGGTGCTGGCGACATGACTTGTGAAGTCTAGCTGATCATCAATTACCACTCCCAGATTTCTGGCAGTGCTGGACGGTGTAATGGTTGATGGGCCTAGTTGAATGGAGAGGTTGTGGTGGGTCTTTGGATGGGCCGGAATCACAAGCAGTTCTGTTTTTGCAAGGTTCAGCTGCAGGTGATGGTCCTTCATCCAAAGTGAGATGTCGCTCAGACATGCCGAGACGCGAGCAGAGACCGCCGGATCGTCAGGTTGAAATGACAGGTGGAGTTGAGTGTCATCTGCAGCAGTG
This sequence comes from Perccottus glenii, assembly GCA_024416835.2. NCBI lineage: Eukaryota > Metazoa > Chordata > Actinopteri > Gobiiformes > Odontobutidae > Perccottus > Perccottus glenii. The sequence goes on from CM044563.2 coordinate 914,988, forward strand.
ATAGGAAAAGCCATGCTTCTGGATGACAGAGCCAAGGGATGTCATGTATATGGAAAAGAGTAGCGGTCCGAGCACTGAGCCCTGTGGCACCCCTGTATTGAGATGTTGGGACTCAGAGACCTCATTTCTCCAGGATACTCTGAATGACCTATCCGAGAGGTAAGACTTGAACCATTGCAACGCCATTCCAGAGACACCCATCGCCCTGAGAGAGGACAGGAGGATGTGATGATTAACAGTGTCAAAAGCAGCAGACAGATCCAGTAAGATGAGTACAGATGACTTGGATGTTGGACTAGTTGGACTTGAACAGGTTTTAGTTGGTTTTGAACAGGTTTTAGTTGGATATGAACAGGTTTTAGTTGGACTTGAACAGGTTTTAGTTGGTTTTGAACAGGTTTTAGTTGGATATGAACAGGTTTTAGTTGGACTTGAACAGGTTTTTGTTAGTTTTACAGATGCGAAATCCTTCTAAACAGCTTTAATTAAAATAAACAGATTTATCTCTTCTTTCTTCTCGAGCCTGTTTTTTCAGTCCTTTGTGTTTTTGTGGAGACGGTGAAAGGGTCTCAGTGTTTAATGTGGAGCTCCAGCTGAGACGGAACAAACCGAGGAACACATCCATCACAGAGCTCTCTGCTCCTAACCTGTCGTTCTGGAGCAACACTCGCCGAAGAACACACTCTGAGCCGTGCTTTAAACCTGTCGTTCTGGAGCAACACTCGCCGAAGAACACACTCTGAGCCGTGCTTTAAACCTGTCGTTCTGGAGCAACACTCGCCGAAGAACACACTCTGAGCTGTGCTTTAAACCTGTCGTTCTGGAGCAACACTCGCCGAAGAACACACTCTGAGCTGTGCTTTAAACCTGTCGTTCTGGAGCAACACTCGCCGAAGAACACACTGAGCCGTGCTTTAAACCTGTCGTTCTGGAGCAACACTCGAAGAACACACTCCTGAGCTGTGCTTTAAACCTGTCGCTCTGAGCAACACTCGCCAAGAACACACTCTGAGCTGTGCTTTAGACCTGTCGCTCTGGAGCAACACTCGCCGAAGAACACACTCTGAGCCGTGCTTTAGACCTGTCGCTCTGGAGCAACACTCGCCGAAGAACACACTCTGAGCCGTGCTTTAGACCTGTTGCTCTTGAGCAACACTCGCCGAAGAACACACTCTGAGCCGTGCTTTAGACCTGTCGCTCTGGAGCAACACTCGCCGAAGAACACACTCTGAGCCGTGCTTTAGACCTGTCGCTCTGGAGCAACACTCGCCGAAGAACACACTCTGAGCCGTGCTTTAGACCTGTCGCTCTGGAGCAACACTCGCCGAAGAACACACTCTGAGCCGTGCTTTAGACCTGTCGCTCTGGAGCAACACTCGCCGAAGAACACACTGAGCCGTGCTTTAGACCTGTCGTTCTGGAGAAACACTCGCCGAAGAACACACTCTGAGCCGTGCTTTAGACCTGTCGCTCTGGAGAAACACTCGCCGAAGAACACACTCTGAGCCGTGCTTTAGACCTGTCGCTCTTGAGCAACACTCGCCGAAGAACACACTCTGAGCCGTGCTTTAGACCTGTCGCTCTTGAGCAACACTCGCCGAAGAACACACTGAGCCGTGCTTTAAACCTGTCGCTCTGGAGCAACACTCGTCGAAGAACACACTCTGAGCTGTGCTTTAAACCTGTCGTTCTGGAGCAACACTCGCCGAAGAACACACTCTGAGCTGTGCTTTAAACCTGTCGCTCTGTTGCAACACTCGCCGAAGAACACACTCTGAGCCGTGCTTTAGACCTGTCGCTCTGGAGCAACACTCGCCGAAGAACACACTCTGAGCCGTGCTTTAGACCTGTCGCTCTGTTGCAACACTCGCCGAAGAACACACTCTGAGCCGTGCTTTAGACCTGTCGCTCTAGAGCAACACTCGCCGAAGAACACACTCTGAGCCGTGCTTTAGACCTGTCGCTCTAGAGCAACACTCGCCGAAGAACACACTCTGAGCCGTGCTTTAGACCTGTCGCTCTGGAGCAACACTCGCCGAAGAACACACTCTGAGCCGTGCTTTAAACCTGTCGCTCTGGAGCAACACTCGCCGAAGAACACACTCTGAGCCGTGCTTTAAACCTGTCGCTCTGGAGCAACACTCGCCGAAGAACACACTGAGCCGTGCTTTAAACCTGTCGCTCTGGAGCAACACTCGCCGAAGAACACACTCTGAGCCGTGCTTTAAACCTGTCGCTCTGGAGCAATACTCGCCGAAGAACACACTCTGAGCTGTGCTTAAAATTTGTCACCCCTTCAACAAATCATTGTAGTCCACTCAGATCTGGAGAGGCTCCTAAGACAATCTGGTGACTACAGCAGATTTTTTTTAAGTGTTAATAATTGTCTGTTACTCTTTCCCAATAACTTTGTGTATTAATTAAAGATAATAAAAGTGAAAACGATTGGGTTACAACCTTGTTTAGTCCTGGGTTTTGACATCTGTGTTTGCTTGACCCAATGAAAACCCTCTCTCTGTCTTTGTGCAGCATCAGGTCGCCAAAGAGTACCACGACCGAGGGCCCCGTATAAACCTGACCTTCAGGACCATCCACCCTGAGCCTGAGGGCCAAAGAGCGGGGGCCAAACTCAGATTTACAACAACTCCACAGAACTAACACCAACGCCACAGAACCAACTCCACAGACCCAACTCCACAGAGCTAACACTAACTCCACAGAACCAACTCCACAGAACTAACACCAACTCCACAGAACTAACACCAAGCCCGCAGAACCAACTCCACAGAGCTAACACTAACTCCACAGAACCAACTCCACAGAACTAACACCAAGCCCGCAGAACCAACTCCACAGAGCTAATACCAACTCCACAGAACCAACTCCACAGAACTAACTCCACAGAGCTAACACTAACTCCACAGAACCAACTCCGCAGAGTTAACAACAACTCCACAGGCTCCAGTCTACAACCAAACATCATCAAACCTCAACAAACCGGGTTTACATGGGTCTGAACAGGTTTTATTTAGATTTGAACAGGGTTTAGTTGGACTTGAACAGGTTTTTGACCTAAGGGTGAAGGTTTATTATAAGAGACACTAAACAATGGGAAAAGCAGTCTTTAGTACAGAGGAAATTTCCTGAAAACGTTTGAATGTTTGGTTTTGAAGAGATGCGAAGAGATTTTGTTTTGGTTCATATTTAATTTATTTCCCGAAAAAGTGGGAACTGTTAATAATAAAAGCTTTAGCTCTGAGGCCTGTCACTGTGAGGTTTTTTTTACAAACTATTGCAGCAGTAAACAGAAGAAGAAGAAAAGTGTTTCTGCTTTATTTCCATCTTTCTAAACTGCAGCAGTTATTTTAGGGCCTCACTCCGTCATGTCTCTGTCCTGCTCCGAGTTAAAGGAGACAGACACTGGAGTGGCTTTAATTCACAAAGTAAGAGCCGGAAGACTTCAGGAGAACATCTCAGTCTTGTCTTTTCTGTAAAGTTCATCTGTGTTTCCTCCTGTTGCTGTCTGATAAATTTGCTGTTCCTTATGTAACTCTGATGGAACTCTGATGTAACTCTGCTGGGAAAGGCCTGTTCTTGGTCCGAAGTATAAACCACATTAATCAGCTCCGACTGAGTTTACTGCAGCTGTCAGCGCTCTCCCTTTAGACTCCTCTGTAGTGTCCTCTGTAGACTCCTCTGTAGTGTCCTCTTTAGACTCCCCTGTAGTGTCCTCTTTAGACTCCCCTGTAGTGTCCTCTTTAGACTCCCCTGTAGTGTCCTCTTTAGACTCCTCTGTAGTGTCCTCTTTAGACTCTCTGTAGTGTCCTCTTTAGACTCCTCTGTAGTGTCCTCTCTGTAGACTCCCCTGTAGTGTCCTCTTTAGACTCCCCTGTAGTGTCCTCTTTAGACTCCTCTGTAGTGTCCTCTTTAGACTCCTCTTTAGTGTCCTCTTTAGACTCCTCTGTAGTGTCCTCTTTAGACTCCCCTGTAGTGTCCTCTTTAGACTCCCCTGTAGTGTCCTCTTTAGACTCCTCTGTAGTGTCCTCTTTAGACTCCTCTGTAGTGTCCTCTTTAGACTCCTCTGTAGTGTCCTCTTTAGACTCCCCTGTAGTGTCCTCTTTAGACTCCTCTGTAGTGTCCTCTTTAGACTCCCTGTAGTGTCCTCTTTAGACTCCCCTGTAGTGTCCTCTTTAGACTCCTCTGTAGTGTCCTCTTTAGACTCCCCTGTAGTGTCCTCTTTAGACTCCCCTGTAGTGTCCTCTTTAGACTCCCCTGTAGTGTCCTCTTTAGACTCCCCTGTAGTGTCCTCTTTAGACTCCTGTAGTGTCCTCTTTAGACTCCTCTGTAGTGTCCTCTTTAGACTCCCCTGTAGTGTCCTCTTTAGACTCCCCTGTAGTGTCCTCTTTAGACTCCCCTGTAGTGTCCTCTTTAGACTCCCCTGTAGTGTCCTCTTTAGACTCCCCTGTAGTGTCCTCTTTAGACTCCCCTGTAGTGTCCTCTTTAGACTCCCCTGTAGTGTCCTCTTTAGACTCCCCTGTAGTGTCCTCTTTAGACTCCCCTGTAGTGTCCTCTTTAGACTCCTCTGTAGTGTCCTCTGTAGACTCCCCTGTAGTGTCCTCTTTAGACTCCCTGTAGTGTCCTCTTTAGACTCCCCTGTAGTGTCCTCTTTAGACTCCCTGTAGTGTCCTCTTTAGACTCCCCTGTAGTGTCCTCTTTAGACTCCTCTGTAGTGTCCTCTTTAGACTCCTCTGTAGTGTCCTCTTTAGACTCCCCTGTAGTGTCCTCTTTAGACTCCCCTGTAGTGTCCTCTTTAGACTCCCCTGTAGTGTCCTCTTTAGACTCCTCTGTAGTGTCCTCTTTAGACTCCCCTGTAGTGTCCTCTTTAGACTCCCTGTAGTGTCCTCTTTAGACTCCCCTGTAGTGTCCTCTTTAGACTCCCTGTAGTGTCCTCTTTAGACTCCTCTGTAGTGTCCTCTTTAGACTCCCCTGTAGTGTCCTCTTTAGACTCCTCTGTAGTGTCCTCTTTAGACTCCCCTGTAGTGTCCTCTTTAGACTCCCCTGTAGTGTCCTCTTTAGACTCCCCTGTAGTGTCCTCTTTAGACTCCCCTGTAGTGTCCTCTTTAGACTCCTCTGTAGTGTCCTCTTTAGACTCCTCTGTAGTGTCCTCTTTAGACTCCTCTGTAGACTCTTCTTTAGACTCCTCTGTAGTGTCTTCTGTAGAGCCCTCTGTAGTGTGAGAGACAAGTCCACTCAGATCCAAGTCCACGCAGAGACAAGTCTACTCAGATCCATGTTCACTCAGAGACAAGTCCACTCAGAGACATGTCCACTCCAAGACATCTCCACTCAGATCCAAGTCCACTCAGAGACAAGTCCACTCAGAGACATGTTTACTCAGAGACAAGTCCACTCAGATCCATGTCCACTCAGAGACAATTCCACTCCAAGACATATCCACTCAGAGACAAGTCCACTCAGAACCATGTCCACTCCAAGACATCTCCACTCAGAGACAAGTCCACTCAGAGACATGTCCACTCAGAGACATGTTTACTCAGAGACAAGTCCACCCAGATCCATGTCCACTCAGAGACATGTCCACTCAGAGACATGTCTACTCAGATCCATGTCCACTCAGATCCATGTCCACTCAGAGATATGTCCACACAGAGACAAGTCTACTCAGATCCATGTCCACTCAGAGACATGTTTACTCAGAGACATGTCCACTCAGAGACATGTTTACTCAGAGACATGTTTACTCAGATCCATGTCTACTCAGATCCATGTCCACTCAGAGACAAGTCCACTCAGAGACAAGTCTACTCAGATCCATGTCCACTCAGAGACATGTTTACTCAGAGACATGTCCACTCAGAGACATGTTTACTGAGACAAGTCCACTCAGATCCATGTCCACTCAGAGATATGTCCACACAGAGACATGTCCACTCAGATCCATGTCTACTCAGAGACAAGTCTACTCAGATCCAAGTCCACTCAGAGACAAGTCCACTCAGAGACATGTCCACTCAGAGACATGTTTACTTAGATCCACAGATCAGAACAAACCAAGTGTGTCTGTGCAGGACAAAGTGGGACACCTTCTGAAGCATCAACACATGTCCCACAATATAATTTGAATAAAACTGGGGCAGTAGCTCAGTGGGTAGAGTAGCAGTCGTCTTTCAACTGGTAGATAGGCGGTTCGATTCCCACTTTCCCCACAGTTCATACTGTCGTTGTGTCCTTGAGCAAGACACCCACCTTGCCTCCAGTGGCTGTAACACTGGTAATTACATTAGAACAATGTAAGTCGCTTTGGATAAAAGCGTCAGCTAAATGAATAAATGTAAATGTAAAACTGATGGATTGGCAGCTCTTTGTTGCTTTGTTTCCACGGGACACAACCCTGTCAACCCACAAAGCTGGATCGTTCTCAAATTAGCATAGATTCAATTGTGAAAGGCGTAATTTATTTTTGGATATATAACATTTTGCCAATGCCAAGTTTCAAAAGTTTGTGACGATAATGGAAGGTCGCTAGAATTCTCAAACCCTGCTGTAAAAAGAGTTGCGGAAGGTGACTTTTAAAGCACAGACTCCTGCTGCTGAGAGGCTTGTGTAACTGGCCTTTTCTCAGAGACATAACTCTGCCTCACGTCGAGATCCAGAGATTCATGATGGACGCCGTGTCCCGGAGCAGAAGAGAAACAGAGTCTGGCACTGGGCTCAGAGAAAACTCTTTAGAGGCTCAGTTCTTTTTGTCCAGGTCAGAGACTGGTACAACCTTTCATCTGCAGAATATTATTACATTTTACAGTTTTAATAAAAGCCAGCACAGATCCACTCCTGACCAGGCAAGCGACAGGAAAATAAAAGAGTACTGCTTCTCCTTCTGTCCTGCAAACCTCATTTACCTTCGAATAAAGCAGCTTGGTCCTGTTCTGAATGTTTAAACGTGTCTGATGTGGACTTCACTTTGAGCCCAAGACAAACTTCCCTCGAGGACAGTTTATATAAAAATCTAAATGTCAGATCTCTGAATAACAACAGTGTAGTGTTATTAAAGTGTCAGTGCTGTGTCTTTAATAACCCCATTACAGTAAAGTCCTGCTGTTTGTGGGAAAGTCCTGACCCTCACAGACCCCTGCTGTTCTCCTCCACGGCTCTGGAATCATGACTCACTAATGTTTTTTTCCAACAGTTGCATTTGTGAAGACTAAAAACTTTATCTCTTGTAGTTTTTAGATTTTGGCCTTGTGTGCGCTGCAGCAGAGGCTGTCTGTAATTGGACTTTGTTCTGCTCTACACTTTCTGTAACAAGTTCTTCTGTTTTATTTTGTTTGTTCAGTGCCTCGTAATCGGCCTTGTACACGATTGGCCCAATTCAGTCGACGAGGAAACAGAGACGACCGCTGAATGAGGTCATCTCTGTTGACCTCATTATTGGAGGTTTCCGTTCATAAACAGCTGTATTCTGCTGACATCTCTGAACACATGCTCATTTATAATCTTCATTAAATGTTTATCTCTGTTTCTGTCGTGAACGCGGGATCCAGTCTCTGACACAAACAGACTTTATTTACAGCACTCTGAGGTTGTTATCGTGTGATGTTATTGGTGTAAATAAAGGCTTCAGACAAATGCTGCAGGAAACACTGACCCCACCCCTTTTACAGAAACATATTAACACTGACAGAGCCCTGTGTGTTATATTAATAAATGAGATAAAGTGTTGACTCCAGACTCATGTTTCCTCTGAGCTCTTGGAGAGGTGTGTTCTACTGAAACAGTCTGAGGAGACCTAAAAGACTGTGAACAGCCATGCCTGCATAACTTTTATTTCCCTAGTTTCTCGGCTGTATCATCAGAAAACTAACCCAACAGATGTCTGTGCGCCGTTGGCCGAGCGATGATGCAGACTAATGTAAACATGCTCGTGTTATTTACGAGGTTCACGACTGGAGGAGACGCCCCTGCTCTCAGAAAAAGCCCTTTGCTTCCAATAAAAGACTGTTCAACTTCTGTCTATGACTGTTTTGTCTTGTGTGTTTCTGAGAGAACTGTCCAGATCAAACCAGATCAAACCAGGAGGGACAATGTCTCTCACCTGGGAACGCCTCGGTGTCCCCCCGGAAGAGCTGGAGGAAGTGTCTGGGGAGTCCCGGCCCCGGTTTAACCTGAAGAAGAAGGATGAAGACAGAAAACGTACTTATGCTAATGAGAGGAGTGGGTTGCCACGGTAACAGCGTGTGTCCTGTTGCCGTGGTAACAGTGTGTTGTCACAGGTGATGGTCACATGACGCGGAGCAGGGTTTATAATAATAAAGCCAGAAGAGTAAAGGAAGAGATTTATGGAACAATCGTCACATTAAGGTTTTCCTTCGGGGGGCGCTACTGAGCCGGACGATACAAACTACTTTTTATTTCCTTTATTAAAGGCTTGTGCAGCAGTAAAAACTGAACGGTAGCATGAATGTTTGAATATATTTTGTGATGCTCTGTGGCTCAAGACAAATTTAGCCTCAGGACAAATTTGTAAAATGTAACGTGAATTTCTTTTGGTTCCTCTGTGATTTTATCAATTATTGATTTCTAACATGTTACTTACAATATTCATTAATTTATGAATTAAACTAAGAGACACGAGGCTGGAGTGAACCTGGAGGAAATCTCAGTTAGACCAGGACGAGGTCACAACATCTCAACCTTGAGTCTGTGACAGGAAGTGATGTCATCAGAGCCACGTGGGAAGTGTGTGTGTCGTCTTCAGTGACACTCGGAGTTAAATATAGATGTTACACTGTGGACTTTAACCAGGTCCAGGCCAGATCTAAACCAGGACAGGAACTGGAGTGAACAGGACTAAAGAAGGTCTAAATCTGGACTTAAGGAGGTCTAAGCCTGGTCTGTGACACTGACAGGGATATATTTAGGCCGTACACAGACGAGGCTTGTGAAGATGAGTCAGAGATAAATATGACCTCATTATCTCTGCCCCTGACCCTTGACCCCTGCCCCTTGTTTGTGTTTACCTGCCTCTGAACACGTCAGTTTCATCCTGATGGTGTTCGATTGAAACCATGATGAATCTGAGCTAAAAACAAGATCAACTTTCTTCTTCTTCAAGAACCATGAGGCAAGGCAAGGCAATTTTATTTATATAGCACAATTCATACACTGGGTAACTCAAAGTGCTTTACAGGAATAAAAGACAATTTACAAGATTTATATTAAGAAACATAAGAAAAAATTAAAAACATTTTAAAAAGAAGAGTGCAGATAAAAGAAAAAATAAACACTTTAGGTTGTAGTGTAGGCGGAGCTAAAGAGGAAGGTTTTTAACCTCCCCTTGAACATTGTTAAAGTTGAGGCTGTTCCAGGTTTTTGCTGCATGAAACTTAAACTCTGCTTCACCCTGTTTAGTTCTAACTCTGGGCACGAGCAGAAGGCCTGTCCCAGATGTTCTCAGAGTCCGAGGAGGTTCATAAGTAACTAGCATGTCAGAGATATATTCTGGTGCTAAACCATTTAGAGACTTGTAAACCAGCAGTGCTGTTTTAAAGTCTATTCTCTGAGCAACAGGAAGCCAGTGCAGAGATTTTAAAACTGGCGTAATGTGGTTGTACTTCCTGGTTTTGGTTAGAACCCGAGCAGCCATGTTCTGGGGCGGCAGTAGCTCAGTGGGTAGAGCGGTCGTCTTTCAACCGGAAGGTAGGGGGTTCGATTCCCGCTCTCCCCACAGTTCATACTGTCGTTGTGTCCTTGGGCAAGACACTTAACCCACCTTGTCTCCAGTGACTGTAACACTGGTAATGTAATGTAAGTCGCTTTGGATAAAAGCGTCTGCTAAATGAATAAATGTAAATGTAAATGTAAATGTAAATTAGCTGCAGCTGTCTTAACCCTCGTTTTGAGAGACCAGTGAGCAGGCCGTTACAGTAATCTAACCTGCTGGAGATAAAAGCATGGATAAGTTTCTCTAAGTCTGGTTGAGACATCATCCCTTTGACTCTGGAAATGTTTTTAAGGTGATAAAATGCAGATGATGTAATTGACTTAATGTGACTGTGGAAATTCAAGTCTGAGTCCATGATGACCACTAGATTTCTAACCTGGTTTTTAGATTTTAGAGAAAGAGACGAGAGGTGACTGCTGACACTTTCTCTTTGTTTCTGTGGCCCAAAGATGATTAGTTCAGTCTTGTTTCTGTTCAGTTGGAGAAAATTATTTTGCATCCACACATTAATCTGTTCGATGCAGTGACACAATGAATGGATTGGTCCATTTTCACCTGCTGTGAGTGAAATGTAAATCTGAGTGTCATCTGCATAATTATGGTAGGATACAGCTGTGTATTAACTGGCCTAAAGGAAGCATGTAGAGATTGAATAATAGAGGTCCCAAGATAGACCCCTGTGGAACCCCACATGTCAGGGCCATTTGGTCTGATACACAGTTACCAACCGAAACAAAGTACTTCCTGTCTTCAAGATAGGACTGAAACCATTTAAGGGCAGTTCCAGTGATACCTATCCATTCCTCTAATCTTTGTGTCAGGATTTCATGGTCCACTGTATCAAACGCAGCACTCAAGTCCAACAGACCTAAGATAGAGACTAAGTTCCCCCGGGCCCAGGACGACCTTAGAGGGTCAGGTTCTGGTTCTGGTTCTGGTCTGGTTCTGGTTCTGGTTCTGGTTCTGGTCTCATGAATCCTGCTCTGTCCTGAGTTTGTAGCGTCCTCAGTAACTGTGTGTGGTTGATGTATTAAGGACAGAGACAGGGACAGCTCTGAGGCTGGTCTCTGATACAACACTAACATCTGAGGCTTTGACTAAAGAATAGCCCACTGCACTACAATAATAAACCCTCAGAGTCCCCTCAGTGTCCTCTCAGTGTCCCCTCAGTGTCTCAGTGTCCCCTCAGTGTCCTCTAAGAGTCCCCTCAGTGTCCTCTCAGTGTCCCCTCAGTGTCCTCTCAGTGTCCCCTCAGTGTCTCAGTGTCCCCTCAGTGTCCTCTCAGAGTCCCCTCAGTGTCCTCTCAGTGTCCTCTCAGTGTCCTCTCAGAGTCCTCTCAGTGTCCTCTCAGTGTCCCCTCAGTTTCCTCTCAGTGTCCTTTCAGTGTCCTCTCAGTGTCACTCAGAGTCCTCTCAGAGTCCCCTCAGTGTCCTCTCAGTGTCCTCTCAGTGTCCTCTCAGTGTCCCCTCAGTGTCCTCTCAGTGTCCTCTCAGAGTCCTCTCCGTGTCCCCTCAGTGTCCTCTCAGTGTCCCCTCAGTGTCCTCTCAGTGTCCTCTCAGAGTCCCCTCAGTGTCCTCTCAGTGTCCTCTCAGAGTCCTCTCAGTGTCCCCTCAGTGTCCTCTCAGTGTCCTCTCAGTGTCCTCTCAGTGTCACTCAGAGTCCTCTCAGAGTCCCCTCAGTGTCCTCTCAGAGTCCCCTCAGTGTCCTCTCAGAGTCCTCTCAGTGTCCCCTCAGTGTCCTCTCAGAGTCCTCTCAGTGTCCTCTCAGTGTCACTCAGAGTCCTCTCAGAGTCCCCTCAGTGTCCTCTCAGTGTCACTCAGAGTCCTCTCAGTGTCCTCTCAGAGTCCTCTCAGTGTCCCCTCAGTGTCCTCTCAGAGTCCTCTCAGTGTCCTCTCAGTGTCACTCAGAGTCCTCTCAGTGTCCTCTCAGAGTCCTCTCAGTGTCCTCTCAGTGTCCTCTCAGAGTCCTCTCAGTGTCCTCTCAGTGTCCTCTCAGAGTCCTCTCAGTGTCCCCTCAGTGTCCTCTCAGAGTCCTCTCAGTGTCCTCTCAGTGTCCTCTCAGAGTCCTCTCAGTGTCCTCTCAAGTGTCCTCTCAGAGTCCTCTCAGTGTCCCCTCAGTGTCCCCTCAGTGTCCTCTCAGTGTCCCCTGTGTCCTCTCAGTGTCCTCTCAGTGTCCCCTCAGTGTCCCCTCAGTGTCCTCTCAGAGTCCTCTCAGTGTCCTCTCAGTGTCCCCTCACTGTCCTCTCAGTGTCTCAGTGTCCCCTCAGTGTCCACGGCACCAGACAGTGTTCACACTCTTATCATGAGTTATTAACTGTTATTAAGAGTAGGAATGTTTGTTAGATATTGTATGTCCCCCTGGTTTAGCTGCTCTGTCTCCTGTCTGCTCCTCTGAACCTCTGTGTGTTTATCGAGTCCTGGAGTCCTTTGGTCGCTTACAGTAAAAATCCAGAGTTGTTTTTCTGTCTATTCTCAGCAACACACTCTGATTGGGCTGAAGCAGAGGAGTGGGCGGGGCTTAGAGAGAGTCAGCTGATATATAAACCCAGAGTCCAAGCAGGGCCTCAGCAGGATTTACTCTGGACCTGAAAGAGAGAGACCAGAGGAGACCTTTAACTGAAGCTGGGACAAAACGTCTTTACAAAAAATATTTCCAAAAACTTATCCAAATCTAACAAAAAAGTAAACACAAGGACTTGGATTTGGGACAATAAGGATTGTTTTTGGACTAAAACTTTCAATGAAATGTTCAAAACCAACAGAGGATAAGTTTTCTACCTTTTGAAGACTTGAGTTGGAGCTTTAACAAAACAAGGGACTAAAATAATGTGTTTTTTGATAAAGTAAAGTTGTCCCTGAGTTTTGTCTGAAAGGCTTCACCTGAAACAACATCAACCAAAGGTAAGGTCACACAAGGACAGTCCTGATTTACAACTGAGTAGTTGTAGTTTGTTCACAAAATAATGTAGTTTGTTTGAACAAACACACTGACACGTCTGTAGATCTATTCAGAGAGACACTTTGAGATAAACGTGGTTTTATATGGAACAGCTTTTAGTTGGATTTTTCAAAAACCACAGTCCATAAATATATGAATATTTTTTAAGGGTTTCAGATGAGGTCAAAGGGTATATATCACATGCGTATCCTACATTTAGGACTAAATAAAGACAACTTAAAGAGGCGACCTGGTCAAATGAACAGGACTTATTTGGATCTTTAATAATCCAGAGCGCAGTCATAAATGTCTCACACACATTCTGATGAAGGACCAGAGAGTTAAACGTTTGGCACAGACCGTACTGAACTGTCTCAGAGTCTCTCCAACACAACCCAGTCCTGATCTGAGGGACACTGTGATGTTGAGGCTCTGGGGTTATCTGAGGGGGGGGGGACCCTGAGTGTGGTGACCCTAGACCCGATTCTTACTTTGTTACCCAGTGTCTATTTATTTCTCTGACAGGATGTAGGAATAATCTGTGAATAAACACGACCTTAACATCATAAAGACTTTATTATTGAGGATTTTTATGTTTTGTCCAATCGTAGCTCACTGCTTAAGAAAGGAGTGCTCCCATTGGTCAATGCTGATGTCAATAAGGAAGTAATGGTTACAGATAAGACAGAAAGTATATTCAGCTCTGAATATGTGTTGTTACAGAGAAACAGATAAAAAAAAGAACAAAAGTGAAATGAGGCAGAGATATTTCCAGGATCTCATTGGTCTGAGACTGAAAACAAAACTGACGGCTTTAAAAAAGATATATTAAAAGATAATTAGGAACAAAATGTGAATCGGCAGATCTGCTCTTCCTTTTATTAAAAGTGTGCAGGTGAAAAGTGAGGAGCTTTAACTCTGAACAGAGTTAACCCGCTCTTCTCCTTCTTTCCCTCAGACAGCTTTGTTCTGAAGAGTTAACCCTGTCCCAGTGTCTCGTGCCGATGGCAGCCAGCGCCCACTTCCTGTCCTCGATGATGGAGGAGTTCCCTCAGCAGCTGCCTGTCCCCAAAGCACCCCCCAGAGGAAAGAGCCGGGCACGCAGACCCCGTGAGGCGCGCTTTAAGACACAGCCGGTGACCTTTGCTGAGATCGCGGAGGTGGAAGAGGAAGGAGGGTCTGCTCTGGAGGAAGAACGGGCCAAACGCTCTTTTCTTCAGTCTCTGGAGAACCTCAGGAGGAGCACCCAGAGCCTGTACTGCCACGTGCACGACTCTCAGCACGGACACGCCCCTGAGCTCGTGCACGCCCCGCATCACGTGCACAGCTCTGAGAATGTCCAGCACCGGGGCACTCAGACCTGCAGCCTGGACTCCAGCGACTCCGACTCCCCTCAGTGAAACCCAATCTGAAACAAACTGAAGGATTCTTCTTTGTACCTTTCCCTCGTTTCTTTAACTTACACTGTTTTAAAGACTGCATATGTGAAATTACTAAAAAACAGGGATAACTTCTGGACGTTTATATTCAGCTCGAGGTAAAGTGTTTAAGTATTATGAGACTGAGAAAAGACTCAGGCCCGAGTCTGAAACATGTTGAATGAAAGTTTTATTTCTACAGCCCAAGCCCAGAGTTTCCTCAAAGGACCTAACAGAGCCAAACAAGCATCAAATAAACCCCTGTCCCCTTAGAGCCTCTGGACTGAGACCCACAGAGGGTCCACTCCCGGGACAGCATCTCATCTGAGCTGAAGGAATGTGCACAGAATGTGATATTTTACATATGTCTCTGGTTTTAGCAATAGAAGTCTGGGGATGCTTCAGAAACATCTTCAAAGACCACTGCAGACCACAGCTGACCAACATGAGCTTAGTCTAAGACTGGACTTGGACTCTTCTCTGGGATCTCTCAGCTCCTGGATGAATGAGAACCTTCTGTTGGAGTCGAGAGTAAATACTGTAAATAAAATAAACCTGAGCAGAACGAGGTCTTATTTAGTCCGAGTGTGTAGATTTTATCTCAGACCAGTCTCACAGACAGAACTCCTTCTGAAATGCAGGCCTTTCAGATTTATCTGTTCTTCATTCTGTCATTATGCTAACCTTTTTACTGCTCTCACTTTTTATGATGTTCTTTAATAAATGTTTTTCAATATTCACTGGAGTCTCTGTTTTATTTATTTATTTATTTTTTACAGAATAGAGCCCTGACTAAAATACTCAGTTAGTCCCAGTCTTAGTCCTGGTCCATGTGGGACCGCCTGACTTCTCAACACTTCTCACTTCAGTAAAGATATGGACTTCCTTGCTTTTCTGCCATAAATAAAGCATCTATTTAATCAGATGAACAGGTTTAAGACAACATCGAGATCAGAAACAGCCCCAGTGAGAAGTTTATAATCAAACATAAAACCTAACCGTGTGCTGCTGCTGGATTCTCTTGAGTTTACAAAATAAAATCCATCTTGAACTGCTCCAAACAAAGTGTTGGCATTCGTGTGTTAGCTCCGACCAACCTAAACAACATGGAGCTGCTCTGATTGGATAAAACTGAAGTTAACACTTTCAACAGGAGCCTCCAGATGGTCTGTAGAACAGTTCTGTCAGAGGTAGGGTTTCAGTCCTGCTCTCTGTCTCCCCCTGCTGACAGTGTTTATGGATTTACTGCAGGTTTGACCCACTTCAAGTATTGTCTCCTTTAATCACTGACTGTTCTGTCAATTAGTCCGGCTCCAGTCCGGTCTGGTCCTGGTACAGTCCAGTTTGGTCTTGGTCCGAGTCTAATCCGGTCTGATCCTGGTTTAGTCCAGTTTGGTCCAGTCCAGTCTGGATCAGAGCTGATGTCACGGCTCCAGACATGACCTTTTTAGGCAGCAGCTGATGCCAGGCTCTGTCTCTGTTTCCTTTGGACAAACCCTGAACAAACTGAGCCCAAATCAACAGCAGCTGAACTCAGACTAAAGACAGAAATAAACTGGATGAAGAAATCCTGTTGTAAATAAAACTTTCATCATTAAACTGCTCCTAAATTTATTATGTCATGTTGTTTTACTGCAAGATGTATTCACTCAAAGACTTTGGTACTATATGAAAAAGACATATAAACAAGTTAATTTTTGAAAGTAAACTTAGGTGAAGGTCAAGTGAGGGCCTAAACACAAAACAAGTTGATGGATACTCCTCAAAATTAAACAAATATTCCTGGGTTTAATTCTAGATTCCTTATGGTTTAGTCCTAATTTCACATCCAGTTTTAGTTTAAGTTTAGTCCTGATGTTTTTGTTCGTTACATAAAGCTAACTCTTGCTAGTTTTAAAAGTTAAATCTCACACACTCCCACAAATATGTCGCTGTCATAGGCCACTGTCGTGTTAGCTTAAGTTTGAGTGACAATCCTGTTAATCAATAGGAAATCACTATTTGACTTCTAGCCAATCACATTCTAGCGCATGTTTATAGTTTTGTCCAATCACGTTCTTGAGGCGGGCCGTTGGTCAAGGAGCGCGAACGGTTAAGAACAGAAAAAATGGCGACAGTCTTGTTAAGCCACTAATAGTTTAAGGAAAAAATAAGGGGTTTTGTTGCTTTTAGTGAACCCCAGGCGGGTTGTATCGCTTCGAAAATGTGAGGGAATGTCAGAAAACGACGTCAGATGAATGTAGCTCGTCTAAATTATTTTTGTTGCGTAACTTTAGAGCAGTGTTTGGTGAATCTTAGACGTTAGCGGCCTGTGTTTATCTTTAACTTTAGTTACACTTGAGTGCGGTTTTTAGCAGCGTTCAGATGAAAACTCGTCCTTTTGGTGATTATTTTAAACATGGCTCTACACAACCTGGTGTTTGTGGTGGACGTGGATTATGGAGACGAGTCAAAAGAGGAGCTGACTGAGAGGAATAATGTTTTAAAGCGAGGAATTCTCCAGATTCTGCTGCACATGGGATACAGGTAAACAACAGCGAGAATCATTTCTGAATTAAAATCATTAAACGTATTGTCACAGGCATTCGATGTAAAAAAAAAACTATAGCAAAATACTTCACCAGAGTTTAATTTCAGTGATGAAAATTGTATTTAAACGCATTAACATCAGTAGTCAGATGTTACAGGGTAAAGTCAAATCTGAGTCGTGTCCTATTGGTTTATGGAGAGATTTTACTGTGATGTACCTAATTTATGTTGCAATGACATACAAATAAAAAAGGACCTTAAAATAACCACCTGAGAACGGAAGTATGACCTTCATATTATTACTTTTTTATATTAAAATTTTTTTTTTATGTCTCAGCATTAAAATAAATCCTGGAAAAAGTGGGAGACAGGTAAAATGTTTTTCCCAGTAATGGTAATAACCTGGGAAATTAATAATATAAATTAAAAGTTTTTACAAACACAAAAAGGGTCTATAATGAATCTGTAATTAAAATATTTATGCGTAACCATTTTGAAGTTGCTGTTGTTATGACAGCAGGAGCAGGTCAACTTTTATTCCTGTTATGAATGTTTATAGGCAATGAATATTTCAAAAATAATTTTACAGAATATTTTCCCTGCACACTCTGCGACACACTTGGGGTCCTGACCCACCAGTTCAGTATGCCTATCTTGTGTCTTTTCTTCCAGATATGGCTTTGACAAAGTTCGCTGGGGCTATAAGTTCTTCGGCTCTAAGTCCAGCAGGAGCTCGGCTCTCATCTCCAGAGGCTCTGACTTTAAAGAGCTGCGACACAAAGCCTTCGAAGACTTTGAGATGGAGTTTGACTCAAAGTTTGAGGCTCCGTCACAGCGTAAACCTCAGAGCAGCCCCTCTGTGTCCGTCCAGACCGCGCTGAAGGAGACTCTGCTGGACTTTCAGTGGGACAGACCCGACATCACGTCCCCGACCAAACCCAGCCTGAGGCCGAGGAGACAGGGCCGAGGGGGAAGCAGCGGCGTGATGGAGGACGGCTCCAGCGACGGGAACAACCTGCTGTTGGTGGTGTCGGAGTGTCCTCGGTCCTGGAGGCAGCTCGAGAAGTATCTGTCTCTGAGGACGAACAGGACTGACGTCTCGGAGCTGGTTCTGTCTAAGGGTCTTCAGGAGATGTTGGTCCAGAGGCAGGTGATGCTGCACTGGATGGACTCCAGCTCACATCAACAGGTGAGAACAGCGTTTAATGAAAGTTTTCAGTAGAGCAATATAGGGCTGGGCGATATGGCAAAAATGTGATCTCGAAATAAAATATCCATATTTAACGATTTTCGATATTCGATACAAGTTGTTAATGCTTCCAGCTTAAAAATAAAAAAATGAGAGGATTCCAACCAGAAGACTAACTGTAAACAGTGTCTGGCGTTAAGAGGTACATTAAATGTGCAAAACGTAAACATGAAAAATATACAACAACTAGCTAGTGCACACAATTTGTAAACTTTTACAGGTTTTTTGCCAGAAACACTAGTCTGTCCACAGTGTCTGGCTTTAAAGCTGCCCTGTGGCAGGACACTATATTACCACCTGTGCTAAAAGCACGCTCTGAGGGTGAGCTGGTGGCAGGAATACACAGGTAACGTTTTGCCAGGAGGCTCACTCTGGGGTATATTGCTGAATTGATCTTCCACCATTCCAGGGGGTTGGTCTCGCTGTCTGCATCTCCTTTCTGTTTCCTGTATGAGATGTGGCGGAATGCATGCTTGTGAGTCTACACAAAATGAACGACTCGCTCTCTGAGATGACTAGTTGTTCCCGAGTCATATTAAAGACTCGTTCAAAAGAACGAATCGTCGTTCATGAGCGACTCATCACTAGGGGTGAACAACTCCTGCTCTGACTGCAGCTGGGAGGGGCTGCTGCGAGGACTGGGCCGACTATGAGTGCTTTGGGATGGGGTGGGGCCGCAGCAGCACCGCTGCTCATTGATTAGACTAAGAACGATGTGTGCTTTCACTTCAGAAAGTCTCCAATAACTCCAGAAAAAGTCGCTAGATTTGTCGCTAGTCGCTTTTTTGAAAATTTGTCGCTAGAGGGGTCTGAAAACTCGCTAAATATAGCGACAAAGTCGCTAAGGTTGCAACACTGCTGACGTGCACGCTGCTGTCGCATATTTCTGCTGTGTGATTGGTTCTTGGATCTTTTTCTTCTTCTCTAGTATTATTGGCAGATCGCAACCAATTGTTTCCGGTGCATACCGCCACCTACTGTACCGGAGTGTGTAATTCATGTTCTAGTACTTCCGGTTATGGTTCATGGATCAATCCATATCGAGTGAAAATGTCCGGAGCTTATCATCGTTATCGATTTAAATTTTATCGCGATTCGATGTGATATCGTTTATCGGCCCAGCCCTAGAGCAATACACTTTGAACTTTCTTTGTTCAACTGTAGCGTATATAAAAACATAGATGGATATTGTGCACTGATGTTGGTAAAAAGTTAAATTAAATAATTTCTGCCTAACCAACTGATTGAACGTTGTTTCTTGCTTAATCTTTTTTATATTTATCAGTAAACAGTAAATGCAGTCAGTGAGAGTCTGTTCAGAGCTGGAGCTGCAAGTCTATTTGAAAATGGTCTAAAACCCTTGTGTTGTTCCTCCAGGTGCTGTCGTGTGAGGACCAGAGCGGTGCAGATAGACTGGCCCAGGTCCTATCGTCGTTTGGGGGGAGACTGATCCCGGTGTGGTCTCTGTTAAAGCTCAGCGCAGGTCCAGACCCTCACAGCGTCCTGTTCAGCTCCTGTTGGGGGTTTCTACTCTCCTCTGAGCCGCTCTACAGACTCTCCTTCCCTCAGACCAACGCTCAGCTCATCTGGGAACACGGTCAGTGTCACTGGTCTAAAACTCAGTCTAAACAGGGGCTAAATCTGGGTTCTGCTCTGATATGTGTTGTTTCTGTAGGAGGTGCAGTGCAGAGCTGTGTCCTGCAGATGGAGCCATTGAGCAGCTCTCAGAGGCCTCTCTCTTCTTCAGTGGAGATCCATCTGAAGGCCGTGCTGCAGGACTTTAGACCCTCTCTGTCTCAGTCCTGTTCCGAGTCCTGGGTGGTCCACAGTCTAGAGCAGCAACAGTTTGGAGAGTTTCTGAAGCAGCTCAGGGACAAACAGCTGCATCTGGTGAGGATTATTATAAACAACATTATTATAAATCCTTAGCTACACAGGTCATATATTAACAGACGTTGGCGTGTTAAACTGCTGCAGGTGGCTGATGTCTGTGAGGATGGACTGGTTCGTTCTGCAGTGCTGTCCCCCACGTCTCACTGCTCTGCTCTGCTGTCAGTGCTGCAGACTGGACCCTCAGAGCTGGACCGGGTCTCTCTCAGCTCGGACCCCTCTGTGTCTGAGAGCCCCTCTGAGCTCCCTGCGGTGGTGAGCAGTGTCCTGGGGGTGGTCTACAACATCATGGAGGACGACGGAGACGATGGAAATGGTGAGAAACAGAAGTCTGAAGTGGTTTAACTCCTCACAGATCCTCACAGAACGACCCTCACAGTAGGGATTATAATCTTGTCTTTGTTCCTCAGACTCGGTGAATGAGCCGCCGGTCCCAGAGTGGGCTCAACAGGAGCTGTGCCACAACTCAGGGAAGTCTGGATCCACTCAGACCTGGCTCCCTCAGTCCGACCTCAGCGGAGTCAGCTCACATTTAATGGAGTCTATCAGGTATTTCTGAAATGACAGATAAAAGTCACATGTCTTTATGTCGTGCAGAGGTTTGTTGGACTAAGCTCACAAATCAATTAAGATGTTTAACTGGTCTCTGGTTTGGTCTTCAACAGTATTCAGCCTTTGTGGAAAAGAGGAAAGAAGCTAATGCTAAAACTGCCTCTGTTACTTTTATAGAACATCAAACGACGACTGTCTTTTTCTATAAGCGCCTGAGTAATGTTCAAACACAAGACCTACAGATAATTTTAGAAATACTAAGCAGCCATCTGAAAAAAAAAATAGAGCCATCATCTGTGTTTAATAGAGCAGCTTGTAAAAAGAATGCACTGTAAATGCACATTTGTGTGTAAATATGTTAATTAACAAGTGTTATTGTCTAGGCTTTCTTTGTTTCTATGAGTTAGTGCAAGTTCATGTGAAGTAATCAGAAATGACTTTTTCAGATGGAGAGAATTAGTGCAGAGTGTGCATGGGCGGCGTGGAGTCAGAACATTATGTTTGTCATAAAACAGTGACACAAAAGCTGGGGTTGTCTACAAATATACATGTCCTGAATATGCTCGTATCTGGGTTTTCTCAGGCTGCTTCACGCTGTTTCTGAGAAAACTGAGGAGGAGTCAGTGGAGCAGCAGGAGCTGGTGAAGGATCTGTCTGAACTGTATCAGCGCTCCACAGCCGTCGACAAAAAAGAGATGAAACGTAAGGGATCCTCAGGTTTACAGCCAGTTTAAGTCCAGTTTCTCAGACCTGACTCTTGTCTGTGCCCTCCGTGTCCTGCAGGTGGCGCTCAGCGAACCCCGGTGAAGCAGAAGATGAAGACCATGAGCCGCTCGCTGCAGATGCTGAACGTGGCTCGACTCAACGTCCGAGCCCAGAAAAACCAGTCGGACTCGGACCAGAGCGGCTCTGAGAGACCGAAGAGACGCTCGGGAGACAAGAGCTGCTCCGACAGAGAGCCCTGCCTCAGTGAGACACACACCTGCCTCAGTGAGACACACACCTGCCTCAGAGAGACACACACCTGCCTCAGAGAGACACACACCTGCCTCAGTGAGACACACACCTGCCTCAGTGAGACACACACCTGCCTCAGAGAGACACACACCTGCCTCAGAGAGACACACACCTGCCTCAGAGAGACACACACCTGCCTCAGAGAGACACACACCTGCCTCAGTGAGACACACACCTGCCTCAGTGAGACACACACCTGCCTCAGAGAGACACACACCTGCCTCAGAGAGACACACACCTGCCTCAGTGAGACACACACCTGCCTCAGAGAGACACACACCTGCCTCAGAGAGACACACACCTGCCTCAGAGAGACACACACCTGCCTCAGAGAGACACACACCTGCCTCAGTGAGACACACACCTGCCTCAGTGAGACACACACCTGCCTCAGAGAGACACACACCTGCCTCAGTGAGACACACACCTGCCTCAGAGACACACACCTGCCTCAGTGAGACACACACCTGCCTCAGTGAGACACACACCTGCCTCAGAGAGACAGACACCTGCCTCAGTGAGACACACACCTGCCTCAGAGAGACACACACCTGCCTCAGAGAGACACACACCTCCCTCAGAGACACACACCTGCCTCAGAGAGACACACACCTGCCTCAGAGAGACACACACCTGCCTCAGAGAGACGCACACCTGCCTCAGAGAGACACACACCTGCCTCAGAGAGACACACACCTGCCTCAGTGAGACACACACCTGCCTCAGAGACACACACCTGCCTCAGAGACACACACCTGCCTCAGTGAGACACACACCTGCCTCAGTGAGACACACACCTGCCTCAGAGACACACACCTGCCTCAGAGACACACACCTGCCTCAGTGAGACACACACCTGCCTCAGTGAGACACACACCTGCCTCAGTGAGACACACACCTGCCTCAGTGAGACACACACCTGCCTCAGAGAGACACACACCTGCCTCAGTGAGACACACACCTGCCTCAGAGACACACACCTGCCTCAGTGAGACACACACCTGCCTCAGTGAGACACACACCTGCCTCAGAGACAGACACCTGCCTCAGAGAGACACACACCTGCCTCAGAGAGAGACACACACCTGCCTCAGTGAGACACACACCTGCCTCAGAGAGACACACACCTGCCTCAGAGAGACACACACCTGCCTCAGAGAGACAGACACCTGCCTCAGTGAGACACACACCTGCCTCAGTGAGACACACACACCTGCCTCAGAGAGACACACACCTGCCTCAGAGAGACAGACACCTGCCTCAGTGAGACACACACCTGCCTCAGTGAGACACACACCTGCCTCAGTGAGACAGACACCTGCCTCAGTGAGACACACACCTGCCTCAGAGAGACACACACCTGCCTCAGAGAGACACACACCTCCCTCAGAGACACACACCTGCCTCAGAGACACACACCGTCTCAGAGACGACCAGGCTCCCTCAGAGACACAGCTGCTCAGAGACACACACCTCCTCAGAGACACACACCTCCCTCAGAGACACAGGAGCTCAGAGACACAGAGGTGGAGACACACACCTGCCTCAGAGACACACACCTGCCTCAGAGACAGGTTTAATAGTGACACACACCTGCCTCAGAGAGACACACACCTGCCTCAGAGAGACACACACCTGCCTCAGAGAGACACACCTGCCTCAGAGAGAGCACACACCTGCCTCAGAGATCACACACCTGCCTCAGTACACCTGCCTCAGCAGCAGACACACCTGCCTCAGAGAGACACACACCTGCCTCAGAGCGTGAGTCACACACCTGCCTCAGTAATTTCTGGAGTATTTCTGGTTTATTGAGATTTTTTTTGTTGATGAGTAATTTCTCGTCGTGAACACTGTAGGTGAGATCCAATATTCAGTTCATATAAATGCATTTAAACCTAATCCAATGAGACTTTTTAACTATGACATGACTTTAAACATTAAACATGACTGAACTGGGCCGTTGTTGCTCAGGGTTCTCCTCGGAGCCGGAGCTGCTGGATTATCTAAAGTCTAACTACGATAAGTCCGTCTCAGAGCGGGACCAGGCGGTTTTCTCTGGAGTCCAGCTGCTGCTCTCGGCCGTCAAGGTCTTTCTGGGACCAGGAGCTGAGCCAGAGGTGGGTTATTCACCTGCTTCTGTCGTAAATCCTAAACAGGTTTAATAGTGACTTTTATTTTCTTTCAGGTGAAGACGTGTGAGTTTGTGCAGAAACATTTGGTGAAGAGCAGTAAATGGATCCGACAGCAGTACACTTCAGCAGCAGACGCCGAGGACAAAGTCAGAGCGTGAGTACGACGTATTTCTGGAGTATTTCTGGAGTGTTTCTGGAGCTGTAAAAGTGACTGAGAGGTGGTTGTGTCGGCCTCTGCAGGTGTCAGCTGCAGTCGTTCCTGAGGCTGGAGTTGTGTCGACTGGTCTCTTCTGTTAAACCTGACTCTGTGGACTCTGAACAGATCGCTGAAGAGGTATTAAATACTGAGTTAAAGTGTCTCTGTAAGTTTAAATTTCTGCTAAACCAGGGCCTTTGTGTTTCTCTGAAGGTGGCTGAGATGCTGAGGATCATCTCTTTGACCAAAGACCCAGTGTTTCTCACCAGGTTTCTCCAGGATGACGTTCTCACAGTGTAAGAGTGGCTTTATCTGCCGTTATCCAGGACTTTGTCTAAAACCTAATGCATGTTGCTTTTGTTTATTCAGTTTCCTGACGTCCATCCCTCGGGTCCTGGCCGACGTGTACCACTCTCTGGGCACTCAGCTCCCACAATGCTTAGCGGCCGTGTTACCTGCAGATTTCTTCAGCGACGATTCCGTGACCAAAGACAGCGTTTCTCCTTCTGCATCTCCCTCTTCGTCTCAAACGGTTTCAGACGTAAACGAGCGGCTGCAGGATCTACGCGACCGCTCTGCTGCTAAACGCAGGTGAGAACACCAGAAAAACACGAGTTTATTTTATTTTAGAAATGGTAACAATTAACTTAAGTTATTTATTTCATTCATGACACTTTACACTTGATTCAACTCGTCTACAAAACATTACAACACACACATTTTTACACTTGTGTAGGCCTTTGTCATTTTTTGAGAAGTGTTAATGAACAAAAACAACAATTGATGGAGGCTTCATGGATTAAAACTAAATTCAGACGGAGGACACAAAGAAAAACTGTGACCCTTTCCAGGAAGTAATCGCAGATCTTTTGTCAAAACATTGTGGAAAATGCTTTTTTTTTTAACTGAGTAACAGGTTTGATTTAGATGGAAACTCAACTTAAAAGATGTTTGTATTATATAATGTGTAAAACAGTCTTAAATTGTAAAAAGAAAAGGAACTAGTCACTTGTGAATGCTTGGTACGTTTCTAACCCGGTGTGTTTCCTTCAGGAGCGGGATGCTGACTCGTCATCGCAGTTTGACCGAGGTCTCTCTGAGTCTGAGACAGATCGAGGTCCCCAAGAGGAGCACCACCAGAACTGTGAGGAGCTTTTATAGTTTATTTAGGATCTCCTTTAGTCCTTTCTGCAGTGCAGGCTCTAGACACCACCACAATGGATTTGAAATGAAACGAACAATTGGAACAAAAGCCAACCCTGGATCCGACTGCAATGTCTTTGCACAGCTGCTTTTAAACCAACACTCTCCTTTTTCTCTGGTGGGCAAACTCTGGCCCAGGGCCCACATATGGTCCATTCATCTGTTTATTCTGACCCTTAAGGATCTTATTTAAACTGTTGCAGTTATTAAAAATTCAATAATTACAGCAGCAGCCGGTCACTGCGAGAAAGGACTAGGGCTACAGGATCCTTTACTTTGGTCCCAGTCTGCTACAGTTTCTTCATTAAACCTTCTTTCTCTCTCTTTGTGTTGAACAGAACAAACCCAGACTGAGTGTTGCTTTGAAGAAACCTGCTCCAGAACCAGAGCCACAGAAACAGAGCGCACAGGGTCAGCACCTCCTCAGGAAACTAAACTTTATAGAACACATGATTTAAATACTCATTGGACTTAGATCTTATCTCTGTTTGTACTTCTCGTTTGATTTTACATCAAAATGTGTTTTAAAGCAGATTTTCTTATTGTGAACAGAATAATGACTCAATTGTGACCAAAAGTCTGCCTCTTTTCTTTCAGAGGTGACCAAAGTGAGGAGGAACCTCTTTAATCAGGAAACAGTGTCTCCATCGAAGAGGAACAAACTGCCCCGGAGCCGGTCGGTGTCGGCCGTCGAGGGGCTCAAAAGGAAACGCTCCCAGGACTCGGACGGTTTGTAGTCATTCCTGTGAACGACACCTCCTCAGAGCTACGGAAGTGTTTTTAATTAAATCTGTCCTTTTCCAGAACGACACAAGCTGCTGACGAGGAAAGTGTGTGAGACTCCTCTTCACAAACAGGTTTCTAATCGACTGCTGTATCGACAGAAAATGGGCAGGTAAGACTTCAGCTCATATTCACTTCCTGTTTATGACAGTGGTTTAAATGGTAGAGTAGCATTTAAACCACTAAAAGATAAATGTTTTTGTTTTTTCAGGAGGTCAAACCCGACGGAGGAGTGCATCGTAGAAGAGTCTCCGGTGAAACCCTCTGAAGGTACAGCTCTCCTCTTCTTCTGTTTCTGGTCTCGTTCCCTGACGCTCGACTGAACCTGATGGGCTTGTATCGTGTCATGTTGGAGACAGAAACACACTTGAATGGTTTTAATGCATTTAAGAGATGTGTTCTGTAGGTATTGAGGCTACATATTTGTCTAAAGCAGAGCTGTGCGCTCTATTTAAAGATGGTTTGAAGTCTTATTTAATGTTGGTGGGAGACTAGGCGGCAGAGCATCCAGAGCAGGGCCTTTCTGTGTGGAGCATGTTCTCCCTGTGACTACGTAGGTTTCCTCCTGGTACTCCAGTTTCCCCCACCACTAAACACATGTACAACAGTCCCCCCCACACACACACACGAGGACTCTCCTGCAAAAAGATTTGTAATCTCAGTAGGACTATCTTAGTTAAATAAAGATAAATTGTTTAATGGCACTTTATGCACTTAGGTTTGTGTTTTATTTAGTTTTTCTGTTTTTATTTAGTCTTTACTCAGAGTCTGAGCAGTTGGACAGAACTTTCTTATTTTGAGGATTAATAAAGTATAAGCTCTTCTGTTTTTCTGAGAGTGTTTGTAATTGAGATTTTGTTTCCTTCTCAGAGCTGAGAAGGAGCCCCAGACTGCAGCAGTTTTCACGTCGTCACTCGTTCTACTCCAGCTGTCAGCCGCGCTCTCGGAACCTGGACCGAGCCCTGAGTTCATCGCAGCTCTCGGCGTCTCTGTCTGAAATCCACCTGAAAACAGTCCAGTCTCCGATTAGACTTCTGTTCGGGGCGACTCAGTCTCCGAACCGTCCCTCTGTCTCCGACCAACAGACCGGACGGACACGGCTGTCCACCGGCTCCAGCGTCTTCGAGGTGAGAGGAACAGAACGTGAAGTAACCTCAGTGGGATTTACAGTCTGTCAGGGTTTCCATGAACAACAGTTACAACCACAGTTTGATTTCTGGGTCAGAAATATCATCGATCTCACTTTGTGTTTGGATCAGAGCTCAAGGCTTTGGTTCAGGGCAAATGTCGAGCTATTATTCTAAACTAAGATACAGGAAGATGGGCCACACTATGACGTTGGATGAGAAGTGGATTTTACAAAATAAATCTTAAAATAATAAATAAAATCCAATTGAGTTGGTGTTTTTTACTTTTTTCAGAGTCCTAATAAAACCCCGCCCAAGTCTCCAGGTGGACGTGGACGTAGTTTACGCGGAAACACGCCTCCGAAAACTCCTCAGACTCCGAAAACTCCTCAGACTTCTCCATCGAGACTGAGGATAGTCCAGAGCCCAGTCCTCGGTCTGAGAGGAAGTCCCTTCAGATCCCCAAACAGAAGAACGCTCGTCTCAGAGACTCCCACCAAGAGTAGTCCTCTGAAGAGCATCCTCCGAACTCCTGTCAAAAACCAGCTCGAGTGTAAGACGCCGAAGAAAAGTGTCACCTGGTCTCCTTCTCCACAAATATCTGAAAATGTCACGTTTAAAGTCCCGGAATCGCCTCAAGTTTTGACTTTTCACAAATTAAAGACGCCAGATAAACACGGCCACAAAATAGAGATCTTTAAAACACCGGAGAAATTACCTGAAGATGTGTTTTCGTGTCAAGTCAGTTTGTTAAAAATCCCCGAAAGTGACAATTATTGTGCTCTGACGCCGAAGAAAACTGATCCAAACGAAGCCGGAAGAACCTCAAAAACGCCTCCTTCTCAATCGAAAAGTTGGAAAAGTAGCCCAACTTTTAAAATGGCGACTCGTTCTGCAAAGAGTTTAACGTTTGCTTCACCTGAAAAAGGAGATGTGGAAGGAGAAAGCTTGTTAAAATCTCCCGTAAAGTCTCTGAAACCCAACAAAAATGCAAAAACGTCGCCAATCGATGTCATTTCTCTTCAACAAAACCAAGAATTGCTTAAAAATACAAGGCAAGAGAAGCCTCCGACACAACCGATGACCAGACCTACGTCAAATGAAGGTGATTTTCTGAAGTTAAATCCAGAAATTGTGTTGGAATTTTCTCCGGAGGTTTGTCCAAAAATAAAAAATCCAGCCAAAACAGGACAAAATGTGAAAACAAGCTTAAACTTTGAGAATGAACAAAAACCTTCGAAACGTAAAATGACAAGACTTAACTTAAGATCTTTGTCAAATGAAGGCATTTTGAATCAAGAAATTGCAAAAAATAGGACTCCCAAAAAGACTAGAATGAGGCAATCGAGATCCAGCGACAGCGTCACTTTACAACAGAACCTGGACTCGGCTGACGGTTTGTCAAGAGAAAAGACGGAGAATTTGAGAATTAACGAAGCTGATTCAACCAAAATTGTTGAAGAATTGTCCCTGAAAGCAAGAAATGCAAGAAAAAACTCAACAAGATCCAATGAAGGCATCGAATCAAGAATAGATCAAGAAATTGTTCAAGAAAAGACGCTGGAAGTTACAAGTCAAAACTTAAAGACGATATCAAATGAAGGGGTTTTGAAGAAAGACATTGAGGATTTGTCGCATGAAAAGTCGTCAGATTTGAGAAAAAGGCGTAAGAACTTGAGGTCAAAGTCAAACGAGGAAGTTTCTTCTCGATTAAACCAGGAGGATTTAAGGACTGAGCAACAAAATGTGGTTGTGTCGACTTCAAATGTTGGAGAAAAATCTGACGTAGAAGAAAATCACCAAACGGACGACTCGAGTTTACAGTTTGCTTCGACGGACGAGGACAGTTTGGACATCGTGAACGCGTCGGTTGTCAAAGCACAGTTCAGCGGCGGCCTCAAGATGAACATCAGCTTTTCTCGTAACCCGCCGAAATCCAGGGACAACTTTTTATCCGACGTCAAAAGCACTTCTCCGTCAGCGACGTCGAGAGGTTATGGCTTTAGACCGACTCCGGACCGACGTCAAAGAGAAGCCGCCGTACGACTGGGGTACGCTAACGATTTCCCGTTGCAGCGCTTCTCGACGCCGCGCGGAAGCAGAAAGCGGCAGAAAGAACCAACCCCTCTGACGTACCAGGTGGAGATGGAAATGCAGTCGTCGGGACTTCCTAAGCTCAAGATAAAACGCACAGATTCGTTCAGCGCTGATTTGGGAAGTCCGTTGGCGTTAAAGAAGAGTAAAGGAGAAGCGCCGGGGTGCGTTTCGCCGTCCGTCTGCGTTCACGTGACCCCGGCGAAAGGAGGAGGCGGAGTTCAGACTTTTATCTGTCAGTCATACACGCCCACAAGGGTCCAGACGTCGCCCGTGGCTGTGGCCGATATAATCCCTCTCACGCCGTCGCCGCAGAGCACAGGGAAGCTAACGCCGGATTATTTAAACAGCTGGCCGAGGAAGAAGAGGGTGAACGTGACGGAAAGAGGAGGAGGGAGGGATAAAGGTGTGAAAACAGAGGAGTTTTTGGTGGACACGATGGAGACGGAGCTGGGAGTAAGTCGACTGAACGACGCAGAAGAAGAAGAGAGAAAGGAGCTGTCGCCGATGGAAGGAGGGCTGCTGTGGATGGACAAGATGGAGAACGACGGGCTGTGGACCGGAGACGCAGCAGGTGAGAGACTAAAGCTTGTTCTAATCCATTTTTCCAACAAATTTCACATTAAATACACTTTAAATTTGAGTTTCAGTGCCTCTAATTGCCAATGGTAAACTAAACTTATTCTAGGACTATGCACCTGTTGTAATATTAATTTAAAATCTATCCTAACTTTTCTTTCTGGTCCACTTACAGCGACTCCTCCGAGCTCTCAGAAGAGAAAACCGGTCACAGCCAGTGGCATCTTAGCTCTGACCCACTCTCCTCTGCTTTTCCAAACCACCTCAGCCTCAAAGAGAACGCCCAACTGTAAAGGCAAGTCTTCCCAGAACAGGTGCTCAGAGGCACAGTGGTAGAGCAGTCGTCCTAAAACCTGAACCTCTCTTTTAGGTGAATCTGCAGCAGAACCCAACCTGGACCTGTCTCCTTTTGGGAAACCCATCCGTCGCTCGAACTCCAAAAAGAGCTGCAGTAGAAAGAGACTCCTCCCGTAAACGTGTTCAAACCCCGTCACAAAACGTTCACAAACTTCAGAAACCAAGCTTAAGATCCTGACCCAAGAATTACATTTCCTTCAAAAATTATTTAAGATTTGTCTTCAAAGCCTCAGAACGGTCAACATTTACCAATAAAACAGAGAACGTGCACCAAATGTTCCCCTATTAAAACAAACATTGTTTTCAGTTTCAAAATAAAAGCAGCACCACATTCATCAGAGCCGTTTATTCAAGAAAAAGAAAAGTTCAAGGAAAGTCACTTGAACCAAAACATTCCAACAAATATAAATCTTTTTAAGATTTTTAACTGAATTGAGCTAAGAAAGTTAGAAAACTGGTGAAAACCTTTAAATCCAAGTCCAATAATGCTTTTCTGTTTAATTACTTTCCAAAGTGAGGCTCTTTCTGTTTCAATTCTTTTGTTCTCTTTTAAATAAAGTATTAAATTTGTGTTTTTTTTAATCAGGTCTGAACGAAACGTGTAGATTTAAATAATTTATTCTGGTTTTGTTTCGTGTTTTCAGTAAAAGGAGCTGTTCATGTTGTAAATACGTTCATGTTTAAAATCAATGTAAATAAATGTGTTTTTTTTTAACATTCAACTTGTGAAGTGTGTTACAGCCACTGGAGGCAAGGGTTAAGTGTCTTGCCCAAGGACACAATGACAGTATAAACTGTGGGGAGAGTGGGAATCGAACCACCAACATTTATTATTCTCACTTTAACAGGTGAAAATAAAAACAAGTTAGATGGAAAATCTTTGTTTTTCATTTGGTTGCATTATAATTCTGACACTAATAATGGTGTACATGTAGATATTCTCTTAAGAAAGACAAAACTTCACTTGTACTACTTAGATGTTCAGGTTTGAGGGTTTGTTAACATTTTGGACCAAGAGCACTGCAGTTGTACAAAAACAAAATTAATCCTCAAAAATACAACTTGCCTAAGAATTGTGCAAACAGTGTATTTTACTGTTGAGTTTAGTCCAGGTCTAATGAGTGCTTTGTATAAATAAAGACAGAATATATTAATGTATGTTTATTTAAAATGTTACAAATATTCTTTGCAAACCTTTATATCAGACTGAATTAAAATTCTGAAGTTAATGTGAGATCTTGCTGCAGATCCAGTTGTAAATGTCTAACATGGACGTCGCTGCAGGTGACCGTTCTGAGAGACATGTCCCACCGTGTCTCCTCTCTGTGTCTCCTCTCTCCTCTCTGTGTCTCCTCACTGTGTCTCCTCTCTCCTTTCCTCTCTCCTCTCTGTGTCTCCTCTCTGTGTCTCCTCTCTCCTCTCTGTGTCTCCTCTCTCCTCTCTGTGTCTCCTCACTGTGTCTCCTCTCTCCTTTCCTCTCTCCTCACTGTGGCTCCTCTCTCCTTTCCTCTCTCCTCTCTGTGGCTCCTCTCTCCTTTCCTCTCTCCTCACTGTGGCTCCTCTCTCCTTTCCTCCCTCCTCTCTGTGGCTCCTCTCTCCGGCTCCTCTCTCCTTCCCTCTCTCCTCTCTGTGTCTCCTCTCTCCTCTCTGTGGCTCCTCTCTCCTCTCTGTGTCTCCTCTCTGTGGCTCCTCTCTCCTCTCTGTCTCCTCTCTCTCCTCTCTGTGTCTCCTCACTGTGTCTCCTCTCTCCTTTCCTCTCTCCTCACTGTGGCTCCTCTCTCCTTTCCTCTCTCCTCTCTGTGGCTCCTCTCTCCTTTCCTCTCTCCTTTCCTCTCTCCTCACTGTGGCTCCTCTCTCCTTTCCTCCCTCCTCTCTGTGGCTCCTCTCCTTTCCTCTCTCCGGCTCCTCTCTCCTTCCCTCTCTCCTCTCTGTGGCTCCTCTCTCCTTTCCTCTCTGTGGCTCCTCTGTGGGCGGGACTAAAACGCGAGGAGAGGAAAGGCGTGGAGGATTCGAGTGCGCATGTTCAGAGAAATGAGATCCAGCCCAGATGCATAACCCTTAAAGTGGGCGTGGTTTGGAGCGGGTCACTTCCTGTTTGTGATTAAACTGGAGCAGAGTGAAAGTGAATCAGACACAAGTGAAATAAAAGAGGCGTAACCAGGGAAACCCCGCGCGCCGTGACGTCTTTAAACCCGTGGAAACTGGACCAGACCTGGACCGAGAGGGAGCAGAGACACGTGAGTCCACACTGTTGAACTGTCAGAGGATTATCTCACACATGCGCAGTCCGCCTCTGAGGATAATGTCCTGTACTTCGAGCTGAACGTGTCTCAAAGATAAATACAGACAGGTTTCCTTCATGTATTAGTCTCACTGTCTCTGAGTTTCTTTTTTTCTAATATTTCTTACTAAACTTTAAACTTGTTAAAACGCACACACTTTTATCACAACCTTTTTAATTCACGTTCTTTTATCAAATCATTTCTAAGTTTGTGTCTTTTCCTCAGAGTCATGGTTGAACCCCACGCCTCTCTTCAGTCGTCCCTGCGTCAGTCTCTGAGTCTGGGGCTCGACGTGTTGGAGCGAGCGTCCTCTCGGAGACTGGACTGGGCCCAGAGCCGGGACAGACCCCACGAGTTGAACAACAGCCGCAGCAACAGACAGGCTCCAGCAGAAATACAACAGGTAGATCCAACTAAAACCTGTTCAAGTCCAACTGAAACCTGTTCAAGTCCAACTGGAACCTGTTCAAATCCAACTGAAACCTGTTCTAGTCCAACTGGAACCTGTTCAGGTCCAACTGAAACCTGTTCAAATCCAACTAAAACCTGTTCAAATCCAACTGAAACCTGTTCAAATCCAACTGAAACCTGTTCAAATCCAACTGAAACCTGTTCAAATCCAACTGAAACCTGTTCTAGTCCAACTGGAACCTGTTCAAATCCAACTGAAACCTGTTCAAATCCAACTAAAACCTGTTCAAATCCAACTGAAACCTGTTCAAATCCAACTGAAACCTGTTCAGGTCCAACTGAAACCTGTTCAAATCCAACTGGAACCTGTTCAGGTCCAACTGAAACCTGTTCAAATCCAACTGAAACCTGTTCAAATCCAACTGAAACCTGTTCAAATCCAACTAAAACCTGTTCAAGTCCAACTGAAACCTGTTCAAGTCCAACTGAAACCTGTTCAAGTCCAACTGGAACCTGTTCAAGTCCAACTGAAACCTGTTCAAATCCAACTGAAACCTGTTCAAATCCAACTGAAACCTGTTCAAGTCCAACTGAAACCTGTTCAAGTCCAACTGGAACCTGTTCAAATCCAACTGAAACCTGTTCAAATCCAACTGGAACCTGTTCAAATCCAACTGAAACCTGTTCAAGTCCAACTGAAACCTGTTCAAGTCCAACTGGAACCTGTTCAAATCCAACTGGAACCTGTTCAAATCCAACTGAAACCTGTTCAAGTCCAACTGAAACCTGTTCAAATCCAACTGAAACCTGTTCAAGTCCAACTGAAACCTGTTCAAATCCAACTGAAACCTGTTCAAGTCCAACTGGAACCTGTTCAAATCCAACTGAAACCTGTTCAAATCCAACTGGAACCTGTTCAGGTCCAACTGAAACCTGTTCAAGTCCAACTGAAACCTGTTCAAATCCAACTGAAACCTGTTCAAGTCCAACTGGAACCTGTTCAAATCCAACTGAAACCTGTTCAAATCCAACTGAAACCTGTTCAAATCCAACTGAAACCTGTTCAAGTCCAACTGGAACCTGTTCAAATCCAACTGAAACCTGTTCAAATCCAACTGGAACCTGTTCAGGTCCAACTGAAACCTGTTCAAATCCAACTGAAACCTGTTCAAATCCAACTGAAACCTGTTCAGGTCCAACTGAAACCTGTTCAAATCCAACTGAAACCTGTTCAGATTGAATTGTCTTCTAGTAAAGATACTTTATTTTTTCCCTCCTCTTTTCTCCAGAGAAGTGGGATGGAGCTGAAGGAGGCCTTTGTGTCGATCTCTCGGTTCATGGCTCAGACCTCGCTGCACTGTCAGGTCTCAGCTCTTGTGTTACATTTATCTAAGTTTGTTAATCTCTTTAAATGTAAATGAATCATGTTTCTATTGTTTCTGTTGCAGAGGTTTTACGGCTCCAGCTGCTCTCTGTCTGACTCTGAGAGGAAACATGTTCGAAGGTTCCACTCCTGTTCTTCTGCAGCGACCAGCTCCAGAGCTCACTCAGACACAACACAGGTCAGACTCTAACTCTGTCAAGTCCTCAGTCAAGACCGGTCCAAGACCAAGACCTGTCTGAGACCAAGACCAATGACTGCACTGGACCAGGTCCAGACTTAGACCAGGTCCAGACTCACAGAGGTCAGTGTTTGAAGGAGACAGAGTTAGTCCGGACTTAGACCAGGTCCAGACTCACGGAGGTCAGTGTTTGAAGGAGACAGAGTTAGTCCGGACTTAGACCAGGTCCAGACTCACGGAGGTCAGTGTTTGAAGGAGACAGAGTTAGTCCAGACTTAGACCAGGTCCAGACTTAGACCAGGTTCACTTGGATGCACAATATATCCATATATTACATTAAAACCATTTATTTATCTTTAGAAACTTACTATGAGCCTGTATGGACCTGACAGGTGCATTGTGGGATATTGAGTCCCTGTTTCTTGTCTTTTAGTTCAGTGAGGACTTCTACATAGAGCTGTCTCCTGGGACCTACTCCATCACGGCCAGCGCCGCAGAGTCGCCGCGGCAACAGACTCAGCTGGTTACCCTCAGCAACGGACAGAGCATCGACCTGACCTTCGAACTCTGACCTCTGTGACCTCTGACCAATGATGTCAGATTGAACTTAACACAAAAGAAAACTCATCAGTATTTAATGTTTTTATAGTTTTCTTTCATAAACCAAAGTCAAATCCAACTAAAACCTGTTCAAATCCAACTTAAGCCACATTTAAGCTGAACGTTAACAGTATTGACCACAGTGAAAATTACACTTTCATTTAATGTGAATTTTTTTAACTCTCAAACTTTTTTTTTTCTGCTGCTTTTGAAAACGAAGGCCACTGTTTTTTTTTTTAAAGTATTTTATTATTAATCATTCATTGCATTTGCATTATCTGCACTTTTAAAATAAAGTTCTATTTAACATTTTAAATGGAGTTAAATGAGCGAGGCCTGTGATTGGCCGGAGGGTGGGGTTTAAATATAAAAGCACTTCCTGGTCTGGTGCCATTGGTTAGCGGCTGGAACACGGAGCTGTGATTGGTCGAGGAGCTGGTCTGAGTCGAAGGGAAACCATGAAACTGTGGAGTCCTCGTTGAACCTGGTTTCTTGTGGTTGGGCTCTGGGCCTGTCCTTCTCCAGTATCTCCAGGGGGGGCGCTGTCTCCCGGCTCTGCTCTGCTCTCTGGAGTCTTCCTTGGACTCAGAGGAACCGGTCCTCAGGTCTTCGCCGGTCTTCATCATCGTGTCTTCGTCGTGAAAACCCGAGTCGGTAAAACCTGAGTTAGTCCTCCCAAGTCCAGATAAAGTCCTGCCAAGTCCAGATAAAGGCGTGTGTGAACCTCTGTTTGAGCAGCAGCAGCAGAAACATGGAGGCGTTTGACAGATGCTGCAGTTTCCATGACGACCATGCGTTGACTGACTGAAGTACG
Organism: Perccottus glenii; assembly: GCA_024416835.2. Classification (NCBI taxonomy): domain Eukaryota; kingdom Metazoa; phylum Chordata; class Actinopteri; order Gobiiformes; family Odontobutidae; genus Perccottus; species Perccottus glenii. The sequence continues at coordinate 950,465 of CM044563.2, forward strand.
GTGGCCCTGAAATGTCAAGTAAAAAAAACTTAAAATGTAAAATATAGAAGCAAATTTCAGATAATGTCAGTTACAAAAGTCAAATAAACAAAAAAAAATAATCATTTATTTTTTGGCAATCACTGTTTTTTGTTCTATATATTTCTATTTATTTTTATAACCCTGATATGTTTGGGTGTTATATTGTGTACTTAATGAGACGATGGCACCACACGATGGTTCAGGTGGTGTTTTTGAACCTGCTGCTGTGCTCTGTGAGTTGTCCTTTGGAGCCACCGTACTTGTGTCCTGGTGCTGGCCCCGGAGCAGTTCTCGTGTGACTCTGTGGAAGAGGTTCTGAGAGACGACACAGACGGAGCCGAGAGGAACCAGAGACACACAGCTGTTCCACATCTGGACCCGGACAGACACAGCTGGAACAGAGAGAGCGTTAAGCAGGAAGTGCCCCGAACATGAGCCTCGCCTTTTAAAGCTTCTTAAACAAACCTCATCCTTGATTTTATGGGCTTTATGCAGAATGTGTAAAAGTTGAAAAGCAAAACTTAAAGCTATTACAAAGACGGTAGAGTGTTTTTAGAGCGTTCAGTGAAATGATGGCATTGTTTTATTGGGCTTTTACTGAATCTGTTTTGTCTTTTTGTAACAGAGTACGGTCCCCAAACACAGGGTCCTGTCTCACCTCCACACCTGTCGATGGCAGCAGACAGAACTCTTCCAGGAGCGTATCTCTGTGAGAACTCTGCAGACGGCGACAGAACGGTGTCTCCAGGTCTGACACATGGACTCCCACAGAACCGGACCATGTCCAGAGAACACACCAGCTGACGACAGGACGCTCCACACTCCACTACCCACAATCCCCTGCAGCTCTGGCATTATTCAAGAAGAGGCAGGTCAGGGTTTTTCTTATTTGAATAAACAGACCTGGACCTGGACTGACCTGTATTTTGTGGACCACTGTTCCTTGGTGATAAAAACCGTCCTGATGATGTCGGGCCAGAACTGGGCATCCTGGGAAAAAAACCTCAGAGTCCTGGGTTTGTGTAAAACTACAGGAAGTAAACGGACGAGCATTACCCAGACTGCACCTGGGGTTGGACAGAGACAGAAGTTTTATTTAGAATTGTCATATTCTTCTGAGATACTTTTACTGTGCAGGTCTAAACCGGGTCTAAACCGGGTCTAAACCGGGTCTGAACCAGGTCTAAACCTGGTCTGAACCTGGTCTGAACCTGGTCTAAACCGGGTCTGAACCTGGTCTAAACCGGGTCTAAACCAGTTTGTTTCATTCATATTCTTTTCTGGCAAATGGCATTGATTTTTTACAGTGCTTTTCTCAAAGTGCGTTACATTTACCAGTGTTACATTTACCAGTGTTACAGCTGGAGGCAAGTGTCAAAAGACACAACAAAAGTATAAACTGTGGGGATTCAAACTACCAACCTTCCGGTTAAAGGATGACCACTGCGCCCCTGAAGCTTATAAAAACTGACCTGAGCAGACGAGACGATGGACATGGAGTTGAGCAGAGACATGTGACCGGAGAGAAGCATTCTGATTGGTTCTGAGGAATCAGCCAAACAAACAAACAAACAAACAAACAAACAAACAAACAAACAAACAAACAAGAGACAAACCTGTGACTGTTTTTATCTTTCGGGGTCTTTTTAAAATACATTTATAAAAAGTCAGCATTAATCTCAGTTTCTTATTGTTGTCTCACTGCTTCATTATTAACATCATTAGAATTCCCACAGACCACCCACACACCTGAGCACAGCACATGCCCCACACAGTCCTCGTCCGGCCCAGGAGTCGAACCCTGGACCTTCTTGCTGTGAGTGGTTGCTGATTAAAATATCAGTTCAGTTTAAGTTGTAATGAGTTCTTGTTTATAGAGTCTCATTGTGTTACTTGTCTACCTCACAGTGTAACGTGTGAACTGCTTTAGACTCGTGACGAATGAAGGAGCTATGGATTAAATTATTACCAGAGCCAGAGAGGATCCACAGCACCACATCCTTCAGACAAACAGGTCCTGGAGAAAAGTTAAAATTTCAATGATCTGTCTGGTCATTTCTCCAAACTGATAATAAATAATACTAAACCAGGACTAAACCAGGTCTAAACCAGGACTAAACCAGGTCTAAACCAGGTCTAAACCAGGTCTAAACCAGGTCTAAACCAGGACTAAACCAGGACTAAACCAGGTCTAAACCAGGACTAAACCAGGTCTAAACCAGGTCTAAACCAGGTCTAAACCAGGTCTAAACCTGGACTAAACCAGGTCTAAACCAGGACTAAACCAGGTCTAAACCAGGTCTAAACCTGGACTAAACCAGGTCTAAACCTGGACTAAACCAGGTCTAAACCAGGACTAAACCAGGTCTAAACCAGGACTAAACCAGGTCTAAACCAGGTCTAAACCTGGACTAAACCAGGTCTAAACCTGGACTAAACCAGGTCTAAACCAGGTCTAAACCAGGACTAAACCAGGTCTAAACCAGGTCTAAACCAGGACTAAACCAGGACTAAACCAGGTCTAAACCAGGTCTAAACCAGGTCTAAACCAGGACTAAAGCAGGTCTAAACCAGGTCTAAACCAGGACTAAACCAGGTCTAAACCAGATCTAAACCAGGTCTAAACCAGGACTAAACCAGGTCTAAACCAGGTCTAAACCAGGTCTAAACCAGGACTAAACCAGGTCTAAACCAGGTCTAAACCAGGTCTAAACCAGGACTAAACCAGGTCTAAACCAGATCTAAACCAGGACTAAACCAGGTCTAAACCAGGTCTAAACCAGGTCTAAACCAGATCTAAACCAGGTCTAAACCAGGTCTAAACCAGGTCTAAACCAGATCTAAACCAGGTCTAAACCAGATCTAAACCAGGACTAAACCAGGACTAAACCAGGACTAAACCAGGACTAAACCGGGTCTAAACCGGGTCTAAACCGGGTCTAAACCGGGTCTAAACCAGGTCTAAACCAGGTCTAAACCAGATCTAAACCAGGTCTAAACCAGGACTAAACCAGGACTAAACCAGGTCTAAACCAGATCTAAACCAGGTCTAAACCAGGTCTAAACCAGGACTAAACCAGGACTAAACCAGGTCTAAACCAGATCTAAACCAGGTCTAAACCAGGTCTAAACCAGGACTAAACCAGGTCTAAACCAGGTCTAAACCAGGACTAAACCAGGTCTAAACCAGGTCTAAACCGGGTCTAAACCGGGACTAAACCGGGACTAAACCGGGTCTAAACCGGGTCTAAACCAGGTCTAAACCAGGTCTAAACCAGGTCTAAACCAGGTCTAAACCAGGTCTAAACCAGGTCTAAACCAGGTCTAAACCAGGTCTAAACCAGATCTAAACCAGGTCTAAACCAGATCTAAACCAGGTCTAAACCAGGTCTAAACCAGGTCTAAACCAGGTCTAAACCAGATCTAAACCAGGACTAAACCAGGTCTAAACCAGGTCTAAACCAGGTCTAAACCAGGTCTAAACCAGGTCTAAACCAGGACTAAACCAGGTCTAAACCAGGTCTAAACCAGATCTAAACCAGATCTAAACCAGGACTAAACCAGGTCTAAACCAGGTCTAAACCAGGTCTAAACCAGATCTAAACCAGGACTAAACCAGGTCTAAACCAGATCTAAACCAGGACTAAACCAGGTCTAAACCAGGTCTAAACCAGGTCTAAACCAGATCTAAACCAGGTCTAAACCAGATCTAAACCAGGTCTAAACCAGGTCTAAACCAGATCTAAACCAGGACTAAACCAGATCTAAACCAGGACTAAACCAGGTCTAAACCAGGTCTAAACCAGATCTAAACCAGGACTAAACCAGGTCTAAACCAGGACTAACAAGGTCTAAACTAGGATTCAAACCAGGTCTAAACCAGGTCTAAAACCAGACTAAACTAGGTCTAAAACCAGGTCTAAACCAGATCTAAACCAGGTCTAAACCAGATCTAAACCAGGTCTAAACCAGATCTAAACCAGGTCTAAACCAGGTCTAAACCAGATCTAAACCAGGACTAAACCAGGTCTAAACCAGGTCTAAACCAGGACTAAACCAGGTCTAAACCAGGTCTAAACCAGGTCTAAACCAGGTCTAAACCAGGTCTAAACCAGATCTAAACCAGGTCTAAACCAGATCTAAACCAGGACTAAACCAGGTCTAAACCAGGTCTAAACCAGATCTAAACCAGGACTAAACCAGGTCTAAACCAGGACTAAACCAGGTCTAAACCAGGTCTAAACCAGGTCTAAACCAGGTCTAAACCAGGTCTAAACCAGGTCTAAACCAGGTCTAAACCAGATCTAAACCAGGTCTAAACCAGGTCTAAACCAGGACTAAACCAGGTCTAAACCAGGTCTAAACCAGGACTAAACCAGGACTAAACCAGATCTAAACCAGGACTAAACCAGGACTAAACCAGGTCTAAACCAGGTCTAAACCAGGTCTAAACCAGGTCTAAACCAGATCTAAACCAGGACTAAACCAGGTCTAAACCAGGTCTAAACCAGGTCTAAACCAGGTCTAAACCAGGTCTAAACCAGATCTAAACCAGGACTAAACCAGGTCTAAACCAGATCTAAACCAGGACTAAACCAGGTCTATTTTCAGTTTCCTGGGTTGGTTCTTGTGAACTCTCTCTGAGCTGTGGCTCAAACAGACTCATGTTATAAACATTCATCTAAAATCTGTGTTAAATACCTGAGCTCCTCTGAGTCCACTACAGTCTCGTCTCACTGTTGACGCCGTTTCCATGGAGACGCTGACTATTGACGCCGTTTCCACGGAGAGGACTGTATCCTGTTCATCGGCCAATCAGCATTAGACCGAACCCTGTCACTTTAATTTCTCCGTTTTCTCTTTATAACTGCACAGAATCATATATAATGCTACACTAGCGGTGCTGCGATGAAACTGCGATGATACTGCGATGATACTGCGATGATACTGCGATGAAACTGCGATGATACTGCGATGATACTGCGATGATACTGCGATGAAACTGCGGCGATACCGCGGCGAAACTGCGATGAAACTGCGATGAAACTGGCGATGATACTGCGCGAAACTGCGATGATACTGCGATGATACTGCGATGAAACTGCGATGATACTGCGATGATACTGCGATGATACTGCGATGAAACTGCGATGATACTGCGATGATACTGCGATGAAACTGCGATGAAACTGCGATGATACTGCGATGAAACTGCGATGAAACTGCGATGATACTGCGATGATACTGCGATGATACTGCGATGATACTGCGATGAAACTGCGATGATACTGCGATGATACTGCGATGATACTGCGATGATACTGCGATGAAACTGCGATGATACTGCGATGAAACTGCGATGATGCTGCGATGATACTGCGTCCCCCACCTGACTTCTTTGTCTGTATTGAGTATTGGAAATATCTGGAGCTGTGTGTTTTTTACGCATGTTGAACAAATCGACATAAAACACATTCAATTGACTTTTTTGACGTGTGTAGGAAACCAACAGCTGTAAAGCACTTAACTGAGACTAAGCACAGTTTTTATGTACACATCATTTCATTTCTACATGTATTTATTTATGTTGGGCATTCGTGTGACTCCCACCGTGCTTATTTGGGGAATATAGTCCCCACCTCCTAAATCGGGACTGGGACCTGTTTGACTGAATCTGGTACCTCCTTTTTTTTTCAAGTTTCTTATAGTAAAAGTTAATGTGGCCTGTTTTTAAACTTTTAACTCTGATGCAGAACTCTGTAGAAACTGCCCATTAGTTTGTTAAACTTACATCAAATCATAAGCACATCCTAACCCAGATTGTCATTATGTGTGGAGTCTCAAGTGTGGAGTTCTCAAAAAGGCACATAAAAAAGAACCGAGGACAGTGAGCAGATATTCCATTCTGTTTTATTTTCTATTTCTAAACTTTCACAAGAGTGTTTTGTGTGAAACCGAGCAGCGGTAAAATACTTCCCCTTGTGCTTTAATAAGGTTTTTCTGATTTGATTTGACTGGTTTTGGACAAATGGCCTCAGATTCTAGAGCGATGATGAATATAATTACTTGCTGTTGGTGTTATTATAATTTTCTATACCTTTTACATGCATTAAAATATATTATTTAATTGATGTTTTATCACATGTGTGCATGTATGGCAAAACTAAAGGAAAACTTCCCCCTTGTGCTCAGATTGAAAGCAGAATGTTAAATATTAATAATACAATTATTTCTGCCGTAATAGATATTTCTATTGTGTGCTTGCTACATTATACTTACGTCATGCGTCACATACCAAACCTAGCGGACTACGTAACGTCCCAGACTTTATTTTTCTGTAATATTAGGTATACTAAACGTTAAATTGTCCCGTCCTGCGCTGTGAGCTGTAATGTAAACAGGTCTGAGCCTACATTTGTTCCCAGTGAGCCTCTGTTTCACTGCATTGCCCATATTCCCCCGTTTTTTACCCACACGGCCTTGTTTCAACATGGAACCCATAAAACACCACTCAGCTGCTGTTTACCACCCACAGCTACAGCAGAAACTTCTCTTAGCGGCGCGTAGTATCGATATTTTGCTACAGCGGCGGACTACGAGTTAAATCGATCACTTAATTGTTGAATTTCGACGAGAATGAAGCGTATTTTCTGTCAGAAGTCCAAGACAATACAATAACAGCTGCGGAATGGCGTCTGCCTGGAGCCCGGGAAACGGAGTAACGGCAGCTCTGTGTAAAATGAGCCGCGAAATGTTTTCCAGGCGAGTTTTAAACGCTCTGCTGAATTAATACATTTACTATAAAATTTGTCTGATTTAACTAACTGGGTGGATAAATACAAGTAATAAAAGTGATATTCTGTGTTAACTTATAGATTGGGGAGTGACACAATTCACAAAGGCCGTTAAGGAAAGATGCTAACGCTCAAATAGTTTATAAATCGTAGTATTTAACCACCAAGCTTAGTTTTTTAGGTTAAGTGGTTTAGTAAAAGCTTTCCGAAATTGAAAAAAGCCTCTAGAGTGAAGGTAACTATTAAAAGTTTTGTAATACATAATAAGAAATCTTGTCGATAGCTGGTGTCGCTAGAGAGGTAATGCTAAAGCAGTAGTGATTGACACCTCCTCTGACCAATTGTCTTTTGTTCTGTTTCTCATTGACCAATCACAGGGCGCCGATTTCACGGAGGCGGAGCTTGATGGGAAGAGTCGTGCGCTGCCATTCATGTTCCCGGCGGCGGGTGCTGCGGAGCGTTTCCTGCACTGGTGCATGGTGGTCGAACAGGAGGAATTGTTGGAAATTTCTCGGAGGTGAGTATATAAATCGTTTTTTACCCAGTGTGCATTATTCCCACAGCCATCTCTGCCGAGTGGGGATGACAGGCGGCAACGTGGGATCAAAACGACGGCGGATAATTCGGATATTTTACACATAAATACCCTGACAGGCAGCGCGTGGAAATGCTTATGTTATCTTTTTGAGCTAATGGTTCTTGTTTTCTAACTGCGCGGCTAGTTAGCGCCTTGGCACCACTTTAAAACGCAGCTAGTCAGTTAGCCTTCATCTCCACAGAGAAATTAACGTGCACTTTAATATGTAACTTTAAGCTTCCAAGTGGTTATTAATTTAATCTTTATTGAGGCCTAATGTTAAGTGCTGCTTAAAGTCAAGACAGTTGCGTTTGGCGTAGGTAGCAGCGCTATTAGCATGTGGCTAACGCGTTAGCTACAGAAAGACTTTTCTGTTTCGGGGAACTGGTTGCCCTTTTTTTTTTTTTTTTTAGATCTACTGTCAGTGGCTTAAACTGTCACCACATAGAAGTCAAATAAAGTTATTGTTGTTATAAAAGTGGCAAGTCATAGTTTGGCTAAAAGTAGCTTAACCCAGGAAGCGGCTAAAGTCAGATGATAAGCGCCAAACACTGTTATTAATGCGACAGTCGCTGTTTTTTATCAGAAGAACCTTTATTTTGTTCTGTTACAATTCTTCTAAATCAAAAACCACAGAGAGTCAATTGAAACACAGTAAAGATATGATGAAAAGAGAAGTTTCAGTCACAGTTTACAGTAATGTAGGCCTAATGTCTGAAGCCCTTTTAACTCTGTCCACATTTCTCCATTAGAATAATATAGACTCCCTGTGACTAATATCTGTCAAACGTGATGCATCAGAAATGTAGTTCTTTCATATCAGGCTTAAAAGATTGTGACGGTAATTCAAATGTAATTTGGCCTCATTTTTTAATGGAATATAAAATATAAAAAGAATATCACAAATACAATGACCTGTCACAAGACTTGACACAAAGATGTCAGGCTTTATATAAGATAAAGTAAACTAGATATAATTTTAACAATTAACTAATAGTGTTTTCTAAAACATTTTTATCTCTCAAATTAAATTTGTTGCTCTCATACGTTTTACTGCACATGTGACATCTCCACATGTGTCTTGCAGCAGGTTTTCTCAGAAGTCGCACTCTTTCTGGGCCTCAATTCTAAACTGTTCTTTTGAAGTAAAACACTTATTGACCAAGGAAAGGCCATTCATTTGCAGCTAAGTAGTCCCAATAAACACAATTCATGTCACAGTCAAACACACAAAAGCATTCACATAAAAACTATACATACAAAATATCTGGACCACCCCCTTTATGCATTTATTATGACAACATTTACTACATCCCAAACCCTTTATAATGTGCCTTTTACTGAACAAAATAAATATTTTTATTTCATGGACTTAAATAATAAGAATATAAAGCAGAAATATGTGACTTACATATTTGTTCAAGTGTAGGAGAATAAACTCTTGATAAAATTGCCTTGCCTGTTTTTTAAAGTGTAATTGAGTGGAATTCCCATTTAAACACTGTTTTCTGTCCTCTGCTCTTTGAGTTGGAACAGTCTGATATGTTGTGTGTTCTTAGTGTCTCTGCAGCAGTTGAAGAATGCTTATGCTCCGGGACGCACAGGGGATGGCAGAGTTTCAGGACGCAGACGGTCAGCCGGTCACTCTCTGTCTGACCGAGGCTGTGGCCGTCGCAGGTGAGAGCATCCTTACATCTACTGCTGTTTCTACATTAGAATAATTTATACTGTATGGAGCCAATCAGATTCACATTATTAAGATTCATGCAGTTATTGGTTTAAAATAAAATGTTGCCTAACATAAGAGCTTTGCTGTGTTTATCATGCTGCAAACCTTTTTAATAGATCTTGTTTATTTCATTCAAGGTGCACTCTATATATTAAAGTGATATGAAGAAAAACCTGTTCTTTTCTTTTCCATCTGAGGCACAGCTAATATCAGAAACACTGGACCTAGTCTAATTGTTCTATTGGTCTCGTCCGGAGTCTGCAGAGAAAAGACAGTTGTGTGATATTTCTCTAACTTCTGAAACCTCCCTGTGTGTTTCCAGAGGGCGATCAGATGGACACTATGGACACAGTGAGTCTCCAGGCGGTGACTTTGGCCGATGGATCCACGGCCTACATTCAGCACGAGTCCAAACCCTTCTCTGACGGCACTCACATCATGGACGGACAGGTCATTCAGCTCGAGGACGGTTCCGCAGCTTATGTCCAGCACGTGTCGATGCCCAAAGCAGGTCTAGAACACGACACTGCACTGACGACATACCGACACGATAACCGCAAGCCACAGGGAATAAGGAGATACCGTAGTTATGTTTTATTGATCCTTTTAATTTAAAGCCCCTCAAAACGGAACCAGCTGCAGACTTTCTGAAGCCGTCTCGAAGTCTTCTTTTTTTCCCTTGAAACCTTAAAACGATTCTCAATAATCTTTGCCCACTTTACTAATTGATTTAATACTAATCTGACCTAATTAAAAATATGCCTTTTTTTTCCTTCTGCTCAAAGCCAACACAAAACGGCAGCTGCAGGGTTTATAAAACACTAAATAAATAAAATGAACTATTAAATACAGCTGTAAGCAGTTTGTCCTTTGCTCTTATCTGTGTCTCTGTGATTGTAGGAGGAGACAGTTTGCAGCTGGAGGATGGACAGGCCGTTCAGTTGGAGGACGGCACCACGGCCTACATCCACACTCCCAAAGGTAACTCCATCGCTGGGACCTGGGACAGTGTGATGCTTTTGTTTGTGATTATTGTCTTTTGTCACAGTCATATTGTCTGATGGAGCACAAAACGTCTCTCTTTAACACAACTTTTCGGATTAACGTTCAGCTCTTCTCTTGTTCCCTCAGAGACCTACGACCAGGGGGGTCTGCAGGAGGTGCAGCTGGAGGACGGCAGCACGGCCTACATCCAGCACACGGTGCACATGCCTCCCTCCAACACCATCCTGGCCATTCAGGCGGACGGGACGGTGGCTGACCTGCACACGGAGACTGCTATAGACCCAGAGACCATCAGTGTGTTAGAGCAGTACACAACCAAGGTACAGACCCACAGCTGGAATATCCCTCCATCTGCTGAACATAATAGCATCAAAAAATTCTTTACAATCATATTTGAGTAAGTGCTTTGACCTACATTTCTCAGAAAGAGAAAAAACAGTAAAAAAAAATAAGGTCAGTTGTCCCAAACAAAAAAAGCCATACATCGAGAGAAGAAAACATTAATGTGTCCTCTTCTCAAACTTCCTATTCTCTTTCCTCATCTCTGTCGTGAGTGTGCTTTTAAATAAATGACTGCCCCATTATTTTAGTTGCTTTAGTTGATAAATTGTGACTCCATTTAATTTGGTTGCAACAAACTAGACTATATTCAAAACAGTACAATATTTTTTATTATTCCCTCTTCTTTTGAATTAGCTTTTGGTTAAAACTAGCTTTTAAACTTACTTTGACCCACATTTAATATAGTCTAGTCCAAAAAAACTAGAATTATAAAATGAAAAATATCTAAATGCAGCTTTTTTTACCAGTATCAAATGTATTTTATGTTTTTTTTTTTTTTTTTTACAGGTGGAGAACATCGAGAACTCTTTGGGAACGTTCGGCAGAGTCGAGGCTGACAACGGTCTCCACATGAGAGTATGTTACAGTTGTACCTCTGACTCTTCTTTGCCAGTTTATGTCTGACTCTAACGTGTGTGTTGTTGTCAGATTGTGCTGCAGGGCCAGGACAACAGACGTGTGTCGAACGTCGGCGAGAAGTCCTTCAGGTGTGAATACGACAGCTGTGGGAAGCTCTACACCACAGCGCACCACCTGAAGGTCCACGAGCGCTCGCACACGGGAGACAAACCCTACATCTGTGATTATCTCGGCTGCGGCAAGAAGTTTGCTACAGGTAACGGTTCAGATCCAAGTAAAACCTGTTCAGATACTACTAAATCCTATGAGGTTAATACAACAACAACTGTATAACTCATTTTAATCACGGTTTATGTTAGGTTATGGTCTGAAGAGCCACTCGAGGACACACACAGGAGAGAAGCCTTATCGATGTCAGGAAATGAACTGCTGCAAGTCGTTCAAGACGTCAGGAGATTTACAGAAGCACACAAGGACGCACACAGGTAACGGCTCACCTGAGACACCTAAACAAAGACTGACACACCTCTAACAAATCCTAACAGTATTTTAACTCCAGACACTGTGTTGTTCAGGAGAGAAGCCGTTCAAATGTCCCGTGGAGGGCTGCGGCCGCTCCTTCACCACCTCCAACATCCGTAAAGTGCACATCCGGACTCACACCGGAGAGAGGCCGTACTACTGCTCCGAGCCCAGCTGTGGACGCAGCTTTGCCAGCGCCACCAACTACAAGAACCACATGAGGATACACACAGGTCTGACACACACACACACACACACACAGGTCAGACACACACACACACACACAGACACACACACAGGTCAGACACACACACAGACACACACACACACAGGTCTGAGACACACACACAGACACACACACAGGTCTGAGACACACACACAGGTCAGACACACACACACACAGGTCAGACACACACACACACACAGGTCAGACACACACACACACACACACAGGTCAGACACACACACACACACACACACAGGTCAGAGACACACACACAGGTCAGAGACACACACACAGGTCAGAGACACACACAGACACACACACACACACACACACAGGTCAGACACACACACACACACAGGTCAGGTCAGACACACACACACACACACACACAGGTCAGAGACACACACACAGGTCAGAGACACACACACAGGTCAGAGACACACACACAGGTCAGAGACACACACACAGGTCGGAGACACACACAGACACACACAGACACACACACACACACACACACACACACACACACACACACACACACACACACACACACAGGTCTGAGACACAGACACACAGGTCTGAGACACAGACACACAGGTCTGAGACACAGACACACAGGTCTGAGACACAGACACACAGGTCTGAGAGACACACACACAGGTCTGAGACACACACAGGTCTGAGACACACACAGGTCTGAGACACACACAGGTCTGAGACACACACAGGTCTGAGACACACACACACAGGTCTGAGACACACACACACAGGTCTGAGACACACACACACAGGTCTGAGACACACACACACAGGTCTGAGACACACACACACAGGTCTGAGACACACACACACACAGGTCTGAGACACAGACACACACACAGGTCAGAGACACACACACACACACACAGGTCAGACACACACACACACAGGTCAGAGACACACACACAGGTCAGAGACACACACACACACACACACACACACACACACACACACACACACACACAGGTCAGAGACACACACACAGGTCTGAGACACACACACAGGTCTGAGACACACACACAGGTCTGAGACACACACACACACACACAGGTCAGAGACACACACACACACACAGGTCTGAGACACACACAGACACACACACACACACACACACAGGTCTGAAACACACACAGGTCAGAGACACACACACACACACAGGTCAGAGACACACACACAGACACACACACACAGGTCTGAAACACACACAGGTCAGAGACACACACACACAGGTCTGAGACACACACACACAGGTCAGACACACACACAGGTCAGACACACACACAGGTCAGACACACACACAGGTCAGACACACACACAGGTCTGAAACACACACAGGTCAGAGACACACACAGACACACACACAGGTCAGACACACAGACACACAGGTCTGAAACACACACAGGTCAGAGACACACACACACAGGTCAGAGACACACACACACAGGTCAGAGACACACACACACAGGTCAGAGACACACACACACACAGGTCAGAGACACACACACAGGTCAGAGACACACACACAGGTCAGAGACACACACACAGGTCAGACACACACACAGGTCTGAAACACACACAGGTCAGAGACACACACAGACACACACACAGGTCAGACACACAGACACACAGGTCTGAAACACACACAGGTCAGAGACACACACACAGGTCAGAGACACACACACAGGTCTGAAACACACACAGGTCAGAGACACACACACACAGGTCAGAGACACACACACACAGGTCAGAGACACACACAGACACACACACACAGACACACACACACACACAGGTCAGAGACACACACACAGGTCAGAGACACACACACACACAGGTCAGAGACACACACACACACAGGTCAGAGACACACACACACAGGTCAGAGACACACACACAGGTCAGAGACACACACACACAGGTCTGAGACACACACACAGACACACACACACAGGTCTGAGACACACACACAGACACACACACACACAGGTCAGAGACACAGACACACACACAGGTCAGACACACAGACACACACAGGTCAGAGACACACACACACAGGTCAGACACACACACACACAGGTCAGAGACACACACACAGGTCAGACACACACACACACAGGTCAGAGACACACACACAGGTCAGAGACACACACACACACAGGTCAGAGACACACACACAGGTCAGAGACGCACACACACAGGTCAGAGACACACACAGGTCAGAGACACACACACAGGTCAGAGACACACACACAGGTCAGAGACACACACACACAGGTCAGAGACACACACACAGGTCTGAGACACACACACAAACACACACAGGTCAGAGACACAGACACACACACAGGTCAGACACACACACACACAGGTCTGAAACACACACAGGTCACACAGACACACACACAGGTCAGACACACAGACACACACAGGTCAGAGACACACACACACAGGTCTGAGACACACACACAAACACACACACACAGGTCAGAGACACAGACACAGGTCTGAGACACACACAGGTCTGAGACACACACAGGTCTGAGACACACACAGGTCTGAGACACACACAGGTCTGAGACACACACAGGTCTGAGACACACACAGGTCAGAGACACACACAGACACACACACAGGTCAGACACACAGACACACACACAGGTCAGAGACACACACACACACAGGTCTGAGACACACACACAAACACACACACACAGGTCAGAGACACAGACACAGGTCTGAGACACACACAGGTCTGAGACACACACAGGTCTGAGACACACACAGGTCTGAAACACACACAGGTCAGAGACACACACAGACACACACACAGGTCAGACACACAGACACACACACAGGTCAGAGACACAGACACACACACAGGTCAGACACACACAGGTCAGAGACACACACAGACACACACACAGGTCTGAGACACACACAGACACACACACAGGTCTGAGACACACACAGACACACACACAGGTCTGAGACACACACAGACACACACACAGGTCTGAGACACACACAGACACAGGTCTGAGACACACACAGGTCTGAGACACACACACACACAGGTCTGAGACACACACACACACAGGTCTGAGACACACACAGACACACACACAGGTCTGAGACACACACAGACACAGACACAGGTCTGAGACACACACAGACACACACAGGTCTGAGACACACACACACACAGGTCTGAGACACACACAGGTCTGAGACACACGCACACACACAGGTCAGAGACACACACAGGTCTGAGACACAGACACACACACAGGTCTGAGACACACACACACACACAGGTCTGAGACACACACACAGGTCAGAGACACACACACAGACACACACAGGTCATCTTATATCTGACCTCTGTTTCAGGAGAGAAGCCGTACGTGTGCACAGTCCCCGGCTGTGAGAAGCGCTTCACAGAATACTCCAGTCTCTACAAACACCACGTTGTTCACACGCCGTGCAAACCCTACAACTGTAACCACTGCGGCAAGACGTACAAACAGATCTCTACCCTCGCCATGCACAAGCGCACCACCCACAACGACACGGAGCCCATCGAGGAGGAGCAGGAGGCCTACTTCGAGCCTCCAGCAGGTCAGTTCTACCCTGGCTCCATTTAAGGGCTTCCACAGAGCGTTTGTAAAGAGCAGGTTCTACAAAGGTGTAACTGGAGGTGATTAATCACCTGTGAGACGCCACAGATTTATCCTGGTTTGTCGTCAAAACTAGAAAATGTCCAGAACTCGGAGCTGCTGCATTATTAGTTAAATCACAAGGGGTTTGCTGTGCTTTGATCAAGGTGTCTCTCATGACATTAATACTTCTAAAAGTAAAAAAAAAAGTGTGTGTGTGTGAGATATTTTTTTTTTCTTTAAAAGCATTTCTGATAGAAATGTGGGTCGTTGCAGTCAAGCTCCACTAGAGGGAGACAATAGTGATCTCACTCCACAGTTTCAGGTCAAGCCCCTCCCTCTAGAGATAAAGCTCAGCTCTCTTAGTTGATCTCAGAATGATAAAGTCTCTTGGAATTAGAGACAAAACATCTTCACCTTAAAAACAGAGTCCAGAAGCTTTTGCTTTAACCTTTTCTTTGTTAGTCAGAATAATAAAATAAAAGTCAGTGAATGGTCTTGACACTGATGGTTTCTTGCACATTATAGAAAAATTGAAACACGTCTGCTTTATTTGTTGTTCTGCTGATTTCACTGACAAACAAACGTTTGAGCAAAGTTGTAAGAGACATTTAAAGTGGTATTATCTGCATCTGTCCAGACGCTATAGACGACCCCAGTGTGAACTACAGCGCTGCTGCGGAGGCTGAGGACTCCGGCTCAGAGCAGGTTCCCGTGGAAACAACAGAGATGGTCACCCAGCAACACGTCGCCCTGGTAACGCAGGAGGATGGGACGCAGCAGCAGGTAACGCAGTGATGTCACCACGTAACAACGGTACCTCTCTTTAAACTCAGACCGTAATCTTCTGCTGCTCCAGGTGAGCATCTCCGAGGCCGACCTGCAGGCCATGGGTGGCACCATCACCATGGTAACGCAGGAGGGCACTACCATCACCATCCCTGCGCATGAGCTGACCAATCAGGGAACACACTCAGTTACTATGGTGACGGCGGACGGATCAGATGAACAGGTAACACAAGTTTTTTTTGAGTTGATGTTTTTGGTTCTTTTATGAAACTTGAGCACCAACAACCTTTTCCAACTACAGTTTTAGCCTTTTTTTTTTTTTGAGTAATGTCACCTGTGTCCTGCAGGTGGCGATAATGGCTCCTGACATGAGTTCGTTCCAGACGGTGGAGGAGGCCTACAGTCAAGACCAGGACGAGGTTCACCCTGTGACTCTGCTGGCCACATCCAACGGCACTCACATCGCTGTCCAGGTGTGTCTTTAACTCTGAACACCAGGCTGTCCAGGTGTGTCTTTAACTCTGAACACCAGGCTGTCCAGGTGTGTCTGTAACTCTGAACACCAGGCCGTCCAGGTGTGTCTTTAACTCTGAACACCAGGCTGTCCAGGTGTGTCTTTAACTCTGAACACCAGGCTGTCCAGGTGTGTCTTTAACTCTGAACACCAGGCTGTCCAGGTGTGTCTTTAACTCTGAACACCAGGCTGTCCAGGTGTGTCTTTAACTCTGAACACCAGGCTGTCCAGGTGTGTCTGTAACTCTGAACACCAGGCCGTCCAGGTGTGTCTTTAACTCTGAACACCAGGCCGTCCAGGTGTGTCTTTAACTCTGAACACCAGGCTGTCCAGGTGTGTCTGTAACTCTGAACACCAGGCTGTCCAGGTGTGTTGTTTACCCTGAACACCAGGCCGTCCAGGTGTGTCTTTAACTCTGAACACCAGGCCGTCCAGGTGTGTCTGTAACTCTGAACACCAGGCCGTCCAGGTGTGTCTTTATATCTGAACACCAGGCTGTCCAGGTGTGTCTGTAACTCTGAACACCAGGCCGTCCAGGTGTGTCTGTAACTCTGAACACCAGGCCGTCCAGGTGTGTCTTTATATCTGAACACCAGGCTGTCCAGGTGTGTCTGTAACTCTGAACACCAGGCTGTCCAGGTGTGTCTTTAACTCTGAACACCAGGCTGTCCAGGTGTGTCTGTAACTCTGAACACCAGGCCGTCCAGGTGTGTCTGTAACTCTGAACACCAGGCCGTCCAGGTGTGTTTTTAACTCTGAACACCAGGCCGTCCAGGTGTGTCTGTAACTCTGAACACCAGGCCGTCCAGGTGTGTCTGTAACTCTGAACACCAGGCTGTCCAGGTGTGTCTTTAACTCTGAACACCAGGCTGTCCAGGTGTGTCTTTATATCTGAACACCAGGCTGTCCAGGTGTGTCTTTAACTCTGAACACCAGGCTGTCCAGGTGTGTCTGTAACTCTGAACACCAGGCCGTCCAGGTGTGTCTTTATATCTGAACACCAGGCTGTCCAGGTGTGTCTGTAACTCTGAACACCAGGCCGTCCAGGTGTGTCTGTAACTCTGAACACCAGGCTGTCCAGGTGTGTCTTTAACTCTGAACACCAGGCTGTCCAGGTGTGTCTTTATATCTGAACACCAGGCTGTCCAGGTGTGTCTTTAACTCTGAACACCAGGCTGTCCAGGTGTGTCTGTAACTCTGAACACCAGGCCGTCCAGGTGTGTCTTTAACTCTGAACACCAGGCTGTCCAGGTGTGTCTGTAACTCTGAACACCAGGCCGTCCAGGTGTGTCTGTAACTCTGAACACCAGGCCGTCCAGGTGTGTCTGTAACTCTGAACACCAGGCCGTCCAGGTGTGTCTTTAACTCTGAACACCAGGCTGTCCAGGTGTGTCTTTATATCTGAACACCAGGCTGTCCAGGTGTGTCTGTAACTCTGAACACCAGGCCGTCCAGGTGTGTTTTTAACTCTGAACACCAGGCCGTCCAGGTGTGTCTTTATATCTGAACACCAGGCTGTCCAGGTGTGTCTCTAACTCTGAACACCTGGCTGTCCAGGTGTGTTTTTAACTCTGAACACCTGGCTGTCCAGGTGTGTTTTTAACTCTGAACACCAGGCTGTCCAGGTGTGTCTCTAACTCTGAACACCTGGCTGTCCAGGTGTGTCTGTAACTCTGAACACCTGGCTGTCCAGGTGTGTCTGTAACTCTGAACACCTGGCTGTCCAGGTGTGTTTTTAACTCTGAACACCTGGCTGTCCAGGTGTGTTTTTAACTCTGAACACCTGGCTGTCCAGGTGTGTTTTTAACTCTGAACACCAGGCTGTCCAGGTGTGTTTTTACCTTCAGGTAACAGTGACACTTGTGAAGAACTCTTTCAGATCCTGTTGAACAAACATGACGTCAATAAAAAAAGCGTAAATCAGTAAAATGAATAAAATACTTTAAATGAGAGCAGTATTAAAAACACTAACAGAAGATATTAAATCTGTTGGTTGCACTTTTTAAAGATGAGTAACTGAGGTTTAATGTCATCAAAACAAGACTTTTTAAAGTTTGATGAGATGACACTTGTTGCCTGGGAAACTCTGGTGTTGTTTTGCGACTCCACTGAAGACGAGTTATTACGAAAATGTAAACCTCTGAGTCTCGGCCCTTTGTCTTTGAGTTAAGCCCGTTTTGTCACAAAAAAACTGGATTTTCATTAAAATGCTCCATCAGAGGAGTTTCACTGATACTACAGCCGTCTTTAATCATTGTCTCTTCAGCCTTTTTAATGTCATCAGCGACAGAAGACGCTCTTTAATCAGATCAGAGCGATAGCAGTGTTTGGTGTGAACTCTGTGCCTTTAGAATCCTCTGTCTTTAAACAGAGGCTTACTTCATCAGGGTCTTTGTTGATATGTTACCTTCCGGTTTCAGGAAAATCTGGTTCTGAATCTGCATTAAACCCTGAGCTCAGAGGCAGGAAAATAATTATATTTTGATTTAAAGAACAAATGCAAGATTGTGCTGAGATGTACAGTATTCATGGACTTTTTTCTGAACTCTTAAAAGGCACCGGTTTTAGACCAGGTTTGTGACTAGTGCCACGTCATTGACCATAACTTACCAAAACCATATGCATGTTATGCATTTTAATGGTTATAGTTTCTACATTATCCTATAGAAACTTTAACACAGTATGAAAGCCTGGACTTGATGGAGCTCCTTATTCAAATTAAACCTGTTTATTGTGATGTTAGCCGTTCTGTCAAATTTAAACCTGAGTCCTTTTTAAAGTAAAGGACATCGTCTCCTGATTCTCTCTGCTCTTTGATTTATTGCTCAGGTCTTTTCTCTCCCTCTTTTCTGCGCCTCCTGCTGCTACGTCTCCTTACAATTCATTAAGACTTCAAACCAAACCTTTGAAAGAGCCCCTCAGCTTCAGGACAAATCCCTGAGTCGTAAATCAGTTACATTCACAGGACACTATAAAAATATGTTTATTCGAATTGAAACAACTTTTTCATTAAAATCAGCTTTTTTATTTTATTTTACGTTTCTAGGTGGAATTGGAAAAGTTTGAGTTGGATTTGGACAGATTCCTTGCGTTAAATGCTGACCTCAGATGTCTTTGACAGGTTTACATTTAATTTAACGCCTCAGCAGCAGTGACTGTTTATTTTACTGGGAGCTGCCACACTTGAGCAGGAACCTGTTAGGATAAATATTATCCGATTAGTTCTATATTAGGAAATTCAAAATTCCCAAAGATCATTAAGAAACGCAAAAAAATAAAAAAAAACCCTGCTCAATAGGGACAAAGGTTATAAACAAATGTAGCCTTATAAATATATTTCTGACGCTCGTCTTTCTCTT
Organism: Perccottus glenii; assembly: GCA_024416835.2. NCBI lineage: Eukaryota > Metazoa > Chordata > Actinopteri > Gobiiformes > Odontobutidae > Perccottus > Perccottus glenii. Next base: position 970,617 of record CM044563.2, read on the forward strand.
TTCATCTTTGTTCAGCAAGTTTGTGTTTTTAAGTCCCACATCTTTCTCTTGTTTTTCAGCTCAGTGACAGTCCGTCGCTGGAGGAGGCCATCAGGATCGCCTCCAGGATACAACAGGGAGAATCTCCAGGCCTGGAAGACTGACTCTGCCCCAGGAACAGTCTCCAGGCCTGGAAGACTGACTCTGCCCCAGGAACAGTCTCCAGGCCTAGAATCCCTCCTAAATCTGGTCTTCCACAGATGAACTGCGCTTTTATTTGTAAATAGGATTTTGATAAAGGACTGATATTTTGTCTCTTGGGATTCAGAGCGAGTCATGCTAACGATGTACAGCTAATGCTATTTCTAATTAAAAAAGAGTGATTAACAGACTCTGTGCCAATTTAATGATTCCCTTTGGAGCTTCTTTTTATGCTCTCTTATGATCAAGTGAAAGATAAGTGTTTTAAAAATGAACTGAATGTATTAATTTATTTATAAAGTCAACAAACCGTAAAAAAAAAAAAAAAAAATAATTCTCACCTGCACTCAGTTATACATCAGAACTGTGGCACTGGAGACAAGGTGGGTTATGTGCCTTGCCCAAGGACACAATAACAGTATGATCCAGGGAGAGCAGGAATTAAACCATCAACCTTCCAGTCACAGGACGATGGCTCGACCACTGAGCCGTACTGCTTCATTATCATTAAAACCAATTAAAAAATCGATGGAAACAAGATTTAACTGCTGTTTTTTGTCAGATACATTAACCTTTAAAAGTGATGTCGAGTTTTTTAAGGTTGTATAACTTATTTCCTACAGCAGGTAATGGTTTGGAGAAGCAGACGGGAGCAGTGACTAAGGGCCGTTTGAATTCATCTGTAACACTAAGCATTATTTGAGTATTTGTAACAATCTTTAATTTAATATTTACAAAGCATTTTTCCAACATTTATCACTATTACGTTATAAACATTGTTATAAATGTTTGTCTTAATATGCCATCGTAAAATTAAACACGTTAAATTTCAGTGTCTATAGGTAATTCAACATTAATAGATGTGTTAACTGTTTTAGTGAGTTAATCGAGACTTAAACTTCCTCTGATTTGTAGACACTGTTTATGTAAATCTGATGTTTACCTTTGGTCGGACCTTATTTGTAGTGTTTAGGCTGTTTGTTCCGACTAATGGGAAAGGCATATTTACATCGTTCACTGAGGCTCAGACGGCTTTACGGCTGATGTAAAACAAATACTAAATGTTGCTTCTAACGGTAAAAGTTCAAGAATATTTTAAATATGTATTGGCTTAAAGTAGCATCAAAGCCAAATGTAAATTTAATATGGAGCATATTTATGTTTTAAAATAAATACTGAATTAAAAATATTGCGTAAAATCAAAATGAGTTGCATTATTAAAGTTATGTCAAATGGAAATCCTAAAGCACATTTGTCAAACAGAACAAGACGAAAAGAAAGATAGAAAAGTCGAATATATTATGATTTAAAATGTTTTACTATTGTAGCTTGATATGAGATATATGAATGTGCATTTTGCAGCAATAGAACAAAAGTAATCTCAGGAGCACTGACTAATATTGGACAGTTTTTACAATATTAGAACATGAATATTAACATTTTTGACATTAGACAAGATGCATGCTAAAAGTGCTTAAGGACTTAAGTAAAAAAAAAAAAAAAAATCAGTAATATGTGCTGTTTATATAGTTAAAGTTTCCGAATGGAAGAAAATGTGCCAACACATGTCCCACCTTCCTCAAAAAAAGCATGTCTCATTATTAGCCTAAATTAAATTAACCCAACATGACGATACTAAACTTTGCGAAAACTTTGGTCTTAAAAGTGTCCCTTGTCTTTGGTCATTTGCGCTCTTTAATCATTACGTGTAAGTAATGAGCCATCGTTTAAAAAAGCGAGAGTCATGTAATTAGCTCGTTTAAAGCTAAAGCTTTGACTTTGTGCCTCTTTTCGACGCAAATAATCGGCCTTTTGTTCAACAGTTGACGTCCATTACGTAATTGTCACGTTCGCGCCAGTGCCTCTGCATAAGCCCCGCCCCCGAAAGTACTCAGTAACCGCCCATCTTTTAAAATTTACAGGCTCCTTCTGATTGGACGCTTGGGCACACGTGACCAACGGTCGCGGGAAGTCCTCTGCCACGCGTGAGCTCTGAGGAGGGAGACTCATTCAAACTTTTGCGTAAACATTACGTCGGTTTAATCGCGGAAAGACCTGTTTTCTTCAGGAAATGTCAGGGTCAAAAGGGTTTTGTTAAAGCGCTGAGTCATTCTAGAAAACTCTCCTAATCCATGGTTTAAACAAAAATGTCACTGTTTAAACACATTAGAAATAGTTCAACACAGGTTTTAAATTAAACTTTGCTCCAAAAATGTAGATGTGAGGAAAGAAACTGACAGTCAAGTGGAGTTATGCAACAGCTCTGAGGATCTGGGTCACTGGGTCAGAAACACAGAGTCAATAACAGGGTTGGCTTTGAAAAAAAAAACACCTGGTTTTACAGTTTTTTCATCAACACTGCTCCGTAATTCAGTAATCAACCAATCAAAGATAATCTATATTAATGCGATTATTGGATGTATATTGTGTATTATTATAATACTGTATTGTGTATTATTAGATATTGTCTTCAGGCCCTTAAGCTTTTTGACCTGGACTTAAAGAAGTCCGGTTCAAAACTACAGTTAATGTAATAAACGTGTTGCATAATTTCCACATTTCTTAACCTTTTTCATGAATTGACACAAGTAGATCTTAAACATGGCTCCACCATTTTCTTGTTAAAAATAATCCTGATAAAACTAGTTTAGGTTATATTTGTTCGATATTGTCTTCTGTAGTTTCTTAGTTCTGGGCTTGTATCTGAGGTTCAAAGGTCACGTGGTTTTGGGAAGTGAACTGTTTTTAAATCTGTTCAAAGCCTCTCGGATTACAGCCTTTAGAGCGACTGGTGGTTTTGTCCCGGGCTTGGGAAACCGTTACAAACTGGTCTTAAATGTCAGGTCTCAGTGAAGAGCAGAGATGGGCTTCTGCCATGGGCTGTTTTTTTAAATACATTTTTTGAAGCTTTGTCTTCAGTTTTTAAATTAGTCGTGTGGTGTTGACAGAGTTTGCTGGCTTCATCTGACATTCCTCACAGAGACCTTCTCTCATGGAGGCTAAACCTTGGACTGAACCAGAGTCTGCCTTCTGTCATCGTAAACTAAAGTCTGCTAAACCTGTTTCCTCTGCAGAGTTTGTTGTCCCGGGCCAGAGGGTCAGGAGCAGGTTCGGCCAATCGCAGAGTGGCTCTGTTTAAAACGGACCAATCAGGAAAGACTCTGACAGACAGCCTTCGGAGACAGCAGACCCCTCTGGTGAACTTTAACCCCTTCACACCAGACTCTCTGCTCATCCAGTCGGCCACGCAGCAGCGACTGGGACGGAAGAGGTCGCACTGGAACGAGTGAGTGTCAGGTTTATCGTCGGATATTAATAAAGTGTATCTTTACAGTTATGGGTTTATTTGAACAAAAGCACACTTTACTTTAGCTGGAAGTCACCTTCTGGACATCATTTGGAAATGTTCTTTGAGGAGTTTAAAAGTAGTGCTGCTCAATTATAGGAAAATACATTTTTTACCAAAACTACTCTAGACTTTAACGATTGTTGGAGACTGGCCTTGACTTTGAAGAGTTAATCTGAGCTGGTTTTCTCTGTTTTTTCCAGTTCTTGTGGTGAAGACATGGAGCAGAGCGACGGAGAAGGAGACGAGGAGATCCTGCCGCCTTCAAAGGTACAACTTATCCAAATGCTGACGTAACAATATGTTCTTACAGCAATAAAATACTATTTTAGTTGATTTAGAACGATGCAATTCAACAAACAGTTATATTTTGCCAAAGAAAAATAATCAGTGTCTAAATAAGTTGCAGTTTCTTTGTGTTTAAAGTCAAACAGAGCATGTCATCTTTTAAATATAACGTGTACAATCTTTTTACAGTTGCTTTTTTCCTTCTGTAAATCTATTTGAAACTCATATTTTGGAGTCACTTATGAATGAAACTTTCCAGGGCTTTTATTTTGTAGTAGCCACTCTGTTGAATCGGTGTGTGTTTGTGCAGAAGATCACGATGATGGAGAGCAACATGTCGTCCCGTTACCTCTCTGAGTTCCTGGAGCTGGAGAAGATCGGCTGCGGAGAGTTCGGAGCCGTTTTTAAATGCGTCAAACGACTCGACGGCTGCATCTACGCCATCAAGAGGTCGAAGAAACCCCTGGCAGGATCTGTCGACGAGTAGGTTTAAACAGCTCCAACAGTTTAATGAGCCACATAACTAAAGCTGTGCGGTTCTTGTTGGTTTGTTGAAAATGTTGGGAAAGACCTTTTCTTTACAAAGTTAAAGCTGTTCTTGGTCAAACTCGTCTGATTCGAGGCAGTGGCAGCGAGAGGAGGTTATAATAATAATAATAGCTTCTGTTTCAACTAAGAGCAAAAACTACAGACCCACAATTCAAGTTTGGAGCTGGATTTATTTGGAGAACACAAAAAGATTGAAGTAAAATGCAAAAGGCGTCCAACATTTGGTAAAAACCCGTTTGTGTTGAAACTTTGATCAAAATCTTGGCGATTAAAAAGTCTTTTTGAAAAACCAGACTAAGTTTAGTTGTCGGTCTGGCTCTACAGGTCTGTTTCATCAAAGCAGGTTCTTTAGATGAAGAACTGCTGGGATCTGTGAGTGACACCAGTTTTATCCAATCACAGCAGCTCCATTGTCAAGGAGCCGCTTTAAAATGGATTTATACTTTTGAGATCATCATCTGTGTTTTTGTGGTTCACGAGTCTTTATCTGTTCATTTTTAATAATTGTCCTATTGATATTATTGTAAAAAAAATAGAATAATATGTTTAGACGTAGCTTCGACACGTTTTTGTTTGAGTTTTTAAAAATGTATTTCCAGGTTTGTAAGCTTTAGGAAAAGCCTACACTACAGTATAATATTTTTGCATGAACAGTGTGATTCTAAGACGAGTGTTTTGTTCCGCGTAATGACCTCTTCCTCTCGTTTCCAGACAGAACGCACTGAGGGAGGTGTACGCCCACGCCGTCCTGGGACAGCACCCCCACGTGGTCCGGTACTACTCGGCCTGGGCCGAGGACGACCACATGCTGATCCAGAACGAGTACTGCAACGGCGGCACGCTGTCGGACGTGGTGTCGGAGAACTACAGGAGGCTGACCTACTTCACTGAACTGGAGCTGAAGGAGCTGCTGCTGCAGGTCGCCAGGGGCCTCCGCTACATCCACTCCACCGGCCTCGTGCACATGGACATCAAACCCAGTGAGTGTCGGAACAAAAACACGCAGTGAAACAGCACCTGGTCCAGAGGATCGTGTTTAAGTCGTCACTTTAGAGAAAAACAAAGGAGCCTCTTTGGAGTTAGAAATAAATCCTGATGTGCAATAACAATAATAAAGACCAGTGCTGAGTACTTTCTTGTAAAACTACTGTGTGCAGAATAAATCTGTAAAGATCCATAGGGTCTAAACATTCTTTAGTTTGTGTGCTGTCCTTAAATGATAGTTTGACTCTGTTTGTGTCAGGTAACATCTTCATTTCCCGTAAGTCTGTGTCGAGCTGTGAAGAGCTGGACGAGGTGGACGGACTCGCCACCAGCGTCGTCTACAAGATCGGTGAGAAAAGCTCCAGGATGAACTAGGCCTGTTTTTAAATGTGTCTACTAAACCCTGGTGTGTCCTTCAGGGGACCTGGGTCACGTGACCAGAGTCAATAACCCTCAGGTGGAAGAAGGAGACAGCAGGTACCTGGCCAACGAGGTCCTACAAGAGGTGAGCTGTCACAGGTGGTTTCACAAAAAGACAAACTAATCGGGTTTTATTAAGAAACGACATGTTATAGCTGCTTTTCCCATTGATTTTAATCCTGAATATTTAAAGAGCTTATAATAAAATCCCACGTTTCCCATTGACTTAAAGAAGAATGTAAAAAGTTATGACAAACCTTAGGTAGACATTGTCTCAGTACTGTCCTTTTTAATAAAATATAAAAAATGGTCCAGACTGTGTTGGTTTGTGTGAAGACTAAGATATATTGTGTAACGACCCAGGACTACAGTAACCTGATGAAGGCGGACATCTTTGCTCTGGCTCTGACGGTGGTGAGTGCGTCCGGAGCCGAGCCTCTTCCGACCAACGGAGACAAGTGGCACGAGATCCGTCAGGGCAAACTGCCCCCCATCCCCCAGGTGCTGTCCCCAGAGTGCACCAGCCTCCTCAAGGTGAGACCAAACCAAACCTCAACAGGGCACACTTCGCTTTATTCCAGTCACTGAAAGTCTTATTTCCTTGTGTTTGTGTCCAGCTGATGATCCACCCAGACCCGACCCGACGACCCTCGACCTCGGAGTTGATCCGGAACCCGGTTCTGCTGACGGCGGCCCGGATGAGCGCGGATCAGCTGCGAGTGGAGCTGAACGCAGAGAAGTTCAAGAACGCGCTGCTGCAAAAGTGAGTGGCTTCATTGAACTGAAAATGTCAGGCCTGATTAATACTAATGTCAGAACAGAAATCCACTTTTAAACCTCAAGCACCTGTCGTCGCACTTGTTTCCTGAGCTCAGAGTCGTTCACACCTGACTCTCTCTTCGCTCAAAAGTGTGTCTCAGACGTTTATTCCACTCGGTTTTGGTCTAAAGCCACAAACAAACCTGTTCCTCCTGCTTCACTTTTACGTCTGAGAAAAAGTGGAAATACAACTTTAAATTTACAACTAGACCCCTTTTACGAAAAGGTTAGGTTTTAAAGGTGAAGACGTTTCTAAAGAGACTTCAGTTTTGATAAATCCAGAATTATAAAACATTCTACAACAGAAAGAAACTAAAACCAGGAAATAAAAAACCTAAACAAATGACAATCTTCCGACATCTTCTGCTTTAGAATCTTTTCCCAGATGTCTTTTTCTTGTTTTTTTTTTTTTGTGTGTTTTATAAGAAAGATTAGATGGTAATGGCTGTGTGTTCTCTAAAACCTCGCAGGGAGCTGAAGAAGGCCCAGATGGCTCGAGCGGCTGCAGAGGAGAAGGTCTTATCCACCGACAGAGTCCTGACCCGCTCCACGCTCCAGAACGGCCCCCGGACGTCCAGACTCATCGGCAAAAAGATGAACCGCTCCGTTAGCCTCACCATCTACTGATCCTGGCCCGACAAGAACAACACTCGCATCCAACCGAGTCCCGCTGAGACGAAACGAAAAGGACGTTTAAACTCCGTCTGCAGCGGCTCGAAAGACTCACAGTTCTCATTAAAACAAAGGACAGACTCCAAAACAAATCAAAACGTCTTCAAAAGATTCAGGGCAGTGTTCAAACTCTTTTTTAGAATGGTTTCAAAGTGGCTTCTGTCAGTTTGACTTTAACTGACGTTTCCACAGCAACGTTTTCTTTAGTTCACAGCAGAATATTACATGTTCTTTTGAATTTAGCAGAACAAAAAAAAAAAGGCCTGTAAATGTCGAAACCTAAATCAGACGTTTCTATTTTTGATTTTGTGACTGTGTTTTACTTTAGGCACAAAAAGGCAGTAAAATTATAAGTATTTAAATCTCTAACAAAGCTCAACCGAAGATAAAGGACTATTCTAATGGTTCCAATTAAAAGTGCTGTTAAACGATTATATTTTCAACAGGCTCAGATTTTGAAACACTCGGACTAACTTTCTTTGGTGCAAGTCTCAAAGTTGGCCACATTTAAATATTTTCAAAAAGTAGTCGAACCTAAAAGAAACCACTCGACCCAAAAAAAACCCTGCCTTTACTGAAACTGGACTGTCGTCGATGGAGCGAGTGAGAAACGGCTCTAAATGTCACTTCGACGTCAGGTTCAAGACGAGACACAAGCCGCTGTCAATCAATCAAGTCCCTCCCTCCTTCCACACATCCTCGTTTCCTTCCCTGACCTCCTCGGATGAATGTACGCGTCGTCGGTGGCACCTTACTGCCGGTCGGAGCTTTTAACGGAGCACTTTGAGCCGACGAGTCGCTGGTGACTTGTTAAACGAATGGAGAGAAGAAAAAAACGAGTATAAGATGTACAAAGCTGCTGCTATTATTGTTTTGTTTGTATCAGGGTCAGAGGTTAGAGTTTAAACGGGGTCGAGTCGACAAAAGTAAAATGGAGTCATTGTCGGCCAGTTATCGTCAGTTCCACCTCCAACTAAAAATCTATTTATAAAGCTGTCAGATTTACAGAAAAAACCTGAGTTTAACCTGAAAGGATGTTTCTGTTTTAATGCTGCCCTTCGTTAAAAGTGTTTGAATAGATTTTCTCGTGTGTTCTAACAACGAGTTAAATTCACAAAAAGGAAACATGTTTGTTTAAAGGGCTGTACTTTTTTGAGTTTTATTAAATCGGCATCAAATTTAAAACATTTCCACAGTCGATCCATGCAGCCTTCTTTATATATTCTTAAATACAGTCGGACAAACTCAAACCCAGATCCTTGGTTTGGACTCGATCCTGTTTTGACCCGAGCCCCTCTCCGTCGTAGCATTAGAACAATCACTGTCTGTTCTGTGAATTCTCCTGTTTTTAGGTCTTTCTCATAAGATTACTGTTTAAAAAAAAAGACTCATCTAACACTTTGTTTTATCTGTAAATATGTTCTTTTAATAAACCTCCTTCTCCAACAGCTGTGTGGAGTCTAGTTTTTGTAAAATAGGACCCTAAACAGTTATTCACAAATGACTGACTAAAAGTTTCTACACAGACTGGAGTATGTTTGCTTCCCAAGCCACCAGTGGTGCTCACACAGACATTGACTGCTACACCTCCTCTGTATTGGATTATGTTAATACCACCATTGACAGTGTTACAACCCAGAAACAGATCACCACATACCCAAATCAGAAGCCATGGATGAATAAGGAAGTGCAACTCCTGTTGAAGACACGCAATACTGCCTTCAGATCAGGAGACGCACAAGCCTACAGCACATCCAGAGCAAACCTGAAGAGGGGCATCAAAAAGGCCAAGCACTGCTACAAGCTGAAGATAGAGGGACACTTCTCCAACTCTGACCCTCGACGCATGTGGCAGGGCATCCAGGCCATCAGTGACTACAAACCCACCCACTCCACCCCTGCAGCCACCGATGTCAACTTCCTGAATGAACTAAATGACTTTTATGCTCGCTTTGAAAGAGACAACAGAGAAACTGCAACCAAGCTCAAACCCTCAGTTGACCACCCTCCACTCACACTCTCATCCACTGATGTCTGCAAGGCACTGAGCCGGATCAGCACACACAAGGCTGCTGGACCAGACAACATCCCTGGTCGTGTTCTCAGGGCATGTGCGGAGCAGCTCACTGGGGTTTTTACAGACATTTTCAACCTGTCTCTTGCCCAAGCAGCTGTACCAACATGCTTCAAATGCACTTCCATTGTGCCAGTGCCAAAACACTCTAGTCCAAGGTGCCCCAACGACTACCGCCCTGTAGCACTCACACCCATCATCATGAAGTGCTTTGAGCGGCTGATCCTGGAACACCTAAAAGACTCCATACCACCCACATTGGACCCGCATCAGTTTGCTTACCGCAGCAACAGAAGCACAGAGGATGCAGTTGCTATGGCACTGCACTCTGTGCTCACCCACCTGGACAATAAGAACTCTTATGCACGTATGCTGTTTGTTGACTTCAGCTCAGCATTCAACACTATCATCCCGACCAAGTTAATAGCCAAACTTGAAGACTTGGGCATCAATACCTCACTCTGCAACTGGATTCTGGACTTCCTGACCAACAGACCCCAGAATGTCCGATCTGGATCCACCTGCTCCACATCCATCACACTTAACACTGGTGTACCACAGGGCTGTGTGCTAAGCCCATTTCTCTACTCCCTCTTCACCTCCGACTGCAAGCCTGTGTTTGGATCCAACGCCATCGTCCAGGTTTGCAGGCGACACTACAGTGATTGGTCTCATCAGCAACAACGATGAGACTGCCTACAGGAAGAGATCCAGCACCTGTCCACATGGTGCAACGAAAATAACCTGCTCCTCAACACCACCAAAGCGAAGGAGCTCATCGTGGACTTCAGGAAAGAGTCTAGAGGCACACACGACACCATCCACATCAATGGAATGGACGCCGAGCGTGTCTCCAGCTTCAAGTTCCTGGGGACCCACATCTCGGCTGACATGACCTGGACAACCAACACCTCCAGCCTGGTCAAGAAGGCTCACCAGCGCCTCTTCTTCCTGAGGACACTGAGGAAGAACCAGCTCTCCTCGGCCATCCTGGTGAACTTCTACGCTGCGCGAGAAAGCATCCTGACGAACTGTGTCACAGTGTGGTATGGGTGCTGCTCTGTCGCTGAGCGCAAGGCATTGCAGCGGGTGGTGAAAACTGCCCAACGCATCACAGGGACTCCACTTTCTGCCATCGAAAACATCCAGAGGAAACGCTGTCTGCGCCGAGCTCGCAGCATCCTTAAGGACTCCTCTCACCCAGCCCACAGACTGTTCTCCCTCCTCCCCTCCGGCAGGCGTTTCAGGAGCCTCCGGACTAGAACCAGCAGACTAAAGAACAGTTTCTTCCCCAGAGCTGTGTCTTTACTGAACTCTAACCCTTGCTGACCCCACACCTCTCACAGACTCTCTCACCCCCACCATGCCACTCCTCACAGACTCTCCTCTCACCCCCACCATCCCACTACCCTCATAGACTCTTCTACCCCCACCACCATCCCACTCCCCTCACAGACTCTCCTCTCATCCCCCACCATCCCACTCCCCTCACAGACTCTCCTCTCACCCCCCACCATCCCACCATCCCTTGCACTACCGCACCTTTGCTACCAACTGTTTACATTTCACTGTTTGCACTACCTTAAATCTACTGCTTACCTTAAGCTAACATACAATTGTATACACCTACCTGTAAAATTCTGTTCATAGTTAGAGACGTCTGATTTTATATTACATGTGTGTATGTGTGTATGTGTGTGTGCGGCGCGACGCGTGTGTATTACACTACATGTAGAGTACATATTCACCTGTAAATGCTGTTTATAGAAAAGAGACACCTGTAATTATATTTATGGCACACACTCACCTTTTATAGTAATAACCATCTGTATATTTATATTCATTGTACATATTACCTGTAAATCCTGTACATCTCCATATCCTGCACTTTACTGCTATTGCACTTCTGGTTAGACCTAAACTGCATTTCGTTGCCTTGTACCTGTACTTGTGTAATGACAATAAAGTTGAATCTAATCTAATCTTTCATATTGAGCACGTGATGGGCTCATTTGTGTCAGTCCGGTGAAGAGCCCGAGAGCGCCCCCTGGCGAACAAAACGTGAGTCTGGGTGTTCAAAAATACGTTTTATTTTAATTTAGCATCAAACGAGGTGGAAATGTTCACAAATCAGAAAAAGTCCAGAGGTCTGAACCGGACCATCCACAGGAACAGTCCTGGGGGGTGTCAGAGACCCACCTACGTATTACTGTTGTTACTGGTGTTGCCGGTGTTACTGGTGTTACTGGTGGTGTTGCTGGTGTTACTGGTGGTGTTGCTGGTGTTACTGGTGGTGTTGCCGGTGTTACTGGTGGTGTTGCTGGTGTTACTGCTGGTGTTACTGGTGGTGTTGCCGGTGTTGCTGCTGGTGGTGTTGCTGGTGTTACTGGTGGTGTTGCTGGTGTTGCTGCTGGTGGTGCTGCTGGTGTTGCTGCTGGTGGTTTTGCCGGTGTTGCTGGTGTTACTGGTGGTGTTGCTGGTGTTGCTGGTGTTACTGGTGGTGTTGCTGGTGTTGCTGCTGGTGGTGTTGCCGGTGTTGCCGGTGTTGCTGCCGGTGGTGTTGCTGGTGTGCGTTACTGGTGGTGCTTGCTGGTGCTCTGCTGGTGGTGTTGCTGCTGGTGGTGCTGCCGGTGTTGCTGGTGTTACTGGTGGTGTTGCGGTGTTGCTGGTGTTACTGGTGGTGTTGCTGGTGTTACTGGTGGTGTTGCCGGTGTTGCTGGTGTTACTGGTGGTGTTGCTGGTGTTGCTGGTGTTACTGGTGTTGCTGGTGTTACTGGTGGTGTTGCCGGTGTTGCTGGTGTTACTGGTGGTGTTGCTGGTGTTACTGGTGGTGTTGCTGGTGTTACTGGTGGTGTTGCTGGTGTTGCTGCTGGTGGTGTTGCCGGTGTTGCCGGTGTTGCTGCTGGTGGTGTTGCCAGTGTTGCTGGTGTTACTGGTGGTGTTGCTGGTGTTTCTGCTGGTGGTGTTGCTGCTGGTGGTGTTGCCGGTGTTGCTGGTGTTACTGGTGGTGTTGCCGGTGTTGCTGGTGTTACTGGTGGTGTTACTGGTGGTGTTGCCGGTGTTGCTGGTGTTACTGGTCTGACCATGAAACAGAAAACATCAAACTTACTTCAGGAAATGGACGCTCAGAACCAGAACTGATTATGAACCGGATAAATTACTGAAGATCAAAAGATAAACTACACATTTCTGTCTCCCTTCTTCTGCCCAAGTCCCTTCTCTCGGTTAGAAGTCTGGCCAGCAGCTGGGTCTTATCTTATCCTCCTGGTACTCCCCGTTCTCCCATCAAGGACAAGGCCATGGGACTCTCACAAACAGCTCCGCCTAAACATCTCACAGACGTCCTCCTATCCTTCCTATCCTTTCTATCCTTTCTATCCTTCCTATCCCTTCTATCCTTCCTATCTATCCCCTATGTTTATGTAACAGCGACTGTAGTTATGTTATGTCTGTACATTAATAATTAATACTCTATTTAATTTTCCTGGAGAACATTGCACCTGAATGAAAAGCTTCGGGGTGTGGCTTGTAGTCTTTGTGTCCATTTATGTTTATGTCTATGATCCACATAATGAGGATCAATAAAGTACTATTAAATCAAATCCATCCAGAGTCCGGGTGAACCCAGATATAGGAAAGGGCTACATACAAAAATAATATCTTATAAAACATAACAGCACAAACAATCTAGATAGTTTTGGAGTCATGGCATTGGATGGGGGCCACCTGAGCTCCTAGGCCTCAGTGCGGTGGGGGCATGTCCGTTAGAATAAGTCCCAGTGAATCCCTGCAGCTGTCACTGAGCGCCGCTGTTCTCCATTAAACATTCTTTCACTGGCCTCTGTCACGTGACCCGTGAACGCGCAGGTCGTGTGCGTGTGCAGCTCTACAGCCTCCCTCTCTCGTCCTCAGCTCTCACTAAAACCTGTTCCAGACCTCGGTAAACCCTCGCAGAGCCCGGACCATGGCGTCGCGGGACGAGCTGCTGAAGGCCATCTGGCACGCGTTCACGGCGCTGGACGTGGACCGCAGCGGCAAAGTCTCCAAGTCCCAGCTCAAGGTGAGTCTCCGGGGGCTTTACAGGACCCAGAGACCCGCTGTGGTCGAACAAGGACCAGGACTTACCAGGTCTAAACCAGGACCTAACGCGCTGCTCTTCCTCTTTTTACTTTTCTAACGAGACGCACCTGATTTTTGCGCAAAGACGCACTGAACGGATCCACGTGAAACCAGTTTGAAGTTCAGAGAAAGTTTCAAGTTTAGATAACGTCACAAACTTAGACCTATATTATTTACCATCTGCTTTCTTTTGAGAACTCGAGATAAAGCCTGTGCTTACGTCTAATGACGTCTTAATGAGTCTCTTTTTTATAAAGATTTCAAAGTCAAGACTGCACCAGCGTTTCCAGACCTGTTTCCTTTCAGTGTTTCCTGTCTTTTCTTTACCGTTCTTTTACATGACTCTAGACCCTGGGAAAAGTAACAATTGACCTGAAAATAAAAGCTGCCAACCTTAAACCAAACCTAAAAGTGAGATTTTGTAAATGTTGTAAGCAGTTTGTAGTAAGTTTCCTGACTGCACTAATCCGTCGCACATGGTTCTTCAGGTGGAAAAGAAGCTGCTGTTTCTTTAGAAAAGCACCTGAAGGCCGAGTTAGATTTAATCTTGTGCTGTGTTTTCAGAGCAGTTCACAGAAAATGGGAATAATAACAAACACAGCTTTCTATTAAAACAGAAAACTGGTGTTTGAGTCGAGCCGGTGTCGGAGCCGAGAGGGAACAGAGACACGAGAGAGGATGTGGAGGACAGAGTCTAACTGAGTCTGTGTGGCTTTTTTAAAGGTGACCCAGAGATGACCCAGAGATGACCTCTGAGTGGAGTTCTCTCAGAGTTAGACATCCTGTCACTGATCAAAGATATGCCTCTGTTTAATGCTTCCCCACTGTTTGTGTGTCAGTTTACTGCTGTGTCCAGAATCCTCCTCTTCATCACATCCATAACCCTCCTCCTCCTCTTCATCATCACATCCATAACCCTCCTCTTCATCATCACATCCATAACCCTCCTCTTCATCATCACATCCATAACCCTCCTCCTCCTCTTCATCATCACATCCATAACCCTCCTCCTCTTCATCACATCCATAACCCTCCTCTTCATCATCACATCCATAACCCTCCTCTTCATCATCACATCCATAACCCTCCTCCTCTTCATCACATCCATAACCCTCCTCTTCATCATCACATCCATAACCCTCCTCCTCCTCTTCATCATCACATCCATAACCCTCCTCTTCATCATCACATCCATAACCCTCCTCTTCATCATCACATCCATAACCCTCCTCCTCCTCTTCATCATCACATCCATAACCCTCCTCCTCTTCATCACATCCATAACCCTCCTCTTCATCATCACATCCATAACCCTCCTCCTCCTCTTCATCATCACATCCATAACCCTCCTCTTCATCATCACATCCATAACCCTCCTCCTCCTCTTCATCATCACATCCATAACCCTCCTCTTCATCACATCCATAACCCTCCTCTGCTCCTCCTTACATTTACATTTATTCATTTAGCAGACACTTTTATCCAAAGCGACTTACCATCACCAGTGTTACAGTCACTGGAGGCAAGGTGGGTTTAGTGTCTTGCCCAAGGACACAATGACAGTATGAACTGTGGGGAGAGTGGGAATCGAACCGCCTACCTTCCGGTTGAAAGACGACCGCTCTACCCACTGAGCTACTGCCGCCCCAGCCTCCTCCTCAGCTCCTCCTCAGCTCCTCCTCTGCTCCTCCTCTGCTCCTCCTCAGCTCCTCCTCTGCTCCTCCTCTGCTCCGGCCTGGCACCTCTGACCTCAGCCTTTTTTCATGAGAAATATGAAAACACAAAGTGAACCATGGAACTTCTCTGTAGTTTTTAAAACCATTGTAGTTTAAAAAAGGGAAAGTTTAAATCAGTGCTTTTTAACTGGACTCACTCTGAAGCAGCTGGAACAGAACTGAAAGTAGATGTTTAATGAAGGAATAATGATTCCTTTAATGATTCCTCAGGTGTTGTCCCATAACCTGTGCACGGTGCTGAAGGTGCCCCATGACCCCGTGGCTCTGGAGGAACACTTTAAAGACGATGATGAGGGTCCGGTGTCGAACCAGGGCTACATGCCGTACCTCAGCAAGTTCATCCTCGACAAGGTACGTCCATGACTTTATTTTTTAATACGAGCTTATATTCTCTGGGTTAACGTCACAATAACATGTCCCTGAGATAATAATATTAGAATGATAGATTGGATTTATATTGCGCTTTTCTCCAAATGGACCAAGGGACTCAAAGCGCTTACAGTCCGTCCATTATTCATTCATACACAGTCATACTGGTGATGGTAAGCTACAACTGTAGCCACAGCTGCCCTGGGGCAGACTGACAGAGACGTGGCAGCCATTTTGCGCCTACGGCCTCTCCGACCATCACCACATACATTCACTCAACATTCTTACACATTCATACGAGGCAAGGTAAATGTCTTGCCCAAGGACACAACAACAGTATGAATTGTGGGGAGAGCGGGAATCGAACCCACTACCTTCCAGTTGAAAGACGACTGCTCTACCACTGAGCCACTAACATATATTGTTATATACCAACACTTTCTGTGGAGGTTCTCAGTCCTTTGATCACGTTCACCTGAAGTTGTTCAGGTAAACCTCCTGCGATGAGGTCACGTCATCAATCCAATATGGCCGCCTTTGCGGAGTTAAACTGGGGTAGATCCACTTCATAATATATATGTAATAAGAACATATGGGCTTTTATTCACTGGGTCAATATATAGAGCTCATACAAACAGTGGAATATTAGAACATTTGTTTTTGACACTTATGAGAATTTTATTATTATAATTCTGTATATTGTTTATAGTTAGTAGGTGCTCATAGTTCTCTACAGGCCATGTCAAATCATGTCATGTCCTTTTATTAAGTTCTTACATCACAAAAACACAAATGTGTAAAAACAAGTCTAGTATCATTAAAGCAGGGCTTCATCTGGAGCTGATTTTGGACAGTTACCGCCCCTCTTCTCTGATTGGTTGTTTGGACAAACAACACCTGAAAAAAGAAAAAAGCTGGCTGTCCAGGTTTATTTAAAAAAAACGTCCTCATTCCAGACCTGGTTTAGACCTGGTTTAGACCTGGTTTAGACCTGGTTTAGACCTGGTTTAGACCTGGTTTAGACCTGGTTTAGTCCTGGTTTAGTCCTGGTTTAGACCTGGTTTAGTCCTGGTTTAGACCTGATTTAGACCTGGTTTAGACCTGGTTTAGACCTGGTTTAGTCCTGGTTTAGACCTGGTTTAGACCTGGTTTAGTCATGGTTTAGTCCTGGTTTAGACCTGGTTTAGTCCTGGTTTAGTCCTGGTTTAGTCCTGGTCCAGTCCTGGTTTAGACCTGGTTTAGACCTGGTTTAGTCCTGGTTTAGTCCTGGTTTAGACCTCGTTTAGTCCTGGTTTAGACCTGATTTAGACCTGGTTTAGACCTGGTTTAGTCCTGGTTTAGTCCTGGTTTAGACCTGGTTTAGACCTGGTTTAGTCCTGGTTTAGACCTGGTTTAGACCTGGTTTAGACCTGGTTTAGACCTGGTTTAGACCTGGTTTAGACCTGGTTTAGTCCTGGTTTAGTCCTGGTTTAGTCCTGGTTTAGACCTGGTTTAGACCTGGTTTAGACCTGGTTTAGACCTGGTTTAGACCTGGTTTAGTCCTGGTTTAGACCTGGTTTAGACCTGGTTTAGACCTGGTTTAGACCTGGTTTAGTCCTGGTTTAGACCTGGTTTAGTCCTGGTTTAGTCCTGGTTTAGACCTGGTTTCGTCCTTGTTTAGACCTGGTTTAGACCTGGTTTCGTCCTGGTTTCGTCCTTGTTTTGACCTGGTTTAGACCTGGTTTAGTCCTGGTTTAGTCCTGGTTTAGACCTGGTTTAGACCTGGTTTAGTCCTGGTTTAGACCTGGTTTAGACCTGGTTTAGACCTGGTTTAGACCTGGTTTAGACCTGGTTTAGACCTGGTTTAGACCTGGTTTAGACCTGGTTTAGTCCTGGTTTAGTCCTGGTTTAGACCTGGTTTAGACCTGGTTTAGACCTGGTTTAGACCTGGTTTAGACCTGGTTTAGTCCTGGTTTAGTCCTGGTTTAGTCCTGGTTTAGTCCTGGTTTAGACCTGGTTTAGACCTGGTTTAGTCCTGGTTTAGACCTGGTTTAGACCTGGTTTCGTCCTTGTTTAGACCTGGTTTAGACCTGGTTTCGTCCTGGTTTCGTCCTTGTTTTGACCTGGTTTTGACCTGGTTTTGTCA